>CM062820.1:98831225-99321124 GCA_031772625.1 Pinus tabuliformis
TTTTTTGACCTTGTTTCGATATCACCACAGAGTCCGTTTACAGTCCGTATGATCAATCAGGTATTCCTTTGGAATTATCCCCTTGAACATCTTCAGTCGTTAATTGTCACTTGTTTCCACTGATGGAACCCAAAGGTGAAATTCCAGTCTCCTCTCTCAGTCACCTGGAGGTTTCCACTCCACACACTGTCGAAGAGGAAGAAGATCAGTTTCCTCCTAAATGTTCCTCCTACATGGAAGCATTCCCGTCAGTGTTTATTGGGACTTACGTCCTATTATGTGACTTTAGCACAGTTAATCTCGGGTACACCTAATGCCTTTTCACTTTACCATAATCTTGTTTGGGCATCTAGCACTATGCCTACCACAGGTTCGTTCATTTAGAACCCAACCCCCCAACAGATGGTGATTTCTGTAGTTACTTCAGTACCAGTACAACCCACCGTTCTAAACCCTCTTGTCTCGTCAGTCCAAGTCACCCGTGTAGTGAAACTGATGGTCTTGAGTCCTACTTATGTCAGTCCTTCGGTCCCTCTAGTAAGTGAACAGGCTGTGCGACCACCTCGGGGGGAAGAATCTGAATGTATCTATGGTGTCAGGGACAACTAATGTGAGTAGCTCATAGGCTCACATGGTTGGGGCAAACCAACCTTCTTCTAGTGCTATTAAAAACCCTTCTAGTCATGTTGGATCAAGCAATGTCCAGTACCAATAGGTCCAAAATCTTGTTGGTCCATCTGGATCAAGCAATTTCCAGTATCAATAGCCTTATGAGGCTCATGTTCAGTACCAAACTCCTTATGTTCCATATTTCTCCCAAGGAATGGTATATCCACCTTAAATCCTTCATCCTAGACAGTTGTTCAACCTAGTCCGACCACCATTCCCGATAGCTATGGCTAGATACCATTAGAAATTTTCGAGGTTTCAATCCGAGAACTATTCAGGTACCCTATGAGAAGTAAGGACAACCTCTGAAACAATAAGGGAAACCTTCATTGCAGTAAGGGCCATCCATGCAGCAGCAGGGGCCAATGATGCAGTAGAAAGGACCACTGCAACAACCACAGGGGCAACACTTGCAACAGTTGCAGCAAGCCATGGAACCACAAAAATATGTTCAACAAACCTCCCAACCTATGTCTTCGTAAGGCCAACCTCTACAGCTGCAGGGATAGCTTTGGCAACCGTAATGCCAGCCCTTGCAGCACCAAGGCCAACATAGGAAACAACAACCCTTATATACATATCAACACGGTCAACCTTTGCAAGGACAAGGTCATGGTCAAGTCCTACAACAGCAGGCCCAAAATCCTAATGTCCAAGGGAAACAAGTTCAAAATCATTTTGTCTAAGTACAGAAGGTCCAACATCCTTTGTCCAAGGACAACATGTCCAAAATCATTTTGTTCATGACCAAGAGGTTCAAAACCCATATGTCCATGGAGAGCAGGTGCAAAACCCATATGTCCAAGGTCAATAGGTTCAACAACTCTTAACCTGTATGTTGCTTATCAACAACCTATGGCTGGACAATTTCAAGGCTTTCAAGGCCAGAATCCTCCCTATGGGAAAGATAACCTATAGTGGGGGAAAAATCGAATGCCATAAGGACAAAACCCTCCACTATGGGGACAAAATCCTTACCGACGGGGATGGGCTGCTCCAATCGGACCCGCTTATCGACCTCCAATGCCTTTCTATACTTAATTTCCATCCTTCACTACACTAGAGTTGTCATATTTGTGTCTCAACTTATGAATGATCCAATTCTTCATTCGTGATACTGGCCTATGATCCCATCTAAGATCCCAAGCGATTATCCAAAGTTTGATGGGAAAGTGAAAAAACATCCTTAATCCTGTGATGTGATGACATATCACATCTAGTGCTCTTTGAATTCCGATGTTGTCAATTCTATTCATCTCCATATTTTCCAACAAACTCTCACAAGCGCTGCAGCCAAGTGGTACATCAAGCTCCTTCGAATTACTTATCATGACTTCAACTTATCCATGGCTTTCCTCACGCATTTCCAATTTCCAGTTTACTATGAAACTGATACCTATTTTCTTACATTGCTCAAGCAAAATAATGTGACCCACCTCTCTGATCACACCCATGAATGGAGATGTAGGCATCTCTTGATCAAATTAGAGATTGTGGATTAGTTAATGACTAAATGGTTAACCAAATCATTCATCGCTCAAATTTCTCGTGATATCGCTATTGGTGGGTGCCTCATGGAGGAGCAAGCCATTTCTCATGCACAATACTTAGATCTTGTTTAGTCTCAGTCTAGCACTTTGTATGAGTTATTACCCGATGATCTGAGGCCATCATTCCATCCAATGGCATCAAAGTCATAGGCTACACCTCTTGTTGATGGAGTAATTGGTTCAGTGTCCAAGGCCCTTGCAAAATCTTCTTCCAAATAGAAGTCACCCTTCAACACTGCTTCCAACAGTCCCTCTCAGAATTCACGTGGCCCTAGTAAAACTTCAGAGGTCCACGTTGTTTAGTCTAATGTAGTGAAAAAATCCTTGAAAGATAAGAAGAAAGGAAAAGGCAAGGGAAAATCCGATGCCCCAAAACATGTTCCTCCTAAGTCATCTACTAGTGATGCTTCTCAATGGAAGCCTAAGTATCCATGCCTCGTTTGTGAGGAAGATCACCATACTAAGGATTGTCCCAGACAGTTTGAAATTAGTCAGTTGCTCATAGGGACCCCAACTATCCTAAAAGAGCCCTTTCCATCCTAGCAGATGCAAATGGTAGAACAACCTTAGTCATTTGCTTCCTCAGGTTCACAAGTGTTCATGATGAATACACCCATCAATGTTGCTACTAGATCAAAATATTATCAAACTCCTACCTCGACAACAGGGAAAGAAAAAGACGCTACCCCTTCTTCTTCTGCCCTGTCAAGTTCTGATCCTCTTCATATCGAACAACCTAACCCTGATTCCATCATTCGAACAACTTCTCGAGGTGTGCTGCGAAATTCCTCGTACAATCCCAATGTTCACGCCACTCAACACTATAATATTGTTAAGGATTTGGCTCAAGCATCATTATCTATGTCTGCCCTCGAGGTACTCTATCTGTCTCAACGGAAATCATTGTTGTTGGGGATTGGGGCTATTGATCCTGTTAATTTTGGTCCTATATGGTTTGATCTAGAAAACCACGTTCCATGTCCTCCTCATCATATTGCCTTTCTCATTTAGGTCAACATCAATGATAAAACCATTCATCGGACCATCATCGATGATGGTGCTTCTACCCGCATCATATTAGTCGCTTATTGGAAGGCAATTGGTTCTCCTACTCTAAACAAGTACCCTAACACTTTGGAATCTTTCGACGGGTACGATTCGTGACCATTCAGTGTGTTACCCAACCTTTCCATTACTTTGGAGGGAAACATAGTACATGCTGAAGTAAAAATTATTGATGTTAATCTAAATTATAATCTTCCACTCGAACGGAGTTGGACCCATGCCATGCATGTTGTAGCCTCCTCCCTATTCCACATGATTCATTTCCCTCATCAAGGGAAGATAGTCACAGTCGACCAACTATCCTTCTTTGCCTCTTCCTCCTTAGATGGAAATGTTTCGTATGTCAAGCACATCGATGTTCCTTATGAGAGCATGGGGGCAAGGCTATTTAAAGATCTTTCCTTGATGGGAATTTTTCCACTCCCACCTCCTCATGTTGCCTCTATCAAAATGACCTCACTCAAGTCTGATCCTTGGGTCATACCTTCATAAGATCTTGTTGATACATGGGGTGAGGTTAGGCCACTAAGTCTAGTAGAAATCAATTATGTGGAAATTGTTTCGGCCTCATGTTTTGTACCCTCTGATCATCCTATTCCTAGTTCTTCTCTCGACATGTTTTCCCAATCCCCATGGCTTAGTTCTAGCCCAACGCTCATGTCTCTGTGTGTTGAGCAGTTCTCTTCTCTGCTACCTATTGACATGTCAATTTCACCTACCATTGTCAAGATCTTTCAACTGAGGGCCCCTTTATCCCCTCATGGATTCATGTTTTTTCTCCCTCCCTGAGTTTTTACTAATTGCCCATTATTGCAATGGGGCTGCCATTTCACTCGTAACCCTCCCTCACCCAGGGAGCATGGGGGCAAAGCCTTATATGATTCCTACTCTATTATTTGGTTGAGTCGATGCTTACTCATCATGTCAACAGTAAAACTCCAGTTGTCATCTGTGTTGATTGATTACCCGAGTCCAAGCATGGACCCTCTCACAAATTACTATGCTTAGGTCATCTTGCGTGGTTACTTGTGTACACTAGTGTGTCATTCATTTTTGTATAGTGTGGTTTGGTGTGTTATTTTGCAAGCATCTTCTCTACTTATTATGTTTTTGCCTCCTTTACAGATGTCAGTGTCCCCTCACGTCGATTTCACTGATGGTGTTTTCTGTAGTACCCGAAATCTATCATCTGCGGTATGGGCCATCTATGACCCCCATGGTGAGTTGATTGATATTCAAGGTATTTGTCTAGGTGAAACAACTAATAGCATCATTGAGTATAGCGCAATTATTGAATTGTTTTCAGAAACTATCGCTCTTGGCATCCAGGATTTGGTTGTCAACCTTGATTCACAGCTTGTCATTCTTCAACTCAACAGGCAATTTTCCATCAGAAACCCTCAGATCTTGAGAATGTATCTACATATTTGTCTATTAGAGAGAAATTTTGATTACATTACATATCATCATATTCCTCGACACATGAATACATTAACAGATGCATTAGCTAATTATGTGCTAGATAGACATTTTCGAAACATGTAATAACTTGAGAATAAAAACATTTGTACCATAGTAAGAAAATATCTAGAGCATATATGTGTGTGTGTGTGTGTGTGTGTGTGTGTGTGTGTGTGTGTGTGCTGGTAATGTTTTTCATACATAAAAACATCAAAAAATAATAATATGTGTGTTCGAAAAACATCCGTGGCTCGCAGGCCTTATACATCTATGGCTCGTAGGTCTCAAAAATATGGAATGCTAGACCTATACACTAAACAACATGATGCTCATAATAACATGTAACTACTTGGACTACGCGAGTTAGCAGTTGGTGGATCTGATCTGAAACCCCACCGTATGCCTTTAGTATTGGTGTGGGACATCACCCATCCAAGCATACTCTGGAATCCCATGGGTCAAAGCCTCGAGATTCCACACAATACCCTCTATGTTTTCGCTTCCCTCTTGATAAGGAATGACCTCAAACTGCTGAGAAACACGCCTGGAAATCAGGGACATCTTAGTAGGGCATTTTGTTCCAACATCTGCATTCATAAAATCAAAGTTTCATGAACACGTATATTTCAAAAACAGTAAAAAACATCAAAAAGAAAAAAATTGTTTGCTTTTACCTCCATCATCAAAATCCTCCCCTTCTAGGAGTGGCATATCTGGATCTTTGCAAAAGTCAATACTGATATAATGCCAATCCTCCACTACGATTAGTTGTCGTTGTATCCATGAGAAAAATGCAGGATTATAGGACATCTGTTGACCCCCCATAACCCTGGGCATTAACTCGCTCCAACAGACCATCCATGGGTCTCGTGGCATCAGTGGATCCACCTCAGTCAGTTGGTATTGTAACAACGGAACCCACTCTAGGAAGGAGGTCTCTAGCAAAGACCCAAAGCAAAACTACTTCAGGTTTCCTGCCTTAGCTTTTGATAGCTGGTGCTTCATGTTGATTTTCATAGATTCTGCCTAGTTAAAAATTGTGGGTGTTGTGCACTCAATAGCATACAAAACATTTGACTTGTTGGTCTCATGCGATGCTTGGGACCCAGCCACTCTGTGATGGTCAACAGTATCACTCTCAACACAAGATCCCAAATAGTCGCGATCTCGATATTGCCACTTTTGTGTTTGAGAGTTTCTGGGCAATGTTTGGCAAGAAGCGTAGTCACACTTTCCCCAATTGGCATCGACCCATATAGTTTGATTGGTTCCCCTCTTTGGGATAGTCCTGTGATGAAACAAATGTCTGAAGTCTCCAACTCCAGCTTTCGGTCACCAATGATGAAAATTTCATGATTTATGTCCCAAACACTAATCATGTATTGTAGAAGCTGAGGTTGGGCCCATATACCTAGTGTAAGGAAGAATTTGACAAGCCCATAGTTCCTCAAAGCCTTCAAACAATTTGGATCGGCTATTTCTTGAGTATTGATATCCTCGTGCTCATGTTCTTTCCAATATACCATTTTTTCACAATTTCTTCCTACAAAAGCCATGTAATCAAGTCAGTGACCATCCTTGGCCAAAAAATTTGGGTTCAACAGCTGAATTAAGCAAGAAACATGTAAATGTTTTCCTCACAACGTCAGTGTTACTGTTTTAAAAATAGTTGTGCCCACACCGTGGTTAGAAGTGTTAACCACCCCCAATCGACATGAATCTGTGCTCGGAAATTTTGTTGACCAAGGACGAAATGTTTTTGCCAAAATCTCCCTATGAAATCCAAAAAATAGCTTAAAACAAGGAAAAACAATACGAATGTAGAGCCTAAGGTCTTGACTCTTACCTACAATTGACGACTTGGGGAATGACCTCCCAAATCTCCTGCAATCTCCTCCGTAAGAATTAGGGAACAAGTGGGTAAAAATTCTTCACACAAAGGTAAAAAGGGTAAATGGTAAAAACTACTTACCTTTGCCCAATTTTATTAATTTTTTCATGAAATATTTAGGGTTTTTGAGTATTTTTTACCCATTTTGCCTCAAAACGGGATAATTCCTTTACCTTTTTTGTGCAATGACAGGTGATGTATTTTCAATGATGGTACTTCAGTCATGTTTAAACTCTTTTCTCAACTCGTAAATCTCCAATGAAAAGATCGCTGAGTATTTTTTCCTTTTTCATTCGTAAAAGAGAATTAAATGGGGGGTCTACTTTCAAGCTCTTTTCTGACTCTTTAAAAAAGAAAATATCACCAAGCTCTTGTCATTTTGAACTCGTTAAAGGCCACAAAACATTGTTTACCCAATATATGTTTACCCATTTTTCAGTCTGGGATAAACTATTTACGAAAAAGGTACTACTTGACTAAAATGGTCTAGTGGCTCTCTCAAGTATCATTTTCTACCTTTTTGGGCTCGAGAGACAAAAATGTACGAAAAGAGACCATGTGGAGTTTTCTTTATTGTGCCTTTTTAAAACTCTTTAAACATGAAAAATATACTGAGTTACCCCTTTGTCAGACTCATTAAAACATGAAATGACATTGCATTCATCGCCATGACGAACGTGAGATTCTCCTTCTTAGGGCTCATTAAACTTACTAGTTCGGTTTTGTCTAAAGGATGAACTTATAATGCGAGCATATGTTATCCCCTTCAAGCTTGCAGTAAAAAATAATTGGGTGTCTGGCAGAAATGGTGGGAAGAAATTTGGAAATTCTATCAGTTGTGTCGGTAGCTCACTCTTGAACATGACACTTTATGTTTCTTTCCAGGTAGGGATATCCTCCATTCATCATTAACTTTCTTGGGTTGGGTTGTTCATCTTTTCCTTCCATTTGATCTCTACCACATCATCATGACCACTGATCCTATGGATCCAAAAGCTGCCAAAATCCGGAATTGTGTCGCCGATATGTTTAAGAGTTAGTCCTTATGTAGTTACACTTACTCCTAATTCTTTGTACCATCTGAAATCATTTGCATCACTTTGTCTTGTGTCGATGATGTGGGATACATCATGGCTGTCCTTTAACACAGTCTCTTCCTATCGACTTTAGATCATTATCTAGGAAGGTCACCGAGAGACTCCCTTCCAGTACCTTAGAGCTTGCATTACCTAATGGAAAGTTCTTCACACTCGATGACAAGTTCACATCATTGGCTTTCGATCAGGTGATTTCACAGGTGTTTGACATCGGTTCCTTTATTCACATTCTGTGAACTATGTTGCTAGTACCTTGAGGACCATTGTCATTATTGGAGGTTACTCTCTCGCTTGTTAAGAGTTCACATCATTCACTGGTAATCAAGCGATCTTCTTAACATGTTCGACTTCAACACATTCATTCACATGTTAAGATTTGTACTTTGATTAGTAATTTGGAGTGCAAGAGCTTGGGATAAGATTACAAAGTCTAGTGTGAGGTGATGTGACATGGTCATGTTGATATACATGTCTCTTTCATATGGATGGCTACGGCCATACCAAGAGTTGTTATATGTGATCATTCTTATTATCGAGTGGCTGCGACCATACCTTGGTTTCATTATAATCCTTTCTACTAGATGGTTGTGCCCATGCCTTGGATCCAATTACATGATCATTCTCTGGATGGCTGCATCCATACAATGATACATGTATCATTATTTATAGTTTTCAGTGATGTATATGTATCTATGCTTGCTTGCAGGTTTTACAATTACAGACTCTGGTTCCCCGCATCCACTTGCAAAGCATTTCACCCCTCACTCTAGTTTGACCTTCATTTTTTAGGGGGCATCTATTACATAGAATTTTGTCACTATCCCTGTACTCGCCATCCATGATCCTAGAACACGTCTATGATGTACCCGACATGCTTTCCTATCATGAAGAAACTCCCATTTTGTCCCTCCTCATGAGTGGAACAATTCCCTTTTGCATCATTTCCAAAAAATCTTTTGTTTATCCTAGTTTACAAGACCGACGCTAATGACCCATGTCCTCCTCGCACCAATATGCAAGGATTACAACTGTCCCTAACACCGATTGGATAAGCCCTTTCTCAGTTGCATCAATCCTCTTTTGGAAGGTTTTTTATATATGGAGTTGAATCTTCCATCTCTAGAAGATTCATAACGAAAGTGTGGTAAATGGTTAGGCCGAGATGGGGTCGAGGAGGTCGGTTTGGGCTCCTTTCCCCTATTAGTATGGAACTAATCCAAGAGATAAGGCCTTCTCCTATCAAAAGAGGAACCATCTCCCCTCCATCCAAGCTTTATAAACCTCTCTTTTTCCCAAGCACAATTTAGCTTTTAGTCCTAATTAAGTTTTGGCTGAGGATTTGATTTTGGAGTAGTCGAGAAGCTACCCATAGTTTGTAGCTTTCTAGCTTGTGTTTAAGAGATAATTGTTAATTTGGTTTGGTGTGAAGACTAAAGGTAAGAGCATTGAGATTACCATTGTAGAGGCTATCCATGAGATGCTAGGAGAAGTATGTGGGAACCCAGATATGTTGGAGGAGAATAACAATGTCAAGACATCAAATGTAATCTGTTCTTAAACTAATATAGATGCAACTATTGATTGATTTCCTACATGAAATGTCATCTCACATGTTTATGGCTTAATGTTTCTTGACTTGTTAAGTAGGTTGAATGCAATTTGTATGTTTTCATGTTTGTTTTTTGTTGTTGTTGACTTGTTTCAGTTGTCCGAAAGAAGGAAATGGAAGATAGCTAGGTCAAGGAAGAAAGGTCATCACCAAGTAGAATAGCGTACTAAGATGTAGGCCATCTTATTTGATTCTAGCTTAAGGAGATCTTCCATAGTTTTTTTGGTTTGTGGCTAGACATGCTCTCTCGGACTAGAGGAATTGTTTGTGTCCGCACATAGAATTTACCTACACCACAATGAGAGTCTACTAAAGGTGTCTAAGGAGGATCTTGAGGCCATGCATTTGGTTTATACGAATATATGTAGGTATGAAAATGTTGACATCTTGCATTTCCATGTCTTACTCAGAATAATAAGACATCTTGGGACTAAGACCTTTGAGAGGTGTGATCCAAGTGTAGACATTTGTTTGATCACCTATTTTAGGGCACACTTGAATGGAAATAGGTGACATAATGTTTTTGAAGATTACTTTAAGGGGGTGAGAATGAAGAAGAAATATTATTAGGAGAGAATGGATTGTGGAATACAAACTGCCCCATATTTTGAGAGGTGTCATTTTCTTTCATAAAGATGATGATTATTGTACCTTTATTCCATGGAAGGCCTGCAATTAGTAATATTCTAGAAGGGGTATTGTGTCTAAGGTGTTCCTCATGGGCTTTAGGATTCAAATTTTACTGTATGCTCCCTAAGGGGTTCTGAGTTTTCCATTTCATAGATTTAATTGCTTAGATCCTAGATAGATTTTCAATTTTTATTGACTTTCTTGTTACTGGACAATCAGTGGGCAATTCGATCTGATAGTCTTTCAACAAAGGAACATGATACTATTAATTCATTAGGTTTATATCTAGGAAATAAATTTATAGTTTCAAATCACCTTCCTTCTTTTTCTAGATCTTTGAATACATTATTGAGGCTATGTTTTTATCTCCCCATGAATTTTTTTGACTTCTACTTAGCTATTTAAGGAATATTCTCATAAATTGTGGAAAAACTTCATAATTGTACAATTTTTGGTCTATAATTCTTGCTCAGTTATTTAAGGCATATCATCGGAAATTGTAGAAAACCTTTAGGATTGTAAATTTTTTGTCTGTAAAGTATCTTCCTTCCCTTATGTTTATGTTTTCTCTCCATTGAAGTTCAACTTTGTCCATCCAACCATTGGGGACTTCCAAATCTGACAGGTTATTTTTTGTTATTGATGTTATTGATCAATGGGTTTTATGACATTTTTAAAGGTAACTTCATATTGAATTCTTACTGCATTATTAAGATTTCATTTTGTATTTTTTAAAATTTGTTAAAAAAAATTAATGTTGTCAAAGAAAATATATGAAATAGTAGTAGACTACCACCCCACAAGTGGAAAAATGGCAACTAAAAATATAGAATTAGGGATTAAAGATAAGTTCTCCTTATCGCTCTCGAAGTTATTTTTCCTTTCTTTGAGATGGATCATTTCATCTTAGGTATCCTATATATTATGTGTTTTGAGGGAAAACCCTATGTCTGTCTTATGGTTCAGGAGGATCATTTGCTAATAAATTACTGTATTTATCTGGACACTTCTCCATTTGGTTGATCACCTTCTTCCTCCAACTTCTGTGAACGATTGTAGGTGCCAAGTCTCATGACAACTCCTTAAAATTCAATGTAAGTTATACTAGGTTGGTGAGATGGTGTACATTTTCCCTTTCTATTTCTAGATAATTACTTCCATGAAGGCCACATAGCTGTAGTAGATTTTAGGGGAGAGATGCCTTCCAACCCAGATTGATCAATTAGACACCCATCACTATATATTTCTCTTCAGCTTCGTATGTTGGGAGAGCCTTGACTATTTGTCACGAGGCTTTCTCGAGGTCATACATCTAGGCTTTGTCAGCCCTAGGTAAACATTCTTTTAAGGTGATTGATGAGGATGGAGATGGCCATGCTCCTTTCTTCAAAGATGGCCATACTCCTTGCTTCGGAGATGACCATACTTCTTCCTCTACACTCATCTCTTAAACCACCAATTTGTACTCTTTTTTCTCTTATTTTATGTGTACCTCTTTAACTTGTATAATATACCTTTTTCTAATGTTGAGTACTGCTTTTCCATTTTATAGGGTTCACCCTTTATTCCTCTCCCTTTTTCCATTTCACTTGTATCTCTTTGTCTTGTCACTTTCAAGAGTAACATTGGCACTTCCACCTTGTTATTTTGACTTGGTGTATTTTTTGTCTCCATTGACCTATTAGTTGTGTCATCCTTTTTTTTCTCCTAAGTTACGTTGATTCTATTAAGGTAGAAAAAGTATTATACACTGAGGTCGAAGCCTATACTTATCTATGCAAGACGAGAGGCATCAACTAGCAAAAAAACTAGAATTGAACTGCCGAGAAGGGAAACCAGTTCTTAACCAAAGTGTCTCAAAAAATTATCTTGCTGCCCACACAGGGAAACTAGCAAATTATCCAGTTTGTATCATTGTATTTGAGGAGAGTAGAAAAAGTAAACCCAACTAAAGAGCCTAAAATTTTAAGTTTTCCCCAAAAAAACCCAGTGAAAGCAAAAACTAAAAACAGAGTCCTAATGAACCTGAGACAAGTGGCATGCTAAGTGGCAGTCTACTAGGCAGGCAAGTGGCACGTTGAGTGGCAGCAAGGTGGCAGACCAGGCAGTGAACACACGGCATCGAGGTGGTGGGCTAGGGACGTGGCGGCGATGGAGGGTGCTCCTCCACGATGAAGCATCTGTACTCGTCCATGTCGCCACTTGCCAATGGCAGAGTCCTCATGTTGCCAGCATGCAACTCCGGTTGTTCTTCCTCGATGAGGCAACAATATTTGTCTATGACCCAGTTCATTTGTGGAGCCTCTTGTACTTCCTTCCCTGCACGTCTGGTCTGCTGCTCCTGGCTCCGCTCCTCTGCACCCTTAAGACTCATCTGAGCCAGATCTGTTTTAGATTTGGTTTGGTTGCTCCTCATTGTGGTGTGTCCGCCATTAGTAATGTTCAAGAGCCTCATTACTTTGGTGCGGCCACCTGCCATTGCTCCTTGTTCCTTCATTGCCATGAGTCATCCTCCAACCTCAGAGTCTTGTGCCTCAGAATTTTTCTTTTCCTCGTGAAAGCTAATGGTGACGGTGGCAGTGATTAGGGGCTAGTTCAGGGTGGAGCAGAAGGAGAATTGGGCATTCTGGGAATGTAGCTGAGGAGCTGGTGGAGTGCTTCTAGGAGATGGGCCAGAAGTGGAGGGGAAGCTACTGGGAGGTGTAGCAGAGGCCACCGAGTGGAAGTGACCTCTTCCACTGCGCGTAAAAGGGTAACGACTAGTGTTTTGCTCAGCCATAAAGGAAGTGGTCTCCGAAGCAGAAGAGCGTTGTGAGCGACTCAGGCTTCCTCGGCTCCCACCCCTATGGCTGCACATTCTATGTTGCACCATGTTGTCTGCAGTTGGAGGTGATTTTCATTCAGAATTGGACACATGGTGATGCAGTGTCACGGTGGAGCTAGTAGGAAATTCAACAGAGGGATGAGCAACCAGGGCCGAAGGGATGATAAATTGAAAATTCAGGCTATGGGTGAAGTGGATGCCCGAGCCAAAATTGATGCAGAAATAAATATTACAGCGTCTCCCAATGGTTGTGCGAGAGCTGAGTGCCACCAATGCATGAGGGCAGAGGCATTGCATGGGCCGAGGTTGTAGGGGAGGATTGGTAGGAGAAGAGGTGGTATTTTCCCAAGAGTTCATGGTTACCTTGAGCCGAGGTTGATGGAAGTTAATGAAATGGTGGTTGTGCTCACTTGAAGTGAATTTATGGCAATGGTTAATGCCATTTTTGGACCACTGTGCCTCTCTATAGAGGCCATCTGAACTCGCGACACGCCAACCCAGTTGGCAGCCACCTCACTGTCCTCCATTGTCACCTGCATCCGGGAGTAGTTGTGTCATCTGTTGACATAATGAATTTCCTTATTGTATCTCTACTGAAATTTCTTCATTAGATGTTTCGATTTAGTCTTTTAAATTAGTTGGCTTTAACTATGTGGCCCAAGTTGAAAAAAAATTAAATACTCCTCCAAGACAACTGCACTCCCTAAAAGAATGCTCAACTCTTGCAACTTATGAGTGAAGAATCAACCACATATGTTTCTTTTTCTGTCTTGGTTTTTCTTTGGTTATTTAATTTATTTTTGAAAATATTTTTATTTTGAAAACATTCCTTGGGAGAATAAACAATTGATAAGTGTTTGTTATACTAAACGACCCACTGTTGCTTGGTTATTTCTTGGTTGAGGAGTGCATTTTGTGGTAAACCTAATAGTGAGAATAGAAACACCTCAATATATTCACAGAGAAATTCCAAGTCATTTTGAGATGTTGGGAAACAAATCAATGTCCACTATGGTAACATAGATTGGAACTTTATATTGCCTCTTAAGTATGGATTTCTTGACCTCTTCTTGCAGGAAGTGTAACAAACCAATGTAGGATATGGAAATGATAGGATGTTATTTACTGGATTGAAGCATGAAAATTACTCTTTCTTTACCTTAACAGTTATGTCACAACTTCCTTTCCAACCTTTTGGAGATCTCGGTGTCATATCATGATGTGAAATTTTAGCTATCAATATTTAAATAGCATGGAAGAGACTTTGCATTATCCATATTATGTTTATTGATGTATTAGATATATTAGACTAGACTATATTAGTTCAATTTTTTCTGGGGTTTACTATAAAATGCTTTGTGAAACTATGCTTTAAAAGGATGCAAGTGGGGTTCATGAAATTTCTGCATTTTGTTTTGGTTCAACTCAAAATGTTCCCATCCTATAAGCAACACGCCAACATTATATAGATCCCAAAGAAGAGTTTGGAAATTCAGTTGTGCCAACCCATGATGGGGTCTAACTCCATTTTAATTTTTTAAATTACACTATAATAACAACTCTTGAAAATGTTGACCTATTCTTATTCTCTTGAAAACTATATGACTAGTTTCCTTAATAATTTTCCAACCTATGAAGGGGTCTGTCTATCAATTTCGACATTTTATTCTAAAAAATATAATGAATAAGGAATGATAATCCTATGGTTTTGAGAATTACAAACCATGAAATTGATCTATAGTATTGCTTCAATCTGTACATATTAGTTATGAGGCTTGAAATTGAAGTGCATTGTTATTTTAAAATTTGGTTTTCATACAATGGTCATGCACAACTTTGTCTCCGAGGGAATCACATTAAACTAAAAGGCATCATTTTAGTAGTTATGAAATCCAACTCAAAGGAATTTTCACTATTATTTGGTTAGGAGGATTGTGGTCTTTCATCCTTATTATAATAATTGATTTGTTGCATACCTTTGAGAAGACTTCCTAAAATTTTTGATCTCTCATTTCTCAATTTTGTCAGCATATTTCGTTGCTTAGTGTGTCCTTCAAATTATTGCACATGGTTGTGTATTGTATTTACTATTAATCATGGGGGGGGGGGGGGACGTGGTGGGATTTGAATTTTCTTTAGGTGGGGGCTGATAGCAACTTCTCCTCGTAACCACCCAAGCTAAATCAAATTTTTAACTACAAATGTATACTTAGATTCTACATTTGTATACATTAAATTGCAACTATTTATGGGGATCTGTTAACGTCATAGTGAGAAAATGGTTTCTACAACTAGCTATAGAATTTGTAGATGCTTGAAATATGATTTTCAACTAGGGGATATATCAAAGTTTAAAAGTCTCTTCATCCAATTCTATATTGGGTTGAATGCATGTATTTCTTAACAATTAAAGAAGTTTTTATTTTCGTTTTTCTATTAATGCCTAACATGGTTGTCATTATGTAACCTATTTTCCGCAGGGAAAGAGAATCTCTAAAAGTTTGCAATATCGTAACTCAAGAACTAGTGAACATAAAATTATACACAGGATATACTTGTTGGGAAAATAGGCATTCTAATTTTCTATCAAGGCTTCTGAAATAGAGGATCCACATTTCGATCATAAATCTTCTTGGTTGTCATTGAGGACTTGGATGGCAATGATGCTCGATAAGCCTTACAACTAGACTTGATATATTATTCTTGAACACATGAAGGTATAAATAGAAAATGAAATAGAATACATGTAATTTTCACATCATTTTTTTAACAACTGAATACTTTTTGTGTCCAAAAAATGGTTGCGAGACTCTAAATTATCTATGTCCTACAAAAGGTGAACGTGATATGCTTTTCAGCAGCCACTAGGAGGGAATTTGTGTTTATTTTCTATGTTTTTCTATGTCCACTGGAATTATAAATAAAGAAAGATCGTTATATATGAAGAGTTTTGGATTATGAGGGAAGGTTTCTTCATTTGTGTGATTATGCAAATCCAAAAGACTTTCAGCAACATGAATTCCCTATTTTGATAGGTTGTATGCATCCATGGTATGGTCCCTGTAAATATCCATAAAGGTGATGTTTGAGAAATTTATCTTTTGAAGAGTCATATGCTCAAGAGAAGGTAAAATATAGATGTTACGTAAAGAAATTTTAAGAAGGGCTACCAAATCTCTGATCTTCAATCAATTGTTAGAATCCCTCCCAAGACCCATCTTGAAAGTAACAAAATGAGAATCAAAAAAATATGTCACACCCACAGCTCCATACTCTATTGAATTCTCCTAACTAGCACCATTGAAAATTCCCAAATGGTATATTTATTAATCATTAGAGTCTGAGGCTAACTTGATGGATTTTATGAAAGAATTAAGTGGGAGAATAAGGCTCACCGTTAATATTATTTCTAGTGATCCAAATGCCCCTTGATCTGTTACCTGGAACATATAATTCCTTCATTGAACAATTGAAATTGTAAACTAGTGAGGATCCTTCATGTTTACCTTTCTTATCTATGAGAGATGGGGGGGTCCTTCTAGAATTCTTTGATGAAAGTATAATCCAAAAGGATATGCCAAAAAAAAAAAAATCATTGCATTTGCAAAGGGGACCAAATATAGGTCTTTTCTAGAGCCTTCTTTGGAGAACATCCCATGTGAGGGCCTTGTCTGATACTGGAAGCCAAAATAATATTTTTGACTTAGGAAGGGTCATTAATCTTCTATATTGGTTTCCGCCTCTAGTAAACCTAAGGTCTTTCATAAAGAAAAATTGTGATATAATCTAATCTTCTTGTGTATATATTTCCAACTCCATTATTTGACTAAACCACAAAGTCTTTGTCCTTAAACAATCTAATAAAATTTCTTTGAAACTTCAGTGTAAAAAAATCCCATTTATAAGCTAGATTGGATCCAAATGAAGAAAACTCCCATCCTCGTTGACAAAGAAGTGTGTTCAGTGGTTGTTGCATCTATAAGAGAGAGGATGGCCTATTTTCTTAGCTATAATAATAGCTCCTTGGAGACTTTGTGTTGTCTTTCACAACATCCTAGGATTCTATACTTTGCAGGAAAAGTAGTTCCCACATGAAGGAAGCAAACATTAGTGCCTTCCATAGGAGGAAGAGTTTGTTGTGGACTTATGGGGAAATCTTATCCATTCTTCCAAGGAGGGGAGCTATATATTTATCTTGCATAAATTATTACTAGATCCCAACAATTGTAAGAATTCTCCAAAAACTCTTTGTTGTGAGAGATATACAACATTTATTAATATGATTTAGTCCCCATCCACCTAGCTACTTAGGTTTAGCAAACCTCTCCCATTTGAAAAAGGGGATGACATATTTTTCTCTATTACACTATCATAGATACTTGAAATATTTTCTATTTTTGTCTTAGATTTGTACAGTGGAATATGATAAGGAATACCAATGCACTAGTGGAGCTTCAAATATAGATTGGATAAGGGTATGCCTGCCTCCTTTTGCTGGCCACCTTGAACACCATCCCGTGATCTTCTTTTCAACTTTTTCATAAATCCATACTCAATAAAGAAACCCATATTCATTGGGTTTGAGAATGGGCCAAAGATGCTTCATACTAGAACATAAGCCAACTTCTCAGAAGGGTAATATTGTCATTATATCCTTTTATGAACTTTTGCATATACCATTAAAAGCAATAGAAATTTGTGATGGTTTATATCTATTCCTTTAGATGAGTAATAATAGTCCAAAACACATTTTAATTCCTCTTCTTGTTTTTTGACATTTCCAAGACTAACGAAATCATCAACAATTAATGCATGAATAATGGAAATTTCCTTTCCAAATAAGACTTCCTTGACCGTTCCAGAAATCTTTAAAGAGCCCAACAACCTGCTGAGGCTTTTAGCATTGTCCCTATATATTATATTTTGAGGATGACTTTTAGTCTGTTTCTAACTATTTTGGATATTGTTTTGTAAACTCTATTATGAAATATGGCCTATGGTGATTTGGCTAGTTTACTCCAATTTCCCAACACAACTTTTAGAGCCTTAAGTTATTGAGATGTTCTTCCCCACACTAATCCAGATTTAAACAAGAACGCAACAAATTACATATATATACAAAGATGTAGCAGAAATAATACTTCATTTCATTAATATAAAATATTGAAATATGCTTACAAACAGAAATGGAAATAAACTAGCTAGGGCGATGATATCTTATCTCTGAGAAGAGATGTGGTAGCTACATGCCTCTGAACTGTCTTACAATTAGGCTCGAAGGCCTATTTATTGTTGAGAAATAATGGAGAACCCTAAACATCCAAAAACCTAACCGTAGGAGATGAAGCACCAAACTATGGGCCCTATTTTGGGTAAATTGGTACATCAACTTCCCAGGGTCGTAACTTTGGCATACGATCTCCATTTGACCTGTACAATACCTTGTTAGAAAGATCTATATGAGGAATATAACTTTCGGAAGAGAAACTTTCGTCCATTGTCTTATGATGCTCCCATTTTCCCCAGAAAACGTCGTTTAGGGCCTCAGAATGGCTCCAGAAGTTTAGGACCCAAAAAAACTGCTAAAAATAGTAAATTGTGCTACAATTAAGGAAACTGAAAAACGAAAAGTAACAATGGTGGGGGTCCAAGTGGAATTGGAGGGTGGCCACCAATATCCACCTGGATCATTCCTCCCCCCTTAAGAAGCAATGGTCCCCATTGCGTCGAGTTCCTCCATGAGATGAGGAAACTTCTGCTAAAACTTTGTCCCTGGTGAGCCACTTGCCATAGTGAAGGAGTTGGCCTACTTTGACAACTCAATATAGTTGGATCTTTTGTTGGCAAGTGTGCTTGATCTGCGTGTCCATGATCCGATCAGTTGCAACTTGTTCCATGCAATCTGGATTTAACTCTGTTGGTGAGAGTAGTTCTATAATGTCGGATGTGTCTAGTAAGAGTGGAAAGTATGGCCGAAGGCAATCCACATTAAACATTGGGTGCAGGCCAAGGAATGGGGGAATTTTGAGCTCAAATGCATTGTCTCCCACAACCTTCGTAATGGTGTAAGGACCATATTGGAGTGGTCTGAGTTTCTGATAAGCTCCGGTAAGGCATTCCTTCTACAAATGCAACCAGACTTTGTCTCCCACCTGAAACTTGTGTGGCACCTGATGTTCATCATATCGCTGGTTGTACTTGGAATTTTCTTTCTCTATAATGTTGTGGACCAACTGGCAGATATGTTGGATGTGATCAATGAAACTATTTGCCTTATCTGTTTCATACTAGACATTTGCCAAATATGCCTGAGTAGCTACAAATGGCATGGCCACATCAATGGGACATAGTGGCTGGAATCCCAAGCCCACCTAAAAAGGGTTGTGGCTAGTTGAGCTGTGGAGAGCCTGGTTATAGCTATGTTGAACATAGGGAGGCTCTCATCCCATGTGCATCGATGCTTTGAGTTGTACATGCGTAGAATGTGTACGATCATCTTGTTGACAACCTCTGTCAGGCCATCAGTTTGGGGATGGAAGGTTGTGGACTTAGTGAGTTTGGTGTCCAGCATCGACCAGAGACTAGACCAAAATGTACTAACGAACCTATTGTCCCAATCTTTGATGATAGACTATGGGATCCCAATGTGTACCCACACTTGTTCAAAGAAGAGTTTAGAAGTGGCTTCTACTGTGATATTCTTCATGCAGGTCGCCATAATGGCCATCTTCAAGAACCTATTGACGACCAAAAAAACACAGTCATTTCCATGCTTAGCAGAAGGAAGGCCTGACATGTAATCCATGGAGATGGATTCCCAAGGTCGACTAGGGGTAGGAAGTGAAGTATAGATGCCTTGCCTCTTGATTGTCGGTTTGGCAATGGCGCAGGCTGTGCAAGATCTGATGTAATTCCCAACATCCTGTCAAATATTCACCTAATAGAAATACCTCTGCAGTACTTCCACCATTTTCTCGACCCCAAAATGCCCAGCAACCTGACTATAGTGTGCTTTCCAAATCATCTTGGCACTCTCACTTGAAGGAGCACAAAGGTGACCTAGGTGGCATAACATGGCATCTTGGAGGTGAAAATCTGGAACATGATGACCCTCCAAGAGTTTCTAGTATGTGTGGCCAAATTCTGGGTCACTTTTGTAGAGAAGTGGCCAATCAGAAGTCTCGTGCCCACAAGAGTTGAGCACGGTGATTAATGCCATGATCAGTGGTCGACTGAGGCAATCTGCAACATTATTGGTGTTGCCCTTCATATACTTGATATTCAAATGGAACTATAGTAAGTATGTGGACCACTTCTGAAGGTGATCATTCTACAACTTCCCTTGCATCTGTATGAACTGCAGGGGCTGCTGGTTTGTGTGGATGACCAATTCCTTCCTCAAAATGTAATGCTTCCATTTTCGGCAGGTCTGCACAATGAAATACATCTCTTTGTCATAAGTGGGATACTTCCAGACTTTGTCTGAAAGTGTCTCACTGTGGTTTTCCATTAGATGCCCGTGTTGAGTAAGGACTACCCCAATAGCATAGTCAAAGGCACCTGTCTCAATATCAAATGGTTGTTACAAGTCTGGTAATGCGAGCACTGATGCCAAGAAGAGGTGATGTTTTAACTTTGTGAATGCCTTCTATTGAGATTTAGACCAAAATAATTTTTCTTTCTCTCCTCCCTTGGTGACATGACTCAAGGGCCAAGTGATGTGAGGAAATCCCAACACAAACCTGCGGTAGAAGTTGGCAAGACCCAGAAAGATGCAGAGCTCTGTCAGAGTGGTTGGACATGGCCAATCCCAAATGATTTGGATCCTGGATGGATCCAAATGTACCCCTTGTTCATCAATAATGTATCCCAGATACTGAACTTGGGTCATGCCAAAAGTGCATTTCTCCAAATTGGCACATAACTTGTGTTACCGTAGTGTTTAGAGAACCTATTGGATGTGGTGGAGGTGCTCTTCCCAAATTTGGCTGAAGATTAGGATGTCATCCATGTATACCACTACAAATGAGTTGGTGAATGGCCGCAAGATGTCATCCATAACCAACCGTTTGAAAAGGCCCTCCTTGGCTTTGAAGGCAGTCTTCCACACATCGGAGGGGTCAATTGGTACCAGGTGATATCCTAACTTCAAATCGATCTTACTGAAATATTTCCCCCCATTCATTTGGTCTAGAAGTTCATCAATCTGTGAGATCGGGTAACTATTCCGGATAGTGATCTTGTTCAAAGCTCGATAGTGAATATAGAGTCTCCAAGTCCCATCCTTCTTTTATACCAACACGATCAGGCTCCCACAAGGTGATAAACTCAGTCGAATGTGACCTTTCTATAGTAGCTCCTCTATTTGCCTCTTGATTTCATCATTCTCTAGAATGGAGCACCGATAGATTGGTCCATTGGGTAGTGACACACCTCGGGTTAGATCGATGGAGTGCTTGACTTGACAGTGTAGACAAACCCTTGTGGGGGAGGTGAAGATGTCCTCGTGCTCTTCCACGACCTTGTCCATATGTAGTTTTCATGTAGAGGTGCTCTGTCTAGAGGTCGTGACCACCATCTTCTTCTTTCCTTGAGGACATATCATCAGGAAAACAAATTTCCCCGTTTTGGAAATGAGCTTACTGCATTATTTTGTAGTAACCAAAGATATGGCAATAGGCGGTGCTAACTCCAGTATCCTGTACAACTTATTTCCCAAAGTAATAATAAGATCATGAGGCCTTGATTCATACATAGCATGTCGCTTCCACAAGTTTCGTTGGCCTAATAATACCTCACAAACATCAAGGGGAGCAACGTCACACAATATCTCATCTGTGAAGGGCTTGATGTTGTATGGAAGGTGACACTGCTATCTTACGCGAAGCTCCCATCCTTGGTGACACCACCTGATGATGTATGGTTGCAGATGTGTTGTGGTTAGTAAGCCCAACTGCTTCACGACCTTTGCAGAATTGAGGTTCTTTTGGCTCCCGCTATCGATAATGAACTATAATGGGGAGCCCTTTACCTACATCTGGTAGTGTAAGAGGTGCTCCTCCTCTAGATCTTTGGGTTCCTCCTTTTGGATCTTCATGGTGGCAATGGTGAGGTTAGGCTCTGATAAGTGAACAATGTGTTGGATTCTACTTATATTTGGATGTCTTTTTCATTCCATTTTTTATATATAGATATCTTATTTCCTTATCATTTAGAACATACCTTTCCTCCCCTCTTCTAGAGCTTATATTGGATCTAAACATTATTTCTTCCCTTAATTTCCAATTGAAGCATTTGTATTGGTCATTTATACTTCTCCATTTGAGGTTACCTTCTTTACCAAAATCCCTTTTTCTCCATCTAGTTATTTATGTTATTGGTATATTCTTTAATTTAATTGATTCCTCATTTACAACTACTTTTCTTATTTCGTTCTCTCTTATCGCTTCCTACATGTCCTTTACTAGTGCCATGTAATTCCCTTTAAATTCGTCATTTTTCTCTAAGTTTGTTTTTCTTTCGATTTTTTAGTGTTCTATTTTTTATGAATTTTTCTTTCTCATCAATTATACTCTCTTAATTTAACACCATTCCCTTTTAAATTCCTTGTTTCGGTTGGGTTTTTTTTTTAGCACTAGGCATACAACTAGAATAAAGGAAGACACAATTTATGCATTATAAAGATGTTGCGCATTCTATAGAACCAAGTGAGAGAATTGTTTAATTCTCTAGCAACCTACACCAACACATACAAAATTATCTTCTATCATTGATTAGGGATCATGGAGCCACAATGCCCATCAGCAGAAGCACATGAGAAAGGTTGACATACGGAAAATGACTATGGACTATGGGCTCTTCTTCTTCACAAAATGAAGAAAAAAGGAAAGTGGGATAACAATAGTTGAGATGAGGAATGAGGAAAATCTAGAGAAGTGAAGACAATATATGTGCCACGATGGAGGAAATTTCCCAATATCTGATAATTAATAAAATGTTATATAATTTTATGAAAATATAGTAAATATTTTTCTTTAATGTTATTGACAAACTAGTTCCAAGTTCCCATTGATCTTCCTTTTGACATCTCTTCACACTCACTGTTACACCAAACAGTGCACATTAAATGCCCAAATTTACTTCAATCCCATTGATCTTCGAACTTTATTCATCTATACCCAACTATATAAAACACCCGTTTACTTTTCTCTGCTAATTTTTCCATTTTACCCATTAGAAACCTAGATGAAATAAACAACGAGATCCTGAACTATTGGCCTCTAACAAAAAAGTAACAAAAAATCCCCTACATATATCGCAATCCCCTCTTCCCATTACACATGATCACACATACATTAAAAATTCTCGTTTTCCCAACAAACTTCTATTTTTTTCCCTTTGCCAATAATGGAAGTTTCTTCTAAGTAGGCTATGTATAAATGGCCTATTAAACACTTATGCTTACAATGAATTTGATATTCATTTTCACAACCCTCTAATTTTACTTATTGTGTTTTTCAAATTAGATGTTTAATTATGCATATATGTCTTAGATGGTGGGTGATTTAAAAATAGGCTATTAGTGTATGAATTGTTCTCGACGTAATTCCTTGATAATGGATTGTTGTTAATTTGTTACTTGTAATTGTGTCTCTCATAGGGAGTTCGGGTCATGGATTTACTCTGCACATAATCATAATTGAAGATAGGGAGGTATGTATCTTTCAGTGTCTCTTGGATGGTTGTGCAATTTCTTCTTTTGTAACCCATATGTGTTGTATTTTAGTATAACATGTCCCATTTAAATTAAACATGCATGAAATAGTGAATATATATTGAAGTTGCATGTATGAATGAATTTATGGATTAACTAGTTAAATCAGGCCAATCTAGTGAATTCATACATATTTGTCTTCTTCATTATCAATGACATCATCATATGACTTGCCATCTTGCCTTGGGTTGGTGCTCTTCGCATATGGTTGTGATTTCATATTCAGTAATGTTTTTGCAAGAACATATTGAATGGTGAAATTGAGTATTGCAAATTTGGCCATTCCAATGATCATAACTCCCTCAAAATTAGTTTTTAAATTAGAAAATAAGTCACCAAAGGTTTCCACGTAGGCCCATGCTCAGTGATATGGATCATTAGTTTGAATTGCACATATATATGTTCTCCTTCAAGATTAATTTCACTTGCACTTGACCTTCCCGACCACAACACATTAAAGTGATCCTTGTTAGAGTTGGTTGTGCTTTCTATTTCCTGCAAATTCTCGATAACATCTTGTTTAGTTTGATAGTAATGATATTCAAACTAGAAGGAAGTTCACACTCCTTTACTTCACACTGTTTATTTTAATTCACACTCTTTTTTATTCTTTTCCCAAAGATTGATCGTGGCTCAGCTCACATATTTCCATCCACCATTCCACAACCTTTGACTAAATGGAGCGGGAAGCACCTTATCCTCATAGCATTGTTCTACCTTGCTCAACCAAAAATATATTCTCCCAAACCCTTAAACTAGTCTAGAAATTTTAATACTTATTCTATTAATGGATAAGTTCAAGGATGTAAGAAATTAGTTATAAATGGAATTTCATCATCACCAAAAGTTTTGAAGTAGAACACATGAAATTTTGCAGTCCTTCATATAATTACAAACATTATTGTAATTATAATGTTACTAGCATTACAAATATAATGTGACAGGAACTCAGATCTCCTCAAACATTTCCTTTCAAAAAAATAAGCATAATTCCTTCTTCTTGATTCCTAAATTATCATATATTATGTCCGCTATACTTGTTTCCTTTAGGAGAATGCTATCAAACAAATCTATTAAACAAATTTAGGCCAACTTTGATAGATTTTCTGCTCATTTTCCTTTTGCTAAAGTAGTTGATTTTCTATTTTAAAAATTGTCACTAATTATTCTGGTCTAGAATTTTTAAAATGTGTGTGGGTATATATATATTGGTAATTGTTTTTCTCCAAATTATTTCTGATTCAATTTGTTGAAGTTTCTATTGACATTTTCAAATTGAAAATAATTCTAGTTTGATCCCATCTATCATCTTTAATAATCGTAAAAAATAGTACTACATTGTGATGGTATGAAGAAGTTTTATTTTTTATTTGTAAGAGGTAGGTCACCTAATCATATGCACATAAAATTTTTACATGCTTTCTGAGAACTCAATCGAGAAACTTTCATGTTGCTTCCTCGTAATGTTTTGTCATGTCTAGAATCTTGAGAAATATCATGTTTAAAATTAAAAATGTTTATGTGCCAATTAATGGAGATAACTTGGGCCCTGTCCACTATATCAATACCAGTGAGAGAAAAAAGAAACCATAGCTTCAAATATAGAGGTGGGCCAGAGTGACCTTGTGCTAATTATAATTGTCTTCAAGGGAAATTAGTTGTTGGGAATACTCTCTAGCCTTGTGTTTTTAGCATCCCTCATGTCTTAGTTCTTCAGGTCCTCTAGTGTCTTGGTTCCTTCTTTATATATCATTGAAGTTCTATATTAATTTTTTGGGGATTGAGGAGAATTACATTCTAGAGGTATGTATATTCATGGATCTCATATGAGAACTATGTAACGGATTTTATGATGGCTCCATCATATCCAGTCTCTTTGTTGAATATCGTACCCTACATTATTTTTATTTTTAATCATCATAGCAATTATAATGCCTATTTTTGTCAATTTTTACTATATCTATATAAAATTTTAAGTTCTTCAGTGATTTCTTTCATCTCCAATTGTATTAGAGGAGCCAGAGAACATGGGGAATTTGGGTTTATACTTTGGTTAGTCTCAAGTTTAAACAATCGACTTTGATGCTATTTTTTAGGTGGCGAAGCGTATTAACCATGTGAAAAGAATTTCCTTGTTTTAAAATAGTTATGTTCTGCATCTACTGGACCATTATTTCTAATAGCTAAGCCAATGAAACCTACAAGACTTTACAAAGTTTCATAATTTAATTTAAGTTTTAGAATTTAGAATTTATAAAATTTCAAGGTCTAATTATTTGAAGGGTGCTAGCTCAATGGAAGAGAACCACCTTTACAAGCAAGTGGTTCATGGTTCGATTCCATCTTGCCCTAATATTTTTATGTAATGGATGTAAATTGATATGCAATGTTGGATGCAATGAGTGATGCAAAAATAAATGCAAAAGTCGATGTAAGAAATTGCTGAAAATTTAATGTAACATTAGACACAAAATGGGATGCAAATGCGAACACAACACATGGCTTAACATAGGATGCAAATATAGATGCAAATTTGGATGCTCAAAGGGATGTGAAATGGGATGCAAGAAACAATGTTAAAAATGATGCAAAATTTGATGTGAAATGGGATGAAAAATGGGATGAGAAAAAGGAAGACAAATCAAACGTAAAAGTGGACATCAAAAATTGTCCAAAAAAAATGCAAAAATGGCCACAAAATGAATGAAAAATTTGGTGCTAAATCAAATTCGACATAGTGCAAAGATAGGCACCAAATATGGTGCAAAATTAGATGTAATAAGAGGTACAAAATTAAAAACCAAACCTAGTGTAAGACTAGATGCAACCCTTGAGGTAAATCTAGATGCGAAAATGATACAAAATGGATGCAAAAAAAGACGCTAAATTGGATGCAAAAGATGGTGTAAACCAAATGTAAATGATGTCACAAAAATGGAAGCAAAGGATGACACAAAATAGGAAGCTAAAAATGATGAAAAAAGATCAAAAAGTGGTACAAAACTAGAAGTAAAACTTGTCATAAAATCATATGAAAATCTTGGGTGCAAAATTTGACACAAAAAGTCTTGTATAATCGCTTGTAAGAAAGGATGCAAAATATAGCGTTAAAAAGGATGCCAAATTAGGCACAAAAATAACACTTTAAAAAATGTGCAATAGAGTGCCAGTTTTCTCATCCCAATTGTAAAAAAAATCCACTAAAATATGTTGCTAAATCGAAAAAAAAAAAAAAGTGCAAAACTAGAAGAATAACTTGTTGTCAAACTAGATACAGATCCTGGTGCAAAATTGAAAAGAAAATTTATCATAAAACATGGTGGAAAACTAGATGCAAAAATTTGTGCAAAATTAGACGCACATGACACAAATTTGGGTGCAAAATCTGGTGGAAAGAAAGGATGCAAAATATGGCATAGAAAAATACGCTTTAAAAATTATACAATATGGCCAGATTTAGTGCCATGCTTCTCATTCGAATTGGAAAAAAAAAAATACTAAAATCTAGCACTAAATATGGCGTAAATTGTTTATTTTATTGTAGTGTGACATTATTTTTTAATTAAATTGAAAAGAAAGTATGACATAGCTACCTTTAAGATAAATCTCAACCTTATATCCTAACTACTAAAAGAATTTTTTTGTTACATATTCTTTATAAAATTAATTTCTAACACCCACCTAATAATTATTAATAATTAAATTAAAATTCTCTAATGCAAAATTGACACAACTATTATTAATTTTTTACTATTTTATTATTGTTGTTCAATTTTTAATAATTTTTTTTTTTTACAATTATAATTTTTTTTGAATTTATTTCCAAAACCAATTTTTAAATTTTTAAATAATATTTTTATATATATAATAAGAATGGGTAATACTTTTTATTTAGTTATCAGTTAACTTTAAAATAATAGCCATATTAACAAAAGAAAATCTCAAAATCCTTGATTGCTTGCCAATACTATAGAATTCTTTACCATAAAATATTATCAATGGCATAAGAAAAACAATGGTGATTATTCTACTTATAGAGTGTCAAAATATTTTCTTCTTTAAATAATCTCAACTCTCAATTTTTTAATGTATATATAAAAATGCTAAATTAATTTCTTCCCATCAGTGGGGGTGTGGTTAAGCTTACGTATTCTTGTAGAGCCTCATTGTAACTAGTGTCAACGACGAAGGAATTTTATCTCTTTTAATACTTTTTTTTAAGAGATGAGTGAAATATGCTTTATTATTTTTCTTTATTGTCTAGATAAAAATAATAGAATCCTTACTTATCCTTTTTAGAGTTTGAATTTCCATGGCTAATTCTTGAGTTGATGATATAATATAAAAAATCTTTTATATAATAGGGTATGGCGCCTTTTTTGAATTTCATCCATAGATAGAAGTTTCTTTAGATGTCTTCCTTGTCCTTTTCCTGCAAAATCTACCTATAGCTTAAATTTGTTTGAATCTCCATTGTCACATTGTTCATAGTGAGATTCATCACATGAAAGTTTATATTTATATAACGCATTGCATTCCATAAAAAGTTTATCTCTGAAGTAAATAAACAAATACAAAATTTTAGAAAACTAGATATATGACAGCTCTCAATGTTTTAATCCCTCACGCCATCTAATGTCCTACAAACTTTTCTCTTAATACAACACATCCAAAAATTATAATATAAAAGATAAATCCTAATATGTAATAGGAAAAAAAAAAAAATTTCCATACCCCTTGCAGTCTTCCATCTTTGCAACATACTGAATGTAAAAATATTCATGGCTTGCCAAATTATGAAACACCGTGACAACGTGCTTTTCTTGTACCGAGTGAATATTCTGCCATCAAAATAAGTTTGTGTTTACTTTGTTGCATATTAAGATGAATTCTCAATATATGATACATCAGGAACAATATTTCTCGAAGTTGTGCCACTAAACCTTTATTGCCACTCAGAATAAACTTCGACACGTGACAAATTTTATTTGACATGCTAAAACTTTGGAAAGGGAAAAAAATGAGACTCTTTTTTAATCGTTAAAATCCGTTGCCTAATTTTCCTTACGTCCGTCAACGTTGAATAAGTTACCAAGTACTCGTAGAGTTGTTTAGATATTAATCTAACTGTCTGTTAGGTGTCATCATATCTGATTTTATTGTCTTTTAGGTGTTATAGATAGTTCTGTTTTACTTCAGTTCTAATCCATAGGCGTCGATTTCTACTTCAATAATTTATTATTGATGCTTACAATGTAATCTATTTAGCCATTTTGAATGTTGATAAGAACAATTTCTATTGCACCTTTTTAGTTTCATTCCCTGTCATGGTATTACAGCACCACGTCACATAAGACTCTAAAGAGATCAATGCTTCAATTTTGATTTTTGCTTGCAAAGAAGAGGTAAGGGTTGTGAGAGGTCGAGGAGAAAAGTGTGAATTCCACATCTATGAAGAGGAGAAAAGTGCAATTGCGCACTTGTAAAAAAGGCTCAATATGTTGATTTCGCAACTTAGCCAAGAAGAAGTTGTGCAAATTGTATCAATCTTCATGAGAAGAAGTTGTCAAATAACTATTGGGATGAAGCAATTTTGACAAAAGTGTATGTTCTCAGCATATATCCAAAACCAGTCTCCAAGATACAATACCTCAAGAAGCATGGGATGGTAAAAAGGTAAATGTATCTCACTTTAGAATTTTTGTGTCAATATCATTTTCACGTGTTCCTCAGTAGCTAAGAAAGAAACTTGATGATAGGAGTGAAATATGTGTTTTTGCAGGCTCTAGTGAGTAGTCAAAGGCCTACAGACTTTATAATCTAGTTACCAAGAAGTTGTTTTAAGTAGAGAAGTAATTTTTTTTGAAAATAAATGTTGGTTTGATCATGTTGCTGAAGCTTCAAATCAGTGTTTTTATCCACCACATCCACTAAGATTGTAGGTTGAAGAAGAGACATACCATTCTAAAAATCATACATCTTCAAGCAATGCATCCACCAGTGATTTGACATCTTCAAAAGATAGTCAGAAAAATAGAAGCATCAAACAAAATATGAACAAGAGCATGAGTTTGACCAACATAATATGTTTTCATTTCTTTCATCTCAACCAACCGAATTTGAAGAAGAAGTTAAAGAAAATCATTGGGTTGATGCAATGAACCAAGAAATCGCTGCCATAGAGAAGAAAAAGACTTTGGAATTAGTTGATCTCTCAGGAGACAAAACCAAAATTGGTGTAAAATGGGTATGTAAGACCAAGCTGAATGAAAGAGGAGAGGTTGAGAAACATAAAGTAGGGTTGGTTTCCAAAATTTTCTCACAAGAGTTTGGTGTTGATTATGGTGAAACGTTTGCTCCAGTAGCAAGGTTAGACACTGTGAGAACCATTTTGTCCACAACAACTCAATAGGAATGGAAAGTCTATTAGCTTGATGTAAAATTTGCCTTCCTAAATGGCATATTGCAGGAATAAGTTTATGTAAAGAAGCCTCCTCGTTTTGATGTTCCAAGATAGCAGCATAAGGTATACAAATTGAAGAAAACTTTGTATGGTTTGAAACAAGATCCAAGGGCTTGGTACAATCACATTGACAACTATCTCATTAAAAGTAGTTTTTGTAGAAGCACTCATGAGCTAACTTTGTATACCAAAACTCACGAAGGTAAAATTATTATTGTATGCCTTTATGTAGATAATCTTCTTTATACATGAAATATGATGTTAGAAGACTTCAAAGTAGAAATGCAAACAAAGTTTGATATGCTATATCTACACGTCATGAAATACTTCTTAGGAATTGAAATTCACCAATTTACTAATGGAATTTTTGTTGGTCAACAAAAATATGCCATTGATATCATCTAAAAGTTCAGAATGACCAATTGCAAACATGTTGATACACTAATTTCTCAAGGCACCAAACTGAGAAAAGAAGATATAGCCCCACCAATTGTTGTATCTAACTGCAGCTAGACCTTATATTATGTTTGCAGCAAGTTTTTTCTCCAGGTTTGTGCAGTGACATAAAATTTTTAATTAGAAGGTCGCAAAAAGGATCTTAAGGTATATTGCAGGGACAATAGACTATGGTTTGTTCTATACACATTCTGGAAATTGTTCACTTTCAGGTTATACAAACAACGATTATGGAGGGAGTTTAGATGATCACAAAAGCGCTTCAGGGTATGTTTTCATCTTGGTACCAATCTAATTTCATCAACATCCAACAAATAGTCAATTGTCTCAAATATCTTATGCAGAGGCAAAATATGTAGCAGCAAATTCAACAGCTTTTCAAGCAATGTGGTTGAGAATATTATTGAAAGATCTGTCAAATGTTCAGAAGGAGCCAACTCCAATTTACTGTGATAACATCTCAGTAATTGCTTTATCAAAAAATCATGTTTTCCACAAAAGAAGCAAGCACATTGACAAAAAATTTCATTTCATCCATGACCTTATCAATGATGGGGACATAGTACTTGCTTTTCGTGGTTCCAAAGATCAACTTGCAGATATTTTCACAAATCCATTAGGCAAGAATGCATATGAATTCGAAACAGAGAAATTATACAATGTAAGTGCCTCTACATGTAACAGTTGAGATTAGGATGTGATGTTGAGATATTAATCTCATTGTTTTTAGGTTTCATCAGATTTAATTATGTTTTCTGTTAGGTGTCATAGAAAGTTCAATTTTACTTCAGTTCTACTCCGTAGGTGTCAAGTTATATTTAAGTCATTTATTATTGATGTTTACAATGTAATCTATTTAGCTATTTTGAATATTGAGAAGAGCAATCTCTGCTCCCCTTTTTCATTTTCATTCTCTGTCAAGAATCACAAGGCCATTAGAAATCATGAAATTCATAAAAATTCTTCTCTAAGTGGAAATAGACTATACTACTTACTTCGTGATCAAATCCCATTTGATTTTTTAGTAGTTTGGCAAGATTTTGTATTTTTTAGAAACTTTAACCAAAGTTTCAGGAAAACACTAAATATTTTTGTTTTTTTTTTAAATTCAAAAATAATTTTCTAATTTTTATAAATCTTATTACTAATTTTCCATTGGCAGAGTGAGCCTCGATGTGACGTAATTCCCCTAGTGGAGGGTGATTTATTTTCGGTATTTGTTTGTGCCTAACAAATCATTTTAAATTAGAAAAAACCATAACTGTGGGGTATCAGGTCTCTTATGTAAGAGTGGGGTTGAGGAGGGTGCAGGAGGGCTGAACTAATCTAAAGACTTCTGCACTTTCTCCACCTCCTTTTATTAAATATCGTTTATTTTGTTGTCCAATCGAAAATTTAGCATCAAAATACTACTATTTTGGTGTACAAAGAAAGGGTGTGTGGGGAGTGCGGGAAATGAGGTGTGTGAGGAGTTTGTTTCCTTTGCTTTGCAAACACATTCCTCACACACCCTTTCTCCACACACGCTTTCCCTTAAGCTCTAGGTGAATTTGAAGCCATAATAACAAATAAAATAAATCATGGTGAAACGAGTGTAGACCAGACCATAGGCCAAGCTAGCTTATGCTTCGAAAGTTGAAAGGCCAACCAAGGTCAGATATGGATGGTTTTCCAAGAAATCTATTTCAGGAAAGCAATAAGCAAATTTTTGTGTTTCCCTTATTCATCATGTCGTTTTATTTTATTCATTCAATTCAATAACTAAGCCTTCGTAATAAAGCATCAAATTAACATACTCCCTATTTAACCGTGTCTGAGATCGTTGGATATTGTTCAAGTCAAGTACTCAAATGCATTGGTTGATTTGTTTAGATTAGCATTTTAGATAGGTATCAATATTAGCCAAGAAGATTCCTCAAGAAGGCTTTCATTCACACTTGGAGATTGAGATGCATTATAGAAAGAAAGGCTTTGATAGCAAAATACATAAATCGAATGAAATATCATGTCGATTTTATTATCAACCATAAATCCTAAGAATTTCAACATCACACACAAAGTTACTCGAAATTTCATGAGGAACCTTTGTTTACTATGCACCCACTAAAAAACCAATTAAAATGAAAAGAAAATGCCCCTTTTCTCTTATGAAGAGAAATAACCTTACAAAACACATATCGGGGTAAATAGTCGTTCACACTGTCATGTTACCTCCACATGTAAAACATGCTAACAAAGATCCCCAATAGTGATAGATGGACAATAAAACATTGAAAAATCAGAGGCATAATCTGTGCAGAGTGTAATAACACCACATTTCCATTTTTCTCATAACATCCACTACCACTAAGAAGACAAAAATCACGAAACATATTCTATGAGTTAGCACAATGAATTGTATCGGTTCTGCCATCGGGTATTATAACCTCCATGGGGTCAACATGGCCTATTGCAATATTTTTCATGAAATATACGACTGGATTATCTAGATTTATCAATGTGCTAAGCGATGTAGCACTCACATATTTGATTATTGTTTTTCATTTTATATGTATTTGGGCACAAAAAAGTTAGATAAAATTATAAGTTTGAACCGGAAAAAACCAAACCTTACTCCACATATATTCACATTGTATATGACAACAAAATTGTGGTTTAACAAAATTAATGCAGTACAATGAAATCTTCATTGTTGGAAAATTACTTCCAACGACCACGTTAAATAAACTGACAGCAACCTTTCCCCGTAGTAAAATGAGTAAGTCAAGAAAGTATTTTTGTTGCAGGTTGCAGATTTTATTTTTCAACCACAAGGATGAGATCGTGAATGAAGATATGAATCTTGTTACAAAGTCCCCACTCCGCAACACATCAAAAAATTAAGAACAGAGAAGTAATTAACACAAACTTAGTAAATGGTTTGTGCTCTGAAAGATCTACAAGTTTAGAAAATTATTTTGTTGTACAAGCACTACCCATCCTATGTTTTAATGTCTTTGACCTATCATGAATTAATGTATTAAAAAAATTATCTATGAATAAATATGTCAAGAAGTCCTTTTCTCAGTTGCATAAGTAGTCTTGAGAGGCCTGGAGAAAATTATGGAGCAAATTGTGGTAGGCGCATGAAAACCAAAAAACTATGGCCTATTCCTGTAAGCTACTGCACAAAAAATCAGGGAGTGGTTAAAATTGTGTGAACTTTCCATTTTAGGGAGGAGAATGAGCTGAAGTCTTAGTTTTTTCATTTTGTAATTTTTTATTATCTTGTTTAAATATAATCCAAGTTACATTGCTTCCTCCCACATTCTAGAAATTGTGTTTCTTGTTTCACTGCGCAAATACACTGTTTTACTGCGCGTAATTTTTTGTGCAAGCTAAATTATGTGAATTAAGTTGCGCAGTGTTGCCTTAAGGAATATCCTCTGCATCGACTTTCACGTGGTACCAGAGTAAGTTCAAGAAGTAAAAAAACAAGATTTTACTGCAAGGTTTTTACTAGGAGTTAAAGGTTGTTCGAAGGAAGATTTATCAAAACAGATTTACCAGCAAGGATAAAAAAAAATTGCAGTTAAATATGGTAGGATCAAGCAAAGGATTGACTGATCTTAAAATACCTCAATTTAACGGAAAAAATTATGACTATTGGGCAATTACAATGAAGGTCCTATTTTCTTCTAAGATAGTTGGGATTTGGTGGAAAATGGGTTCCAAGAACCAACAGATGCAAAAACATATAATGCTTTAACTTAAGTTGAAAAGGATTTGTTAGAGATAATAGGAAGGAGGACTCCAAATCCCTCTTCTATATTTTTCAAGAAGTGCATGAGAGAATATTTCCAAGGATTGCAACAACACCAAAGTCTAAGAAAGCATGGGATATTCTCCAAATAGTCTACCAAGAAATGGAAAAGGTGAAGACAACTAAGTTACAAATGTTGAGAAGAGATTTTGAAACCATTTTCATGAAGGATTCTGATATAATAGACTCATTTTTCACTTAATTTATTGGATTGGTTACTGAAATCAGATCTCATGGTGAGAAACTTGAAGGAAGGAGGATAGATGAAAAGATTTTGAGAAGTCTACCATCAAGATTTGACCCTACTATTGTGGCCATAGAAGAAACAAAGGATCTCCCACAATTTTCATTGGATGAGCTTCATGCATCATGGATTTCTCATGAACACAGATTGAGTAGAACATCAAATACTTCAATGGATCATGCCTTCAACACACTAGTCTCACTTGGTCAAGGTAAAGGAAAAGGAAGATCAAATGCTAGGGGAAGAGGAATAATCCCACACAGAAGTGGAAGAGGCAACCCCTCAAACTCAAGTGAAAGAGGGAGCAATGAAAATCAAAGACAATGTCCAAGCCAAAATCAAGCACAATCTTAGAGGTATGATAAATCTCAAGTTCAATGTCATTAGTGTAAGTATGGACATTATGCAAATGAATGTAGAAAGAAACAACATGATCTTAGCAAAAAACAAATGTAAATTTCAAAAAATAAAATAAGAACCAAGATAGCATGTTTCTGGCTTACAATGTAACACAAGAGAAGAAAAAATATGTATGGTTTCTAGATTTAGCTTGTAGCAACAATATGACAAGAAACATCGAAATGTTTTGTAACTTGGATGAAAGTGTAAAATCTGAAGTGACATTAGGGACTGATAATAAAGAGTTAGTTATGGGAAAAGCAAGAGTTAATATTCTAACTAATAAGGGGGATAATATGTATATTTCAGATGTATATTTTGTCCCTGGTTTGAATCACAATATCATAAGCATGGGTCAACTCATGCAAAAGGGCTACAATGTATTTTTCAAAAATGGAGAATGCAAAATTTTTGATACATTTCCAAGCAAGCAACTGATTGCAAAAGTGCAAATGACAAGTAACAAAATGTTTCCCCTAAAGTTAAAACTATATTTGGAGGAAGAAGGTGCACAAGCACAATTGTTAATGAATTTACAAGAAGATGAAAGACATGTTGCAGGTAGCATACAAATAAGATTTCGAGTAGAGGTTAAATATTAAAACTCGTTATTTGCACATATTAACTTTTGAGGCCTAAATTGTCTACATATGAAATTCATGGTGAAGAGATTTCCACTCATAGAACAAACAGAATGTATAAAGGATGCATCTTGGGAAAACAGCATAGAGAATAATTTCCAGTAGGAAGTCAATAAAGGAAAAGGCACTTCTGAAGATTGTCCATTCAAATTTATGTGGACTAATGGAAACACCATCAATTGGTGGCAGCGATTGTTTCTTGGCATTTATAGATGATTACACAAGGAATACATGGGTCTACTACTTATGGAAGAAGAGTGAGGTGTTTGAGAACTTCAATCAATACAAAGCGCTTGTTGAGAACCAATGTGGACAGTACATCAAAGTTTTTAGAACTAACAAAGGAGGAGAATACATCTCAAACGAATTCCTACCTTTATATAGGGAACATGGAATTCATAAGAAATTTACAACAAGATATACACCTCAAAGAAATGGTTCATAGAAAAGAAAAATATGATCATTATGGAAATGGGAAGGAGTATGTCGATTGTCCGGATCTTGGGAGGAGGCCCCCAAGATCTAAAAGATTGAAATGGATCTTGGGAGGAGAGACCCCCAAGATCTGAAAACTTGTAATGGATCTTGGGGGAAAGGACCCCAAGATCTGAAAACTTGCATTGCCAGAAGAAAAACAGGAGAATGCCCAATAAACAAAACCACAAAGAAACTTTTTATGAAAACTCACTTATCTGGATTTCAACATGAATGCAACAAAATACAGAGGTAACCATAAAGATAGTTATGCAACGGAAATAATACTTCATTTCATTAATGGAAAATAATGAAATATGTTTACAACCAGAAATGGAAATAAACCAGCTAGGGCGATGGTAGCTTATCTCTGAGAAGAGATGTGTGGCTACATGCCTCTGAACTGTAAAGGCTACATTGTGGTGAACAATCCGTCCTTTTATAAATTTTGACTCGCTACTTATAGTATTTTTCAGTTACAATACCACGGGTCAATTCCATGGGTGAATGAATACCATGGGTGGATTTTACAATACCATGGGCGGATGCCATTTATAATACCATGGGTAAATTCCATGGGTCGATGAATAATATGGGTGGATGAGTACTATGGGTGGATTTTACAATACCACAGGCGGATGCCATTTACAATACCATGGGCAAATTCCATGGGTTGATGAATAATATGGGTGGATGAGTACCATGGGTTGATGCCATTTTCCATTCGGATCATTCCTCCCTCCTTAAGAAGAAATTGTCCCCATTGCGTAAAGTTCCCTTCTGCGAAGCCTTTGTGGAATATGAAGAGCCACTGAAGATAAGTGTTTTATGTGGTTACCCAAAACCCTGATAAACGAAGATCCGAGGATAGAGATACCCTGTAATGCTTGTGACCAACTGTGATTCTGACAGTGTGTGGCCTAGCAAATGGACTTCGATGACAAGGATTTTATGCGATTGACCCATAACCATGATATTGGTTGCTGATGAAGTAGCAGGTGCCTACATAGCCTGGGGTGGGAGGCCACGTCTCCAAATAACCCAAGCCAAATGCTGCTATGTTGGAACTGATGAATGTGAAGCAGGTTCCTACTAAAGTGGGGTGGGAGGGCACGTCTCCAATGGGAACCCACTCCGAATGCTGCTCCAGAATTAAAATGGACATAACTCAGTCAATATAACTCAGAATATTTATTATAACCTGTTTTTGGAAGCAGAAAGATCATTTTGAATCTTCCCATGAGTTGGAAATCCTTATCTGGACACTCTGAGATCTCAGATTCGTGCTGCAACAGTTCCGCCGTCAAAAAAATTCTAATAAAATAGCTGATTTTAAATTAGCGATATCTCCCACATCCAAACTCCGATTCGACCCATTTTTTTTTGAAATTGGGTGATTTTTCGAGAGGAATATAGATCTGGTATTTGTTTTTGTAAATTTTGTACCAAATGTTTCATATCTGATCTGCAAAGTCGCCGCCCATGGAATCATAACCTGCTCTGATACCACTGATCTGGATCTTGGGAGGAGGCCCCCAAGATCTAAAAGATTGAAATGGATCTTGGGAGGAGAGACCCCCAAGATCTGAAAACTTGCAATGGATCTTGGGGGAAAGGACCCCAAGATCTGAAAACTTGCATTGCCAGAAGAAAAATAGGAGAATGCCCAATAAACAAAACCACAAAGAAACTTTTTATGAAAACTCACTTATCTGGATTTAAACATGAATGCAACAAAATACAGAGGTAACCATAAAGATAGTTATGCAGCGGAAATAATACTTCATTTCATTAATGGAAAATAATGAAATATGCTTACAACCAGAAATGGAAATAAACCAGCTAGGGCGATGGTAGCTTATCTCTGAGAAGAGATGTGTGGCTACATGCCTCTGAACTGTAAAGGATACATTGTGGTGGACAATCTGTCATTTTATATATTTTGACTTGTTACTTATAGTATTTTTCAGTTACAATACCACGGGTCAATTCCATGGGTGAATGAATACCATGGGTGGATTTTACAATACCACGGGCGGATGCCATTTATAATACCATGGGTAAATTCCATGGGTCGATGAATAATATGGGTGGATGAGTACCATGGGTGGATTTTACAATACCACGGGCGGATGCCATTTACAATACCATGGGTAAATTCCATGGGTCGATGAATAATATGGGTGGATGAGTACCATGGGTTGATGCCATTTTCCATTCGGATCAGTCGATGGCAAAGCATTTTCTAAATCACTATTGGGTTGAAGTTGACACTTGTGCAACATAGATCATAAATAGGTGTCTAACCAAAAGTGTCAAGAACTTGGTTCCTAAAGAAGCATGGAGTGGAAGAAAGCATATTGTCACTCATATGAGAGTGTTTGGATGTGTGGCATACGTACAAGTCCCAGATGAATTATGGAAGAAGTTGGGCAGCAAGGGGAGGAAATATATATTTTTGTGATATAGTGATGAATCCAAGCCATATAAGATATACAATCAAATAACCAAGAAGATCATAATTTGTAGAGATGTGCACTTCATAGAAGAGGAGACATGGGATGGAAGTTTGGAGAATACTATCAATTTGAAAGAAATCATTCCACAAGAAGACAAAGAGGAGTTGACAACAAGAAGTGATTCCTCATTGGTGACTCCTCCTACACCTATTCAACCTCAAAACAGTAGTCATCAAGTGACACTGTAAGAAAACAATATGACAATGCCATGCAGTCATGAAAATACTCCTCCAAGTTCATCGCGGAGACCAGCAACAACATATACTCCAAGCACAAAATCAAGTGGCATGTCAAGTCCATCTTCAACAAGCATGAGAAGAAAAAAAACTCGGAAATTTAAGTGAAATTTATGAGCAAAATTTACTTGACAATAGCGCAGGTATGAATTATTTATTTCCAATATTTTTTCATGTAGTTCACCTAATTCATTTTGAATATGTAGCCAAAGAAGAAAAATGGGTAGAAACAATGGATGAAGAGAAACAATCAATAGAAAAGAATGACACATCGGAGTTAGTGGACCTTCTACAAGGAAAAGAAGTCCTAGGTGTCAAGTGGGTCTATAAAACCGAGAGTGATGCCAATTATCCTACAACAGAGATGGAAAGTGTATCAAATGGATTTGAAGTCAATGTTCTTGAATAGAGTGCTGAAAGAGGAAGTATATGTTGCACATCCACCTAGTTATGAGGTGCAACACCAAGAAGATAAGTTGTATAGACTAAAGAAATCTATTTATGGGCTGAAGCAAGCATCATACACATGGTATATTACAATAAATGATTATTTGATGGACAATGACTTTGAAAAATGTGATGGTGAGCCTAAACTACATCAAAGAGAGTGATGGTAAGATTCTTATTTTCGTTTTATATTTCTATGATTTGAGTTTTATAGGGAATGATGATCTCCTCATTGATGATTTCAAAGAATTCATGAAAAGTGAGTTTGAAATGACAAATTTGGGGTTGTTAAGATACCTTTTAGGCACTGAAGTGAAGAAAATAAAAAAAGACACTTTGATTTTTCAAGAAAAGTATGTTGTAGACATTTTGAAGAGGTTTAATATGTTGAACAACAAGCTTGCGCTAACTCCAACTACGATGGGGTTGAAACTAAGAAAAAAATATTATGGAAATGATGCCAACTCGACATTATACAAAAGTATGCTTGGAAGTTTGATGTATTTGTGTTACGTCCCTCTAATATTACTGTAGCCCCCTTATTTTTATTTTTTCTGTATCCCCCTTTTTGTTATTTTTGTGCCCATGTAGCTCCCATATTGTTATTCTTGTGCCCTTACATTATTATTGTTATGTAGGCTCTGATTATATTATGTCCCCTTAGAGTCCTATATATACAAAGGAGGTCTTGTCAATTGTATTATCCAAGAATTTTTCATTTATGTAATGTAAAGGAGATTCCCCCTTGAAGAGGATACTTTTTAAGTCATTGACCTATTTTTTTGTGAGCTAGTTTCATAGCATTTGGTATCAGAACTTTGGATTCTAGAGTTTCATTGCTTCAAATGGGTCACCATGGAATTTTCGCTATAATTTTTTTCCTGCGAAGATTCAAAAGATAAAATTGCAACCACATGGAGCTAAACTCTTGATGACTTTTTTTTCTAGAATTTTAGATCTTGGTTCACTATATTTTTTGAGCTATGGTCTGAAGAAGGTAGGTTGTTTTCTAGCTCGAGAATTCAATGTTAAATAGGTGACCTAGGGAAAATCATCATAACTTTCGTCTTAGGTATCAGATTTTAACTCCTTAAAAACTGGCTGAAAGTGTATGAAATGTAGCTTTTCATGTAGAAATTTCAAGGGCCATGGTTGAAACAGTGACACCTTGCATCCCATACAACTTTTCTTTTCTCTACTAAACAAGTCCATAATCAGGTTATCGTGGGAGATTTGGCATAACTCTATATTAAAGAATCTAATATTGGTCTAAACAGTGACATTAAAAATAAGTCTCATAGGTCTACCATAGGGTAAAAGTATAGACCTTGTAAATACAAAATTACAGAGATAAAACAATTTCAATATTGAGATCCTAAAAAATAAATGTGATTATTTTTTAAATTTTGCATAACTATTGTGTGAAAAATCAGTTTGAACTATTTCAAATTACATATTGAAGCAAATATATCAATAGTTGGCTCTAAAATGCCTCCAAAACAAAATAATTCTACACCCATTAAGTCCTCAAAGATCTCTACTATAATGCATGAAGAGGAAAAATTGCAACATGATATATCAAATTTACGAGACTAAGTGCAACATATTGCGCTCTCACAAAGAGAAACTAAAGATGACATGGATGGCTTCAAAGGTGACATGGAAGGATTAAAATGTGACATGGATATTTTAAAAATAGAAATAAAAGGTGACATTACTTTTTTAAAATCATACATGGAAGCAATGATGAATGTCAAGATGGAAGGATTGACAAAGTTACTGCAAGAAAGACTCTCAGGTGGTGGCAACGTACCCCATGAAAATCATGATGAGAATGAAATGAATATGGATTATGATTTTAGAGACTCCAATGTGGGCTTTAAGAACCACCACATTCCAAACATAGATGTGAAGAAGTTTGATGCCATGAATCTGATAACATGGATACTATAGATGGAGCAATATTTTAATCTACAGGATATGCAAACCTCACAATATGTACGTATTTCATCTCTATCTTTAGAACCCAATCAATCTGTATGGATTTTTTCTACTAAACCACTTGTAACCTGGTCAATGTCTATGGAGGAAATTATAACACATTATGAAGAAACAAAGATAAACAACTTCTTTAGCCAATTGATAAATCTCAAACAAAAGGTTTCAATGGCAAAGCACATTGAAGACTTCCAAAAATTGAATATTAGGGTAATCGATATTCCATAGGAGCATAGGATTGATGTCTTCATAGGGACTTTAAAATATAAAATCCAACATGAGGTTCACCTTTGGGAACCTTATTCATTGGAGAAGGCATTCAGGGTGGCAAGAAAAATTGAAAGCAAAATCATGGCAAGAAGGAATTATGCCACTCACAACTATAAAGATGGAAGTGTTGCCACTCCTAGTGTTCCACAACCTACAAAGTTGAAACCACAACAATTGGTGGACAAAAGTGAAAAAGAGCTTTGTTACAGTTATGATAGAAAATACTCTAAAGGTGATAGGTGTGCTAAGAAGAAATTATTCTACATAGATTGTGAAGAGGAGGAAGGAGAGGAACAAGAAACATCAAAAGAGGAGGATATACACCAGGAACCAACCCCAGAGAAAGAATAAATTAATGTGATCGTATCTTGTAATGCATTTCTATAAATTACCACTCCTTAAAATCTCAATTTAGAAGGATATGTCAGGAAGAAAAAGGTAATAGTGTTGATTGATTCAGGTAGTACGTATAATTTTATTCATTGTAAGATAGCTAAGGAATTGAATTGTTTCTTATATCTAGCACCAAAGTGTCATGTTATGGTTGCAAATGGAGGAACTACGAATTTCTATGGAAAGTTCCACAATATCAAGATAACCTTGGGCAAATATGTAATGAATAGTCCAATGATTTCTATTCTAATGGGTGGTGTTGATATTGTACTAGGAGTCCAATGGTTAGAATATTTGGGGATGATAGCTTTCAATTTTTAAGAACTTTTCTTGAAATTTTTTCGGGAAGGAAAGAAAGTTGAATTAAGTGGTATCGCAAGGAAACGAAGAAATTTAATCAACTTTAATGGCATGACAAAGATTCTAAAGAAAGAACAATGGGATGCAATTGCATAGTTATGATCATTAGAGGTTCAAAAATTGAAATAATTTATTTCTCCATATCTCCAAAAAGTCTTAGAAAATCATTCCAATGTTTTTGATACTTCCAAAGGTCTCCCACCTATTTGTGATCATGATCATGCTATTCATTTAATTCTAGGAAGTGTTCCTCCAAACCTCGGGCCTTACAAATATCCTTATAGCCAAAAGAGTGAAATTGAATGTATCGTTACAGAAATGCTGGAGGCTGATATAATTCAACCTAGTCAAAGTTTTTTCTCTGCTCTAGTAGTATTAGTGCACAAGATGAATAGATTATGGCATATGTGTCCATACTATAGGTAGCTCAATGAGATCAATATTAAAATAAAATTTCCCATTCCTATCGTTGATGAATTTTTGGATGGATTACATGGATAAATTTACTTCACCAAGCTGGATCGTCATTCAGGATATCATCAAATTAGAATGAAGATCGAGGACATTCCGAAAACAAGATTCAAAAATCATGAGGGCCATTATCAATTTTTGGTCATGCCTGTTGGACTTACTAATGCACCTTCCACATTTCAAGGTTTGATGAATTCCATTTTCAAACCATTCTGTAGAAAATTTGTGTTAGTATTTTTTGATGATATATTAAGCTACAACAAGTCGTGGAAGGATCATGTTCAACATGTTGACAAGGTGCTCAAATTAATGGAGGAGAAACAATTACATGCTAAAACCTCCAAATGTTTCTTTGGAGTACAAGAGGTGGAATACTTGGGCCATATCGTATCTCATGAGGGTGTCAAGGTATACCCTAACAAAATTAAATCCATTAAGGAATTGAAAATCCTCACAACCATAAAGAATCTTTGAGGATTTCTCAAGTTGACAGGGTATTATCACAAGTTTGTTAAAAATTATGGGAGAATAGTGACACCTCTAACATAATTACTGAAGAAATATGCATTTTCTTGGACTCTAGAAACAACAAATTCCTTTGAACATATTAAAGGGGAAATGTTCCAAACCCCAGTCTTAGCTACACCAGACTTCACAAAAACTTTTATTGTGGAATGTGATGCCTCATGAAATGGAATTGGTGTTGCTTAAATGCAAGAAGGAAGACCCATTACATTTGAAAGTCGTCCAATCAAAGGAAAGTATTTACACAAACCTGTTTATGAGAAGGAAATGTTAGAAATAATACATGCACTAAGGAAATGACGACCTTACCTAATGGGAAGACACTTTAAGGTAAAAATAGATCATGATAGTCTTAAATACTTTTTGGAACAAATATTATCTTTAGAAAAGTAGAAAAAATGAGTGACAAAGATGTTTGGTTATGACTTTGAAATCATCTACAAAAAAGGGAAGAAATTTTTTTTGCAGATGTACTCTCAAGAAAGGATGAGGATGTGGAAGCATTGCTTTGTGCCATTTCTATTATCCAACCTGAATGGATAACTGATGCAAGGGATGAATAGAAGAATGATGAAGAGGTGTGGTCACTTATTCAAAAGTTGCAGCAAGATCTTAGTTCATTTCATACAATTAACTGAAAAAATGATTCATTATGGTACATAGATCACTTATTTCTGTGTAAGAATTCCCAACTCAAATAAAAGATTCTTTGGAATTTCACACCTCTCTCATAGGAGAGCACTCAAGATTTTTAAAAACTTACCATAGGGTCAAGAAGGAATTTTTTTGGGATGGCCTTAAATTTTATATTCATACATTTATGGCAGAATGTTTGGTTTGCCAACAAAATGAAGTTGAGAAAATTAAGACCCGGGGTCTGTTACAACCTTTAGCCATTCCAAGTCAGCGTTGGGACGAGTGTCATTAGATTTTATCACAGGTTTACCCAAGTCTGAAGGAAAGAGTGTCATCATGGTGGTAGTTGATAGACTTTCCAAATATCCATAATTTTGTGCATTATATCATCCTTTAAAATCCAATATAGTTTCTACTGCATTTATGGAAACAATTCAAAATCTTCATGGAAACTAAAAGATTATAGTAAGTGACAGAGATCCCATTTTCAGTGGAAATTTTTGGATGGAATTATTTTCTTATATTGGTACTAAATTAGCTCATACCTCATCTTATCATCCTTAATCTAATGGGAAAACTCATATAGTAACAAATGTTTGGAAGGATATCTTTGGTGCTTTGTATTTGATAAAAAACACAATGGGTCAGGTGGTTACCTCTAGCTGAATGGAGGTATAACATCTCCTTCCATACTGCAGCAAAAATAACCCCATTGATGGCCCTTTAAGAGAAAATTCTAAGGTTCAACCAGTGGAAGATCACATCGACCATCAACAAAAAGTTCACCAACTTTTAAAGGATAACCTCACTATGGCACAAAATCAAATAAAACAAAAAGAAGATCAACATCATAATGAAATAAGTTTTGATGTAGGTGCCTAGGTATTTTTACAGCTACAACCATACAAAAAAATGTCTCTCAAGCAAGATAAGAAGGATAATAAATTATCAGCGAAGTACTATGGGCCTTAGAAGGTGTTGCAAAATATTGGTACTATGGTATACAAATTGGAGATGGATGCATCTTCCCTAGTACCCCTAGTTTTCCATGTTTCATGCTTAAGGAATGCTTTCAGTGATAACCTTACAGTTCAAACAGTGTTTTCGGAACTTGATGAAGAAGTAAAAATCATATTTGAGCCTAAAGTAGTCACAAAAAAAGGAACCGAACAACTACAGAATCGATCAATTTCAAAGTATCTCATTAAGTGAAAGAACTTACCCGTTGAATATTCCACATGGGAGGATGAGAATTTTATATGGAAGCATCCAGAACTACTCAATTGTTGACGACAACATTGTTTTGTAGGAGAGGGGCATGTTAGGTCCCTATAATACTAGTGTATCCCCTTTATTGTTATTATTAGTGTAACCCCTTTATTGTTATTGTTGTGCCCATGTAGCCTCCATATTGTTGTTGTGGTGCCCCCTAGAATCTCACTATTTTTATTGTTGTGTCATTTATTATTATTATGTAGGCTCTTATTATATTGTGAACCCTTAAACTCCTATATATACAAAGGAGATATTGTAATTTGTATCATCCAAGAATTTTTCATTTATGTAATGTAAAGGATGTTTCCCCCTCGAAGAGGATACTTTTTAAGTTGTTGATCTATCTTTCTGTGAGTTGGTTGCATAACAGTTTGATAGCAACTAGGCCTAATATAATGTGTGCAGTGAGCTTGGTGTCAAGGTTCATGGAGACACTAAAGAAGACACATTGGCAGGTAGCAAAAATAATTTTGAGTTATGTAAATGGAACAAAGGAATATGGTACTTTGTACATGTCATCTACAATGACAATGATGGGAGGGAAGTATTGATGATGGAAAGAGCACGCTAGGATATCTTTTCCATATGGTTTTGAGAGCCATTTATGGGCTTCCAAGAAGCATCCAATAGTGTTAGTGTTAACAACAAAACATGAATATGTCGTAGCAATGGCAACAACATGTCAAGTAGTTTGGATGAAAAAGGATGTTGAAGGATTTATGGAAGGAACAAGAAGCAACGATAACAAACTACTACGACAATAATTTTGCAATTATGTTGTCAAAAAAATTTGTCTTTCATAAAATGTTAAAGAACATTGATGCTAAGTATCATTTCATTAGATAATTGATTAACAATAGTGAAATGTTTTGTAACACTGCATGTCACAAGAACAATTCACAAACATTTTCACAAAGCCATTCACACGTGAAAGTTTTGTCCATATGAGAGATTGTTTCATTACAGTGAATATTAGTAGTTGTGATTAAGGGGGGGGGTTTTGGAAAATTATTCCCAACCACCAAGTTAAATACGCTGACATCAATCATTCCCCATAGTATAACAAGTAAATCAAGCAAGGAGATTCTAATTGTAGATTACAGATTTTGGTTTTCAACAACAAGCAAAAGATCATAAATGAAGATTTGAATCTGGGTAAAATGTCCCCATTCTGCAACACATCAAATAATTAAGAACATAGAAGTACTTAACAAAGAGTTGGTGAATCATATGTTCGAAGATTTTACTCTGCAACTGGTGTTTGTAAAGTTCAGAAAATTATTTTTTTTTGTACAAGTGCCCATTCTATATTTTAATTTTTTTGACCTGCCATGAATTAATATATTAAAAAAATGTGTGTTTGAATATTATGTCACTAAGTTTTTTTTTTTTTCAGTTGTACAAGAAGGCTTGAGAGGTCTAGAGAAAATTATGGAGCAAATGCTGGTGGGCACGCGAAAACAAAAAACACTATTGTCTATTGTCTATTACTGTAAGATGCTGCGCAAAAACCAAAGAGGTTAAAAATGAAAAATTGCCATTTTACGGTGGTGAATGAGTTGAATTCTGTTTTTCTTTTATGTTTTATTATATTCCTTTCACCCAAATTCCAGAAATAATGTTTCTTCCTTCACTTCACAAATACTCTATTTTACTGCGTGTAAATTCTTGAGATTTTAACTTTGTTTTTGTTGCGCAAGATAAATTGTGTGCATTAACTTTCACGATGTTGTCTTAAGGATGCTCCTTTGCCTCAACTCTCATTACTCTACACCTGTACATTCCGCAAAATGAAATCTTTAGCAAAGAACTAATTGTGCTTCCTCTGCACTCTCGTCATTAGCTAAGTGTTACCTTATCAACAACCTTGAGAATATATAAAATTTAAATCACATAATCACCACATTAAAAAAACAACTATTGACTCTAGAAATAGAAAACAAACATAGAAAGAAAAAAAGGATACCTATGAATTTCCTGAATGGAAAACATACATGCCAAAATGTTATAATTTTCCTAATCTCCACGGCAGGCACAGGTAGCATTTTCGACATCCTCGTGAGAAATAAGCCAATTTATATGATTACCTTGTTAATTAGGTCATTTTATTTTATTCAATCAATTCAACACCCAAACCTCCTCCATAAAGCCCCAAATTACCATACTCCTTGTTTAACCGTGTGTGATATTATTGGATATTATTCAAGTCGAGTATTGAAATGCATCAGTTGATTTTTCCGGATTAACATTATGGATGAGTATGAAGACTAACCAAGGAGATTCCTCAAGCAGACTTCTATTCACACTTGGAGATGAAGAAACATTATAAAAAGAAGGCTCTTATAGAGAAATACATAAGTATATTGAACTATTGTACCAACTTTATTATTAACCATAAAACCAACGAGTCATGACCTAATTAAGAAGGAATCACAAAAATTGGATTCTTCCTCTACTAGAAATAGATTTCACGGAAAATTATTTATATCTGATTTTGATTAGCCTTTCCCCTTTGGAAGCATAAGTCAAGGCTCAATGTATGGTCTAGGCTACGATCCCTTTTGCCATGCCTTATTTTATTCATTATTTTGATTCATGTGGCATGACAAATTGAAAATTCCAACCTCAAACCCTTACTTTATCAGATATGTTGAATTGTATATTATCCTCCATGTTCTTGGTGCTCTTGTTAATGTTCTTGGTGCTCTTGTTAATTGCATGTATTTATTGATTGATAAACAAAATACAAAATCATGTAAATGGAGAGGAATTCACAAAAGGATCCTTTTAGTTGAATCAAAAAGTGCATAACATCTTAACAAGTAGGAGTGTCTTTTTAAAAATATATTTGTCAAAGGTTAATCAAATTATGTGGGAGTGTGGAGGTGCAGAGGAAGCACAATGAAAGTTTCCTCCGCATCTCTACATTCTACACAATGAAAACTCCTCTGCTTTTTCAACAATCAAATCTCTGGAAGAAAACTAATTGTGCTTCCTGTGCACTCCCATCATTAATGAAGTGTTACATTATCAACAAACTTAAGCATATATAAACCACATAATCACCGCATTAAAACATTAAAAGAATCAAATATAGACTCAAGAAAGAAAAAATCAAACATTAACGAAAACAGTTATCGATTCCCATAATAGAAAAAAAACATGCTAAAATGTTATACTTTTCCTAATGTCCACAACATGTACACATAGCATTTTCGACATCCACGTGACATTTTGAGTAATTACTATACAAATTTAAAACCTTTTATAAAACATGATTGGGATAACACCTTATTTCAAGATTTGTTAACTCACATGCATAGGTAAAATAATTCACAATGAATACCACTATGATCGAAGGGAATGTAGATATATTCTTTATTGGGATTGAAATTTATTATGGTATTTTCAAGAATTTTACATGGTGGAAAATTTCTAAGATAATGCTAGTGGTGTCTCCATAATATTCATATATTCTATGAAGTGTGGAGATGCAAAGGAAGAAAGGTTTTCTCGAACGATGTATCAATTGATTTTATTTTAAATAATTTTTAACCATAAAAGCAATAGTGTATAATTTGTATCATAATCAAATATCATCAATCAAACCAACTTTCATATCTTTAAACATAAGCATTTACATGTAATATGCCTTAAATTTTCAATACATTTCCCAATAGATGCTTAATATATAAATAAGTAAAAGAAACATTTTTATTCATATTCATTTCCATAAACAACGTGAAATAATAGACATTAAACATATTATAAAATGAAAAGTTAATATTAGCTTCCACAAATATGAGTAAGAATTTATTACAAAATATATGGGCTCTAAAATTTTAACTCCTTTTGTCATCCAGTCATTCCAAATATTGATATTTAGCGTATTGACATTTACCATTGAAAACCACTTGCTAAAGAAACCTACATCCAATTTAATTTTGAATAGTTTGGGTGTGACTAAAACATTTCCCTCTGGCATGCTCTATGAATCATCTAAATGAGATTCAGAATCTGGAGCTGTGGAGAAATATTTGAAAGTGCACTCCTACTTGAATTCAGTAAACATTGACAAATATTTATCTGAAGAAAACATTTCAACTTGTTAAGATGTTATGCACTTTTCAATTCAATTCAAAGACTCCTTTTATAATTTCTCCATTTACAGAATTGTGTATTAGTTTATATATCAGTAGTTACACGCAATTAACAGGAGCACCAAGAACATAGAAGATAATATATGATTCAAGATATGTCATAACGTAAGGGTTCTATGATTTTGAATATCGGAAAGACAAAAGTCACAAAAGATACATCAAACCACTTATCAGTCTAGGACCTAGCCTTCCTAAACTCAGAGAGGGCTCTCTTTGTGTATTCATAATTTAACTTTAATTTCAATGTTTTAATGTGTTAGGCTCGATATAAAAATAAAGAGATTTGTAACTTGGTTGGGATAGGTCATTATAGAATATTTTCCATTGGGCTATGGAGTCAAAGGCTATGTGGTAACATCAATTTTGTAGAGCATTTGCAAGGCAAGCTAACTGTCTTTACTGGATCTAAAAGTAGAGTGAGAAATGAAATGATAGAAAAGTGATATCAGTCAGGATTAAAAAGAATTTAAGTATTTTTAATCATACTTCAGAGGAAAACATTAAATTGTAAACACATATAGTAGCAAGGTGCTCCAACAGTATATCTTAAACTATGATTTATGTTTCACAATAAGAATCAAAGATGCATAAATGGATAAACAGAAATACATTTAACGTAGAAAGAAAGACATCACTAGGTCAAAATAGGTCAAGTATCTTGTAAATGGTCCTTTTTATTGATGCTCCAGCTCAAAATTACAATGCTCCAAACAAAATATAGTTCAAATGACTAGTCTCCAACCCCTAATACTCCCAATGCATGGAGTGTTTAAAAAAAAACTACAATGATTTGCCTTGTACACTTCACAATCTATTATTTATTACAATGAAAGAAGAACTGACTAATGTATCCACAGAGTGGCCATGCTGAGAAAACTGGGACAGATGTCCCTCTTTTTGAGGGATGTTGTTGCCTGAAGTATTAGTTTGACTGAATTGGTTCTGCTGACGTGGCTGGTGCTGACTCATGCCTTGATGGTCACTCTAATCGTCCTTGTCTCGTTCCTCCTGATAATCACATAGCTCACTCCACTGTTCACCATCTGGAATTTTTATCTTGGTTAATTTTCTGTACACTTCATCAGCGTCAATGTATTTGGAAAATGATGGCTTGACTAAAATCATGTGTTTCGGCTCATGTTCAATGTAAATTTGATTGGTGATTGCTTCCAACAATGCCTTTCCTGTTATGTTGCCTTTGATGTTAGACATATTTGCAACATCTGTGGATATGCCATGTAATTTCTTGACATAATATCCTTTGTCCATGAGTTTGTCATTTATAGGAAACAGAGAGGGAAGAACCTTCTGATGTAGATGTTGCATTCTGTTGAAAAACCTGTTGCCTATCAGCTCTAGAATTTGGCATTTTTCTTCTAGTTGCACATTTAAGCTCTTATTTGTCAGTACCCTTTTGACATGTAGTATAGTCTCTTTCTTGTCTGCTACTCCCAAGTCTTCCAGCTCATATTTGTTTATTGCGTTCAAAAAATTGATAATTCTGTTTGCAGTTGCTGGCATATCTTCCAACTCTTTATTGGTGGCTGAAATGGATTCTCTGGCTTTCTCCAATAATTCCTTCTCCTCAAATATAATTTGTATGCTAGGCCAATCTCATTCATCCCATTGATTATATTGTGCCAAATTATCTCTTTGACTCTCCCTAGAGTGTTCCCAATGGATGATTCTTTTTCTGACTTCTATAGCCTTTATATTAATGTCTTTTCTCTCTGCATTTCTACTGACTGATTGTTTAAGCTCTCTTGATCTGATCCTGTAGCACACTCACTTGGGTTTCCAATCTCTTGATTTCTTCACTCTGCAAGTTCATACCTTCCATAGATCTAGCCAATTGTTCTGCACTCCTTCTGGATCTTGTGGCTGCACATGCTGGAGTAGTTATGGGATGAGCTATTAGAGGAAGGGTCTCTATTGTTGTGTTGGCCATCTGCACTACTTTTTCTTTCTCCTGCACCATCTTTTCCATCTCTGTCTCCATATATTTGATCTAGACGGACTATTCCACTATCAATTTCATCATATCAGCCTTTAGGCTCTCTGTTTTCTCTATTTCCTTGGTCAATGGGTCATGTGTAGCAGGCATCTTGAGCTGCTTCTTTAGAGTTGCAATTTCTAACTCTTTTTTCTTTAGCACTTCTTCAGTTTCTTTTGTGTCTGAGGGGTCATACCCAATTTTTACTACCAAGTCTTCTAAGGACTTAATTCTATTTTCCTTTGACAATGATGAAATTATTTCCATCTTCAACTAGGACAGAGCATTTGAAAGGGCCACTTGCATTTTGAACAAATTCATAGAAGTGTTGGTTAAAGTGGATGAAATCATTTCACCTGTTTGTTTGTGCATCTCGAGCTGATCAATAGGGTGGAAATTCTTGACATCAAACTCAAAGGAAGTTTGCATGTAGTCTGCTCGAGTCCTGGGCTTTGTTATTTGTGCCTCCAAAACTGACATATGCATTTTTCCCTTCTTTGAATCGAAGGCAGAGAGGATTTTTCCTTGTGCAGTTGCACTTTGCTTCCAAAACTGAGCATAAGTGCTCTTCTTCAGTATTTCATTTCTCATTTTTTATCTCTCTAAATGTTAAAGACTATTTCTTCTTTTTCCCCAGTCACATTTGTAGAGGAGGACACTTGAAGTGCCTAGTGTCTTTTAGAAATTGGCATACCAGGAAAATATTTCCCTCTGACTGGGGATGAATTTGGAATATCAATTATGTTGATCAGTGTCTACTGTGTTAATCCTTTATCTATGTCCATATGTTTCCTATGCTTCTTCCTGTACTTCAACCTGAATTCTTTCATGGAATTATCAGTTCCTGGTGACTGATATTCTCTGAATCTCTTCCCTATTATTCCTTGCTCTTGCACTTTTCCTTTTTCAGTCATTTATTCAATAATTTGTTTTTCATGTTGCCTTGGAGTTTGTGCACTGGAAGAGGAGATTACTTGCTCCTCGACCTCCTATAATGTATCTGGAATGCATTCCATCCGATTCATGTATTTCTCGATTTCGGCCCTTTGAGTGTTAATGTAATCAATGGACTTGTTTTCCACCCTCTTCTTAGAAATAATGCCCCATGGGACGTAATACCATGTAAAACTATGGGTGAAATTCATTTCTCTTAATATTTTATCTGCCTCCTCTCCTGCAGCTGTGTTGTTGCAAATGAAGGGACCAATTTGGGATTTGATCCTAAATTGGGACTTCTTCTTGGCTGATACAAAATTCACCTCATCTGCATTAATCATCTATCTAATGTACTCTAGTGCAAAGATCCTCATGGGGAGGAACTTTGGTAGTTTGTAAGGGGCCAACTCGCAGTCATACACTCTTATTTCAGTGTAATTTTGGTATAAGTACCAATGACCTATTCTGGCTTGATCTATTAATTTCATAATCCTCTTTATTTCTTCAATGATCCTGGGCTCTGTAGTCCCACTGAGGAGGCTCATTCCTAGGTGGACAAACATTTCCACAAATGTCTTGTAACTAAAGTATTTTTGATCTTTCATTACCAATGTTGTCCAGAATATCCCTAATTGAAGTTCACCTTCGTCATTCATTTTGCTTAATGAAAACTGGAACTTGTTTGCCTAAAAATACACAAACATATATACCAACACTGAGGAATAATTAAACACTTCATCAGTGAAAAAATTGACAAGCTGCTCATGGATGGCATCTACTAGAAATTGGCTGAAGTTGGAAAGGACAGAGGGCTTGGATTCTGTTGAGAGGATAGATAGGAAAGCTATAATAGTTTCATCAAGCCATTAGTCTGAATAATAGCGAAGTAAATAGGAAAGAACTGTGGCAATATGTCTTGTTCCATCAGGGAAAACAAAGGAATAATAAGGTGGATTCTTGCTTGGAAAAGGTGCGTTGTCAGTCATGAAAAGTTCTAATGTTTCGGATCTCTTAGAAAAAACAATTTTTTGGTACATTTCAATCAAAACTTGATGGGAAAAGGGAGAAGTCCCTTTAATAACCGGGGCCTCCATCATCTGCATGATGGACTTGGCATCAATTTTGAATAAAATATGTCCTATTATGGCCATCACTACCCTTTACTGTGGGTTGTAAAATGAATGACACTTCCTGATCAGTTTTGGGAAATTGTGTGTTTTAGGGAAGACATAAAAAGGTAGATTAGTCTCCTAGACGCCTATGTCATCCATCTCTTCCACGGATTTCTCCTCCCACCAGCAATATATATCAAACAAATCAAATTCTGAGAGAGTTTCATGGATCTTTAAATCTCTGTCAATCAATGGTAGGTGATCTAAATCCAATGGTGGGTGCAACATTGGGTTAAATATTTCTAGTTCTTTCTTATTTGGTGCCATGGCAGTCTTCTGTGATGATTTCCTCTTAAAATTGTGTTGTCTTGAACCTGTAATACAAAGGGATAAAAAGAAGTGGGATTTTAGTGAGGGAAAAAGAAAAGGGATTAACGAGAGACGGTATTCAAGATTAGGAAATGGTAATTTTTGCAGGAAAATGAGTTATCTTGTACTATATTTATGTTCTTTGGCTTCACTGTGCACACTGTGTGATGGTTGAATGAAGTGGAAAGACACCTACAAGTGAAAAATAGTAATTAAAATTTGAAATCGGTGTGAACAGGTGGTTTTATGACTTGGAATCGTGTCGTTGGATTGGTTTGATTTGGCACGGGTCCATTGGCTAACAATCCAACTCATGTATTGCTCAACAGAGGGAACGAAAACAACTTTTCGGGGGGCCTCGGTAGCAGTAGGTGGTATGAGAGGGGGAGGTACGAATTCATGAGCGCATGAAATGTAAGGGGGCAGAAACTGCCGACTTTGGACCACCCCACCAGGATTAACTTTCGGAGGGTGAGGGGGGGCCAGAAAGGGACGAGGGTCATTGGATCAGGCAGAGTGAGCAGGGATGGGGTGATAAATGGTGGGTAGATTAGATATGATGTGATAGGTGAGTGCGGTGGCGGGGTCAATATACAAATGAGGGGTGAACTATAGAGATAAGGGGGTAAATAATAAGGTTTAGGGGGCAATGATTATTAATGTGACATAAGACCCCTTCCTTTTAAATTTCTTATTCCAACCTAGGAAAAGATTGGAATTTTTCTTCTAACCTTAGGAAAATATTGGAAAATGTCTTCCAACCTTCAAAAGGTCCTTTGATATCCTTTCACTTTTCTTTGGATCTACCTACCCTTATTCTATAGCCTAGCATTTTTTGTTCTTTTCCATTTGTAGGGTGCACTTAGACCTACAGACCCTTTCCTCTTTTTTTTTTATCTCTTTTTCTTTTAAAATCTAATCTACTCTATCACTTATTTCTTCCCTTGGTCTAGATTAAATAGTTGGACCAAAATTATTTTCAACCTAGCTACTGATTTTCCAAGATTAAACTGTTTGGCAAATCTTTATTTTTTAAGCTATCAACATAAATTGAAATTTGTTCAATCATGCTTAGACTGTATGATTTGACTAACCTTTTTTGGGGTTTTCTTTTTATTTTATTTTTTTCTTTTGTTCTTTTTATTCTTTTTTTATATACCCTCTTTTCATTTTTTATTTTTTATTTCTTTTGTGAAATCAATTGAATATTGAAATCTATGAACAATTTGAAACCCACAAACTATGAAATGGTCAATCATCTTGATATCCTATAAATTATAGGACCCTAATAGTGGCTCCAGCTGGGGGTGACACTTCTCAGCTCGAAGTGTTAAGAACACATGACTAGTAGCCTTGATTTCTTCAAATCTGCATTGTCTTCAATCTGATTTTTTTTGTCTAATGAACCAACCAACTAAAAACCTTAAAACTATGATATTTACAATGGAATGAGGGAATCTGTGTGCTCATGAATAGTAATGTTTCAACATCCTGCTGTTGACAAGACCTCTTGATAATATTGTTCCATCTAACTCCTTGAGAAAAAATGCATTATTTCCTCTAAAATCATAACTGATATATGGGCCTTTCCAAAGATTTTAAAATTTACCATGTTTCCCTGTCTTCTCTCCTTGAGTCCCATTTCAACACTTTGTCTCCCATGTTGAAATCATCAACTTTAGTTCTTTTGTAAAAAATATTCTTTATATTTTCCTAGACAACTTGAGTTCTATGTATACTTCTTCTCTAGACTGCTGCAATTGGATTGTCTGATATATTCTTCTTTGAATATCATGTGGTTCACTATGTACCTCTTGAATAATATTCATAATTGGCACTCCCATGGGAGAAGGGAAAACTGCATCTATTCCATAAACCAATTGAAATGGGAACATGCCAATGGATTTCTTTGTAGTCAATCTATCAGCCCATAATGCATAGATCAATTTGTTATGCCATTACTTCTTATTGTCCTCTAGTATCTTGTTAATGATGTTTACCAAACTCCTGTTGGAGGATTCATCCAACCCATTACCTTGAGGATAATAAGCTATTGAATGACCCAAAGAAATATGGTATTTATGACAAAAATCCACCATCTTTTTTGATTTGAAAGTTGTAGCATTATCAGTGATCAGTTTCCTAGGATAGCCAAAACTGGAAAGGATATTAGTTTCAAGGAATTTTATTATAACAGAATCCATTTTATTATTATATTATTTTATTTTGAAGGGGTGGCTTCTATCCATTTGGTAAAATAGCTGTGGCAGTTAGGATCCATTTTTTTTGAGCTGATGATGAAGGATGAATTTCACCAATGAAATCCAATCCCCACTATTGAAAAGGACTTTCAACAGAGATGGGTTTTAGGGGCAAAGGTAATAATTTTCTCTTCCCTTCAAATATTTTGCACTTGTGGCAAGCAATTTCCATCTTATGGATGTTTGGGAATAGTGTAGGCCAATAATAACTAGCTCTAAGGAATTTATTAGTAGTTGTTTTCAAATAAATATGGCCTCCACAATCACCTTCATGGAATTCCTGCATAATTTTGTTAGCATCATCCTTTAACAAACATCTGAGTAAGGCACCTCCAACATCTTTCCAATATAATATACCATCAACAATACAAAATTTGTCTGCTTTCAATTTAAGAAATCTAGCTTTTGTTTTGGATAATCCAGGAGGAGCATTTAAATTGAAAAGAACATATAAAAGGTCTGCATACCAGGGAGAATTTAGATATGCCTCCTCGATTGGTTTAGTCGCCAGTTCCTCAAGATCATCCAAAGAAAACACCATGTTGATGTCTATTACATTGAAATTTGATTCAACCATCCATTTGGCTAATCCCTGTCCTTTAATCAACTTGGTCGGCTTGATTTCTATATCATATTCCAATATCACAACTATCCATTTGCCTCTCTTCCCATCTGGTCCATTTTGAGTGAGAATATCTTTGACCGCTATACTAGGCACATAAGCAATGATATGAGAATGTAAAACATAAACCCTAAAATATTTTATTGCTTTAACTAGAGAAAATGCTTGTTTTTCCATGATATTGTACTTGAGGGAAGCATCTCTCAGAGATTTACTAAATAATTCTATTGGTTGTTCATTTCCTTCATTATTTTTCTGTAATAACATGGCAACAATAGTATTTTAATATGCAAAAGAAGAAATAATGAAGTCTTTAGTGAAATCTAGGCTAACTAAAACAGGTGCTTTTGTCAATGCATGTTTGACTAGATCAAAAGATTGTTTGGCTTCAATATTCCATTTTATTTATGTGTCTTTATTGAGCATATTTTTTATATTCCTAAGTAGTTCAGCAAGATTTGGTATGAATCTTCTTAAAAAATTGATCTTTCCAATAAAAGACTGAAGTTCTTTCATGTTTCTAGGATGACTAATTTTTAGGATGCCTTCAATCCTCCTGGGGTCAATTCTAATTCCATCTTTGGAGATGATATGGCCTAATAGTTTTCCTTCTTCAAGACCAACAATGATTTCTTAGGATTGAGTGAAATACCAAACATTCTACATTTTTCAAATACTTTTCTTAGATGTGCTAAGTGTTATTCATCAGTTTTTGAAAATACAATGATGTCATCAAGATAAATTACAATGAAATGTCCAATATCTTCTGAAAAGGCAATGTCCATTGCTCTTTGGAAAGTAGAACTCGCATTCATTGATCCAAAAGGTATTTTAACATACATGAAAGTTCCCCAAGGAGTAGTAAAATTAGTTTTATCTTGATCATCAGGGTGCACCAAAACAAGATTGTAGTCTGAAAAACCATCTAGCAAGGAAATCCTACTAGAACCCACTACCCTTTGCAATATGTGATCCATCTTTGGTAAGGGATAGTTGTCCTTAAGGGAAACCTTGTTTAAATTCCTAAAGTTAATGCACAATCGTATCTCACCACTTTTCTTTCTTATAGGCACAATATTGGATACCCATTTAGAATATCTAATAGGAACTATGATCTTAGCCTCATACATTTTCTTGATTTCCTTTTCCACTAAAGGAATTAGGACAGGATTTATCCTACGCAATTTCTGTTTGAATGGTTTTTGATCTTCTCTGATTGGAATTTTCTGTTGTATAATGCTAGTATCGTAGGCTTTTAAATCCTCATAGCTCCAGGAAAATACATATATGAATTCTTTGAATAGAGCTATATACTTTCTTTTAGCCATGAGAGGTAGTGATTTTGACAATTTTATAATTTTGGGGTTTTTCTCACTGCCTCTGTTGAATTCCTCAATGTTTGTTCTGGTTGGTTCCATTTTTGGCTTTCTAGCAACATCATTAAATTCAAACAACTCTTCCAAAGGGGCAAGCCCTCTAGGTAAAACATTATCTTTGAGTTGTAGTATTTTGAATTCTTCTTTTTGGGATCTTTATGTATTTCAGTTTTGTGCATATTGTTATTTGCAAAAAAAATTTCAACAAAAATAAGAGGTTGCCCTATATCCACATGTACAACAATTTGAAGGTCTAGTTCATCCTCCATGTCTATGTTTCTATCCTCAAATTCATCCTTTGATTGTAGAAAACTCTCAAACTCTTTATCACTTCCAAAAACTTGACAATATCTCATGTTATTAGGCACTGCAGGACAGTGATTGACTTTAATTGTGTATTGTTTATTTGGATGAGGTAATTTGCAAGTGTTGGCTGAAAAAGCTAATCCGTTTGCCAGAGCATTCTGGAGCCTGGGGATCACAATAAGGTCATATTCTTCAAAGGTTTTAAGAAAATCAATCACATCATTATGGTATTCTCTTAATTTAGGGTGTTTTGCAAAATATTGTTCTTTGATTTATTTGATGATGAGTTCAAAGTCTCCTTGGATAGAAATTCTTTTAGCACCTACATTTCTAAGAAACTTCAAGCCTAACAATAATGCCTCATATTCTACTATGTTGTTTGTACACAGAAACTTCAGTTTATAAGAATAGCCTTGAGCCTGATTAGTCATTGAATTATATAACCAAACTCCTACTCCTGATCCTGTTTTACCACATGAACCATGAAAAGTCATATTCCAAAGAGGTCATGTTTCAGGGTTTTGTTGCTTAATTGGTATTTCTGTGTCCTATTCTTCATCAAGTTCATTTTCTTTCTGCTTGACCTGTCTATCTATGTCTCCATCATTGTCATTATACAGTAAAGGAATGAAGATCAGTATGGACTGAGTAGAGTGGGTAGTTTTGAGGCTTTTCTTGACTACTCAACATGTAATTCGTTAATGTTTTTCTATAAATTCTCCTTGGTTGGCCAAATACTGGTATTGTGGCATATTTCATATGCATATGTAATGTTCCTTGTAACTTAGCTCCCTACGATCTTGATAATAACATACCATACTTAGGAGGAATGTTAGCTACTACTATATCCATCACTAAAATTTTTGTTGGTATCTAGGCTAGTGTGAAACAAAGGTCCTTAATGATACCTAGACATTTAACCTTGCTAGAATCAAATTAATATAGATCCTTGTATGGTCTAGTGACTTGAAGTCCAAGTTTTTTCATAACGATTTTTGGCATGAGATTATGTGATGCACCTAAATCTAACATAGAATTATGAAGGATCTTGTCATGAATATTGAGGCTGACATAAAATGGAGGAACACCCCCTTCTTGAGGTTTGCCATCAACTTCTAGCCCAAACAATAGTTTAGGTTGGTCACCATTCAAATTCACTGTATTAGTTTTTCCCCTACATTGAGTCCGTTTAGAACCTGGGACCTATAGACATTTTTGTTTACTAATTTAGTAAGAGGAATAGAGATCTTGAGTTTAGCAATTTCATTCTCAATGTTGAAGGGTGCTTGTTTTTTAAGCAGGTTTGAGAAATCGGTCTTTTCAGCTATGGTCTTTGTCATAAAATTCGTTTGTTTACTTGTAGTAGGTTCTTTAGTTTGGACAACTTTGGTTGAGACATCAATGATATTCTTAGCAACACTTTTTGTATTCTTCCTTTCTTGATTGTTGTCATTTATTTTAGAGCTTTCTGTTGTTTTCTTAGGATTAGGCTATAAAGTTTTCTTGGAAGAATTATTTGAATCCTTTTTGCTTAAGTATCATTATTTTTCTTGCTCCTAAGATTATATTGTCTATGGACCTCTAAGATGGAATTCTCAAACCCATGTTTATAGTCATCAGATTCTTTAGATTCCAGTTTTGTTTGGGTTAATAAAAACAATTCTTGTCCTTGTTGTGTAAGAAAAAAAAAAACGATGTTCATTGGTTCCCATTAAATTTATTTGATTTTCCTCCACTTCTTCAACTACACTTGTATCATCAACATAATTTTCTTGAAATGGTGGCCTAATTTGTTAATCTGGGCCTCTTTGATCTCTTTATCTGATTTGTGGAGTGTTTCTCCTAGTGTTTGGATTTCGGTTTTGTTGGACAGGTGGATTTTTCCTAGGAACGTTCCTATCATTTATATTGATTCTCTCCATTATCCTTTGCATATTCCTTACTAAGGAATCAATTTTGGCTTCTGCTGTAGAAGTTGAAGCTTCTTCCTTAAAAGTCACTTGTCTTTCAGTTCTCATCCTGGCTCTTTTAGCTTGTAAATTGGCCTCTACACTCACAACATCTCTTTGCATTGCTTCTAGTGTTCACGAATTTCTTTCCCTAAGCCGGTATGACACATCTGCATCAAAACCATTTGGGAACTTTATTAGGGCTAAATCATGTGGTGGTTTGAGATTTACAGATATTGCATTATAGGTATTGTTTAATCTAGCACAATAATCATGTACACTTTCACCTACCTCCCTTTTAATATTTCCATATTCTGATAGAATTTGTAAAGGGTTCTTCTTGAATTCCCATCTATTAAGGAAGGTTTGGTAGAATGTAGGGAGACCATTTATACTATTTGCAGGCAAGGACTTCAACCATTTTCTGACTTCTCTCCCTAAACATTGAAGTGAACATTCTGAGCTTAATACTTTCTTCATCTACCTCTTGTATGTCAAAATAGTCATTCATTTTGTCCACATGTTGTTGGGCTGTTAAAGGACTTGTACCATCAACTAGTATGATTTTGGACTAATATTCTTGTGGCATATTAGCAAAGGGGGATGGTAACACCAAAGGAGCATATCTGGTAGCCATGATTGGTGGTGGTGGTGGAGGACCACTTGAAGTAAGTTGAACAGTGGATGAAGTTGGACTAGTGCTAGGCGGGAATGAGAGTAAAGGAATCTGAGCAACCTTATGTTGAAGGATGAAAGAAGGGGTGGGGATTATGGAGGCAGTAGGACTTGGTGACTGAATATATACAAGTTAAGATGTGAATGAGGAAGCTGTGAGGTTTAAAGCACTTAATTCTACTCACTGTCGAAGGTACGCATCATCAATTTCTGAGGTGAGGTTTGTCACTAGATCTTGCAGTGTATCAAAATGTTGTAAGAGTTGAAGATCTGATTTAGTCTATGAGGAAAGTTCCCTTACCAGGATTTTAGGTAATATTAATTGATCAAAGATGATATGATCTTTCCAATTCTCTGATTTAGTCCTAAATAAGCCTTGTTCGAAGTGTAAATCAAACTGGATATATTGGAAGGTAACAAAGTCTTTCGGGAGTGAGTTGGCTCTGTGAAGAAATCTACTGGTTATCTGACTCTAAGTTCTAAGAGTTTTCCTTAATATATTTTCAGGATTATCTACAATGGTAGGAGGATTGGGATCTGGATGTGATCTAGTAGATATTCTTTTAGGAACCAATGTTTAGATCTAACACATAGACAGATTAAATTTTTTAAAACGAAAGATAAACCAATCTTAGGAGTTATAATATCATACAAAGCTATTTAACTGGGTACTATGAATTCAAATGAAAGGATAAATTTTTCAATGTGTCCCTAGTATGGTCGCCACTATGTTATCATTTTGTGATTTTGAAGATCGGCAAGACAAAAGTCACAAAAGTTACATCAAATTGCTTATGAGTCTAAGACCTAGCCTTCCTAGGCTTAGAGAGGTCTCTCTCTATATATTTATGATTTAACTTTAATTTCAATGTTTTAATGTGTTAGACTAGATATAAAAGTAAAGAGATTTGTAACTTGGTTGCTTGGTTGTTTGTTTGGTTGGTTGGGATAGGTCATTATATATTTTTTTCCATTGGGCTATGGAGTCAAAGGCTAGGTGGTAACATCAATTTTCTATAGCATTTTCAAGGCAAGCTAATTGTCTTTACTGGATCTAAACGTAGAGTGAGAAATGAAATGATAGAAAAGTGATATCATTCTAGATTAAAAAGCAGTTAAGTATTTTTTAGTCATACTTTAGAGAAAAACATTTAGATTGTAAACGCAGATAGTAGTAAGGTGCTCCAACAACATATCTTAAACTATAATTTATGTTTCACAATAAGAATCAAAGATGCATAAGTGTATAAAAGAAATACATTTAGCATAGAAAGAAAGACATCACTAGGTAAAAACAGGTCAAGTATCTTGCAAATGGTCCTTTCTATTGATGCTCCGACTCAAAATTACAATGATCCAAACAAAAGATAGTTCAAATGACTAGGGTCCAACCCCTAATACTCCCAATGCATGGAGTATTTAAACAAAAACTACAACAATTTGTCTTGTACACTTGGCAATCTATTATTTATTCCAATGAAAGAAAAATTGACTAATGTGGCCATGGAGTGGCCACACGAGAAAATTGGGACAGGGGTCCCTCTTTTTCAGGGATGCTGTTGCTTGAAGTACCAGTTTGCCTGAAGTGGTTCTGTTGACGTGTCTAGTGCTGACTCATCCCTGTATGGTCACTCTAATCATGCTTGCCTCATTCCTCCTGATAATCACATATCTCACTCCACTGTTCACCATCTGGAATTTTTATCTTGCTTAATTTTATGTACACTTCATCGACATTAGTGTATTTGGAAAATCACTTGTTTTAGCTCATGTTCAATGCAAATTTGATTGTTGATTGCTTATAGCAATGCCACTCCTGTTATTTTTCCTTTGATGTTAGACATATTTGCAGCATCTGTGGCTATGCCCTGTAATTTCTTGAGGTAATCTCCTCTATCCATGAGTTTGTCATTTATAACAACATAGAGGGAAGACCTTTCTAATGTAGAGGATGCATTTTGTTGAAAAACCTGTTGGGTGTCAGCTCTAGAATTTGGCATTTTTCTTCTAGCTGCACATTTATGCTCTTCTTTGTCAGCACCTTTTTGACCTGTAGTATAGTCTCTATCATGTCTACTACTCCCAAGTCTTCTAGCTCATATTTGTTTCTTGCATTCAAAAATTTGATAATTCTATTTGCAGTTGTTGTCATATCTCCCAACTCTGTATTAGTGGCTGAAATGGCTTCTCTTGATTTCTCCACTAATTCCTTCTGCTCAAATATAATTTGGATGCTAGGACAAATTTCATTCATCCCAATAATTATATTGTACCAAATGATCTCTTTGACTCACCCTAGAGTGTTCCCAATGGATGATTCCTTTTCTGAATTCTGTAGCCTTTCTATTAATATATTTTCTCTTTGCATTTCTATCGAGTGATTGTTTTCAACTCTCTCGATCTGATCTTCTAACACACTCACCTAGGTTTCCAATCTCTTGATTTCTTCACTCTGCAGGTTCATACCTTCCATATATCTAGCCAACTGTTCTGCACTACTTCCTGCCCCTGTGATTGCACTTAGTGGAGTATGTATGGGACAGGTTGTTAGAGGAAGAGCCTCCATTGTTGTGTTTCCCATCTACACTCCTTTTTTTTTGTCCTGCACCATCTTTTCAATCTCTATCTCCATATGTTTGATCTGGAAGGATTGTTCCACTATCAATTTCATCATATCAGTCTTTAGGCTCTCTGTTTCCTCTATTTCCTTGGTTGGTCAGTGGGTCATGCGTAGTGTTGGCTTGTAGGGGCCTGACCCAAGTTCAAAGGTGATTTAGCCAAACAAATCTCAGTACTACTGACCCTTTCGGCAACAGTCCAGGATCGCGGACTGAGGTCTCACCCGAAATAGTATGGGAGGGTGCTAGAACTAGGTTTCCGCACCCTAGATATGTCTGATTATTTTCAATGGTTCATAGTTTGGCCTTGCGTGCACGTCGCTATGCGCACCTATCAGTACCTCGCAGCATGCGATGTTGCCTTTGCACAACCCTATTCGAGGCTCGATCTATGTTATTACCCAATCCCTTACTATTGACCTAATATCAGTTGATCACTTAGCTTATCTGTGTGCGTTTAGTTATACTTTAACAGTGTTCATCATTCATACAACTGTGCGCGATAAACAAAACAGTGCAATTGCAAAAGATATCAACCATATAATAACTCAAAACAGATACACAAGATTTGGAATCAAACTTCTGTTTATTATCTCTTTCCTTGGTTACAGACTCGACTCTACCCTACACACTCAGTTGCAAGTATCCACGCACTCAGCTGTGGACTCTACTAGGCCTCTTCACACTCGGCTGCAGAGCCTCTTCCTCTTACTATGACCCAAAGCACTTAGACCTCTATTCTATGCTCACTATCTTCTAGACTTCATCCATGTTCATCTATCTCCTCTGTTACAACTTAGAGCCTCGCTCTATTTGTATAATCCCATGGTCTGTGGACCATGGGTAGGCCAGCATTACATTACAAACTTATGGCGGACAACCCTATGACTGTAACATACAATTTTCACTCCATGCTTGCAATTTGCAGAGTCTTACAACATTATTTGACCAAAACTTAGGCTTTGAGCCCCAAAACATGCTGTGGGTGGATTCCATGCCCAACAGGCCCCTAACACAAACATTGTGACTCGTCCTTGAGTCACTCTATAGGTGCAGCGATCTTGGTGTGGAGTCCCTCCAATTGGTCCCGAATGGCCAGAATGTCTGCAGCGCACTGCGCTGTTGCGGCTAAAAGTGTTGCATTCTTACTTTTGAACCCTCTATGTCTGAATTGTGTCCTTACCTCTGTACTGGAATCTGTTGTGTATGTTTATAGTCCCATGCCCTTATCTGACTCCTCGAGTTGTGAAGTATGTTCTTTGGCCGGTAAGTCAGATAGTCGGCCCACCGGTGTAGGGATTCAAGTGATTGTTGTTTACTTTGCCTGGGAAGGGTTCTCCATTTAGTTCAACTAGTTGGACTGTGCCTTTGTTTGTGACCTCCTTAACCACATATGGTCCCAGCCAGTGCATTCTAATTTTTCCCAGAAGTTTTTCAAACTTAGTGTCATACAGTAGCATTAAGTCATTTACCTTGAAGGCACGCAACTTGATATGGCAGTTGTGCCAGTCCTTTTCACACTGCTTTTGTACCTGCTGATGAAATCCAACTAGAAACCATTCTTCCTCGAGTTCTTCTAATTGTGAGAGCCTTTCTTCCAGAGCTTCGCAGTCCGTCATCCCTGTGAGTGTTGCTATTCATAGACTATGTACAATGTATTCCATCGGCATGACAGCTTCCATTCCATAGACTAGCTGGAAAGGTGTCCATCTCGTCAATTTCTTTTGCATTGTCCTGTAAGCCCATAGTACGGTAGGTACGCATAGGTCCGAGTCGTTTCACTGGGTGTTGCACACTTTGGTCAGCGCATTCTCCAGTATTTTGTTGAATGCCTCTACTCTCCCATTAGCTTTTGGGTGGTATGGTGTACTTTTCTGATGATACACCTGGAACTCTTCTGTGAGCACGCTGATGGTTTCATTCATGAAATGTGTTCCGTGATCACTCATTAATATTTTCGGACAACCAAATCATGTCAACACGTTTTTGAACAAAAACTTTGTAGCTGTAGTGGTCGTGCAGTCTTTGATCGGCCCCAATTCAACCCATCGTGTTAGGTACTCTGTCGCGGTGATGATGTAGTGCGCACCCATCTTTCCTTGAGGTTTTGTTAGAAAATTATATATTACGCAACAATGGAACACATAAAATATTGCAGAAATATAAACACAGAAAACGCACAAAACAAGAGAGACACAGATATATGTGGTTCACCCAATTTGGGCTACGTCCACCCCGAACAGCCAGTCCTTCCTTTCTATTATCCAGCAAAATGAAGAGACACAACCTACAGCAAAACCGCTGTAATATCCTTTGTTTTCTCTCACAGTCTCACCTCTCTGTTTCTTGCTCATAGAATACACATCCATCACACAGCCTCAAATACAATACCCTCATACAAAGAGAGGGGTTGCCTTCTAGGGCAAAAAACCCTAAACTAAACATAAGTTCTACCGTCAGATCATCCGCCTAATGAACGGCCCAGATTGACTAGAAATTATTATACTTTTAAAAAGCAATTCTACAGCTGTTTTTAGCTTTGGGGGCGCTACCCGCGAAACCCCCCGATAGGGGGGGGCTCCCAAAGGTCGCAGTCGCCCCCCGTGGACCCCCCCTGCAGCGAATATTTTACGGGCGGCGTTGCCGCCCCCATTTTGAAATGGGGTCCTATGTGTCGATACCTTTGAATATAGAAGATAATCAGGCTCCACACCCAACAGGTTTGATCAGTTCGACAAAGTCGATTTCCCATTTTTTGAATGGTTGTAGTGTCATTTGTGGGTTTAATGGCATCCTGTCTCTTCGTGATGGTTTTCCAGTCCTTTGACATATATCGCAGGCCTTACAGTGCACTTTTGAATCCTGGTGCAGGGTTGGCCACCATAACCCTGCACGAAGAATCTTCTGTGTGGTCACGCATCCTGCATAGTGTCCTCCTATAGCCACCCCATGTGCTTCCTCAAGGATCTGACCTCGTTCAAAGTCAGGTACATATCTTCATAATATCTCATCATTGCTCATTTTGTATAGGTGCCCCGCAATGACAGAAAAGTCTGTCATGCACACCACCAATTCATTTTTCTGTTGGACTGAGTATTCCTTCGGCGCAGTCCTTATTGTTAGAAAATCGATTATATCTTCGAAGTGTTCGTCCACAACATGCACTGTAAAGAGCTGTGCATCTGGTAGTCCCTCCTCCAAATTTGTGGGTTCCTCACTCGTCTCAATTTGTGACAAGTAATCTGGTCCTGTGTTCAGGCATCTCGGCTTGACTATGACCTCAAAATCATATCCTTGGAGCAGTAAGAGCCATCTGCATATGCGCCCACCCAACACAGGCTTATTCACCAGGTATTTCAACACGGAATGGTCGATATACATCTGGAAATGTCCTCCGAGTAAGTAGTGTCGGTATTTTTGGAGAGCATACACCATCGCTAATCCCTCACACTCGGTGGTGGAATAGTTCTTTTATGCTTTTGACAATCTCCGACTTGCAAATGCGATTGGGTGATCCACGCCCTAAGCGCTCTCCTCTGAGTACTGCTCCCAGCGCAATACAGGACACATCAACATGCACATGAAATTGCACATCCCATTTTGGGAAGACCAAGATTGGAGCGGAGGCCAGTTTTTCCTCAGGTCATCCAAACTCTTCATGCAATCATCATTCCAGCAATATGTAACATCCTTTTTCAATAGCTTTTCCATCAGTGTTGTTATTTGCGCATAAATTTTGATGAACTCCCTATAGTATCTAGTGTGTCCCAAGGTAGCGTGAAGTTGTTTAACACTTCGCGGTGCTTCCAAATTTAGAATAATGACAGTTTTCAAAGGATCCACTATCAGTCCTTGTTTGCGGACCACATGTCCCAATAGGTTTCCAAAGGTAACGAGGAATGTGCACTTCTTAAGGTTCAATGCAATTTGGTGTCGGCGGCAAGTATCTAGCACCAAGCGTACACTTGCTACATGGTGCTTAACTAATCCAAAGAAAGTCCAATCATCCAGATAGACCTCCAAGAACTTGTGGATGTATTCTTTGAATGCGGACACAATGATGCGTGAAAAGGTGGCTGGCGCATTCTTCAGTCCAAACGGCAGAACGGTGTATTGAAAGCAGACCCATTCTATTGTGAAGGTCATTTTGCTCCTGTCTTCCAGTGCGATCTTCATATGATGGTACCCTGAGTACCCATCCATGAATGAATATTCTTCTTGATCGCCAACATTCTCTAGTACTTCATTTGTGAATGGTGTCAGGAATGCATCGTGTACATAGGCGTCGTTCAGCTTCCTTAGGTCCACACATATTCTTATTTCGCCCTTCTACTTTTTCTCCTGTACCACCATAGCACTCACCTAGTCGGATTCTTCCACTGGCACAATAATTCAAGCTGCAAGCATTTTGTCTAATTCTTCAAGGACCTTTTCTTTATATTTCGGATTCAAGTGGTACGGCCGCTGCTTAACTAGCTTCGTATTGGATTTCAGGGTGATCTTCATCATCCCTAAGTCGCCAATGAGACCTTTTAAGTCCGTAATTTTTGTCGGGAACAAGTCTTGGTATTCACGCAGTAACTCAGCAAGCTTATCCACCATGGGATCATCCCAATAATCCCCAAGCATTGCGTACTTCAGCTCTGCCTCCATTCCAATGTTTACCTGCTTTGTTTTTAGCGGCACAGTGATTTCAGGATCCTCAATTGATGGTCCTCGAATCTCGTGTCAATCTTCTGTTTCTGGAATGTTAATATTTCGTGGGTCCTCATCATCGTCCTCAACATTTACGTTGTAACACTGTAGCACGCAGCTCAGCTATGTCGCCCATTCTGGCGGAAGTACTTCCATTGGCTCCTGGGGTATTTTGAAGATAACTACTTTTACTGCCTGTAGTGCATCGTCAAAAGTATCCCACCAATGAGCTTCAAATGTGAAAGTTAATAGAAATCCCTCGTGTAAGACATCTCATTCGCTCCGACCATGGTGGAGCTCCGTCTCAGTATACCAATTCATGGGTATGACATCCAGGGTATGATAGAATAAATGTACCCATTCGGGTTGTGGCTCTTCCCCATATACCTTGCTCCATTCCACGACGTGTGTACATGGATCATCCCATCCATCATATTTGTATACTAGCCATATCTACGGTTTCCCAAATCATAGGTGCATCATCCTTCTACATTCGCGCCAGCCTTTAAAACTTCCCTGATGCCTACCCCACCATCTTGCGGGTGTTTCACGCAGTGCCCATTTCAGAGCATCGAACCGCTGTTGTTCTGGTATTAATCTTTCAAATTTGTTTAGGAATTCATCCGCTGCTGTTAACCATCATACATAAGCAGATCCCTTACCTCTATTGTCATGCAGCGTAGTGATCTAACCATCATGTTGTAATTAAGCATGGTTACTTCGTGCACCCGATTCTTCCATCATTCTATTTCTTCGTCTGAATCTGAAGTGCAAGAGCTTTCGCACTCCCATGAAATCCTACCATCTACAGTCGAGTTCACCCAATCCTATTCTCATGTAGTTATTTTGTAGATACAATTGAGATCATCATCACTATCATTTCCGTGCTCTGATTCAATGTATCACGCTCCTTTAGCTAGATCTAGCGGTACTATTATGCATAGTGACTTTTTTCTCAAAAATCATTTTGTGCTTCTTCATATTTATGACTCCATTCATATCGGTGGCCCAGTCTATTCCTAGTAGCGTGGGATAGGGATTGCTATCATCGACAATCTCTATCACTTCAAAATCCACCTATGCACTCGCACATTCAATATCCACCGTTACCCCTTGCAATCTTCCCATGGGCAAGATCTTCTGTTGGTTCACTATTCGTAACTAAATAGGAGACCATTGTAGTGTGGGTCTGCCCATTCGTGCCCTTGTTTCTTTTGGCAGTAGATTCATGTCCAATCTGAGATCCAGGATTCCCTGATCCATTTCATACTCGTCGATTTGCGCAGCCAACCTAATTTCCCTTCCTGCGCGCAATGCATGCTTTCCAATTTTTTGAACCACACGAGGATCTCCTGACCCTACGCACTTAGTGATAAGTTCTTGTAGTCATTTTACTGCCTTGCTATCACGTAGTAGTTTCATGCATGTCTCTGGAAAGGTAGTGAGCATTGAAGGATGCATCCTTGGTTCTATTTGATCCTTACTACCTAAAGTGGAGGCCTCTGTGAAGCTCTTATTAGCTTCCATGAATGTCTCCTTCATGCATTCTAAATCAAATTCGGGTTCCTTTATAGGAGCCTTGTGAACCCATGCACTTTTTTCTGATTGCTTACCTTTATCATCGCCAGTGGTCATACCACTCTTGAGCACTATGTTTACACTTAGGTCTTCTCCGCGTGGCTCAGACCTCATCATCTGCAAATTCTAAGTCGAAGGAGACTAGAGTACCCTTTTTTCGCGCAACCTCACTATTAATGTAGGGCAGTCTTCTGCCTCATGATCAAACTGAGTACAGTATAGACATGATGTCCTTGTTGGGTTTATACAATCATGGGCATAGTGCCCTGGCCCTCCGCAATTGTAAAAAATTAGTTGTCTGCAACCCCTTCGTGGTCCCATTCCCCCTCAACCTCGTCCACGCCCTTGAAATCCAGCACATGCCATTCCTGCATTTGGGTCGAGAGCTCGCATTCTGGTCTGCACCTTGTAGGCAGGAGTCCGATCCACCATTAGTTCGTAGCTTCTGCTGGTATGTTCATCATGGCCTACCAACCTGCAAAAATTACAAAACAATTGTTGGGACCTCTGCAGATACTTCTTTAATATATGATGTTAGTGTCAATATCTTCACACTGCCATCAGCGATGAAAATTTCTCCTTCTCACATGCATGTTAGGTGTCTCATTCAATCATATGCATTCTATTATGTCATCGATCAACTGATGGCAGTGGTTTAATTTCAGTTTCTCTCATGTCATATACCTGTTGGTTTGTTCAAACCTCTTTTCAGTCATTTATAGTCATTTCAATCCATTTCATTTATAAAAACCAGTTTTAGGGTTTAGTTTCACTAGGTCTTAGGGTTTGTCATCATGGTCATCCAAGATTGAATAAAAAGGTCAGCAGGCACATGAGGAGGATAAAAAGGTTCATATAGTCATGAGTTTACTTCGGATACGCTGAAATAAAGTTTTTTCACCTCCAAAATCTGTTTTGAGGTGAAACAAAGCATTTGTACTTCATGGTTTCATTTCATGTAAATTATGTAATTTTATGGTTTTTATATGTAATAATTCTTCATAAGTGTTCCTGGTGACCTGGTAACAATGTCAGCTTTTGCCATTACAAAAGGTCCATGAAGAGAGTAAGTCCACCTGCAAAAAGTCAAAATGTCCAAAATTTAGAAAAATAGAGTATTTTTCAAAAGTGACAAAACTATAGAAAAGTGGGTTTTGGTTTATGAAAAATCAAAAGAGGAAAGTATAAAGGGCCAATTCATATATTTATTCATTCCTTGTTTATTGAAGAGCTAAGGAGAATTGAAAACGCAATTTTGAGCCAAGGGAGGAAAACAGAGGAAATTTGGCAAAGAGTTGTTGGCGTTGCACATTATTTCCCTGGCGCTACACACTTATTGCAGTTTCACAGTGTTAATTTGGTATGGCGTTGTGCATTAAACTGGCACTACGCACCTGTTGGAGAAGCCCGAAATTTCCTCAAATTTCCTTCAAACTTCCTTAAAAACGTTTTGATGCTTGTTCTAAGTAAGTACATCATTCTTCCTTGTTTTGAAGAGTAATGTTTGGTTGCTAGGGTTGTGTTTGGTTTCTGTTAGAACAAACTCTAACAAATTGTCAAAACCAAACCATAAATAATTACTAAACCACTTCTCATAGGTTATCAAAGGTTGTTTTTGTTCTCTCATACTCCATTCACAGTGAGTTTTCCAAATCCTATTCCCTATCCCACAATCATCAAAGTTCACTCCTTAAAACCCCACTCTCATTTACAAAACCCTAGCCCTATTACACTATTCCCTAAACCCTAAACTCCCAAATACATCTTCACTACACCCACTTCATTACTAAATCCCTATTCCACATTCTAAAACCTACCCATTCCCCTCACTCCCCCCATTCCCCTTATTCCCTAAAACCCAAACATTCCCTCAAGCAGTCACATTCCCCATACATCTCCCTTACCCTATATTTTAAAATCTCTTCATACTCATTTGTTCTCACTACAAACTTTCATTTCTCATCACTTATCACATCATCAAAAGACCATGGAGAGAGACTCAGACTATGAGAGGGAGGAGGAAACTTTCAGTGACACTTCCAGAGAAGCACACGTCCCAACAAGACCACACAAAGGGGGAAAGCACATCCGGGAGGAACCTATCAATCTCACAGAATTGCTTGCTTGTCCTCTTGCTATATCTAGTTTTAAACATTAGTCTTGCTATGAGTTTTCTGACATGGTGGAGAAGGTAAAGTTTCATCATGAGCTTGCCCGGTTGTTTGTCACTCATATACATAATGGCCAAGTGAATCTTGCTGGTGTCTCCTTCACCTTGTCACCTACCACCATCTCTGAAGCAACAAGTATCCCTAATGTAGGTGAGCAATGGAATAAAGGGAAGTATGTGGACAGAGAACATTATGAGCCTTACATTAAGGCTGGATATCACAGCCAAATCAGTATAGTATTTCCTTTCAAATACTTGGAGAACAGTTTTGTTCCTCTTATGAAGATTATCATTAAATATTTCACCTGTGAAGGAAGGTTTTCCCACTTGTATGAATATCATATCAGGTTGTTGATGCACTTTACTAGGGCGAGGATGATGAACCTTCCTTACTTTATATACCGAAACATTGAGAAGATGGCCCACTATATTCAAAGAAAAACTTTTCCTCAACAACTCAGTAGCATTTACCACTTCTCATTGATTAAGATTGTTGTCTTTCACCAGTTAAATTTGTTAAAAATACCATGGGAGACATTTATTGCTAATGAAATCTTCAAAGGCCCTCAGGTGGTTTCATCAGTGCCTTAGGAGGAAGGAGGACCATCAAGACAGCTAGGTGTCCATAAGACCGAGACTATAGGTGTGCCAGTATTTGTTACTTATGAGAGAGGTAGAAGGAGTATTTTTGCTGCTGCCAGGCGAGTACTATCTCCACCAGGAGTGGAAGGGGTCTCGCGTCCTTCACTAGATTATAGGCAAATGCTATCTCCACTGGGGGTTGAAGGGGCTTTGCCTTCTTCTCCAGCTATACAGGCTGGCCAACAGTCTAAGAGCAGAGACAAAGGGAAGCAAAAGATGCATGAGGAGAGCCCTACTAAAGGGAAAGACAGAGAGTCTACTTTGATTGAGGAGGATGTCACTGACTTGGGCTCTCAAGGCTTAAGAATCAAGTACATGATTATCAAAGAGAAGGAGGCTGAAAGACAAACCTTATCACTTAACCCTGAGAGGGCCAAATGGATCATTAACTATCTTGAGCATGGAAACAAACAATTGACAGATAAGCAAGCTATTATGGAGTTGCAGATGATTAGGGAAGATAGGCAAGAGGCAAATAAAACAAAGGTCGAGATGACCTCCCTTGAGCAAGAAATTGAGAATGACTGAGAGACATGGTTGGAAAGGGTGAACATTCACCTTGAGAGGTTGCTTGAGAAAGCCAACAAGGAGAAGAGAATGCTATGCCATATGGCCTATCATTACTTAACTTGGGACAAAATTTGCAAAACAAGAGTAAAGAGGCTAAAAGCCAAGCTAAGAAGAGTTTTGAGCAAGAAAGAGCATGATAAACTCAAGATCTTGGTTGAAGCATCATTAGCCTAGAAAAGATCTAACAAGGATCACTCATGCCAAATTTCAAGGAATTTGGGGCAAATTTTGTCATTTTTGAAATTTTTAATGTAAAAAGCAAGTTTTTCCAATAGGTGTGTAGCGCCACTGGCGCTACGCTTTTGATGGAGGCATCTTCTTGCAAAATGGCTTACATATCTAGAATCAACATGGAAAAATATGTAAACCTAGAAATAGTGAGAAATTTTGGACAAGGTCTTGGTCACCAAAAGGGAAGAAAATACCCAAAAAGTGCCCTCCCTGCCACTTTTTTGGTACACAGGAAGCAGTATTGGGAGAATCAAATTTTGGAGGGGAAAATGAGCTCCAAATCAGAAAAATCAAATTTTCCAAAAATTAGACAGGTAGGGCTTTCCAACAAGCCAACTTGCACCTAATTTGGACACAAGGAAGGTCTCCAAAACTAGCCCCGAAATGGCGCTACGCATTAAATTTTTGGCGCTACACATTAAACTAATTTTGCTAGTTTTGCTTAAATTTCCAGATTTTCCTAGTTTTCTTGGAAATTGACTTTTTCCTCATTCCTTGGTAATTTTATGCATGTTAAATGATGAATTTGATGTAAATATGGATGAAAAACACCTCATAGGGTAGATACATCAAGTCAAAGGTTGTTTTGAACTGAATGAATTGGTTTCCTAAGTTTTAGAGGCAAGCTGTTCCACTGCCTACTTTTGTGTTCCTAGTTTAGATATGGTTAAAATTACTCCTCTTCTCATGGTTTCGACCCCTAATATCTAGCTTGAGTAGTTTCCTTTCCTATATCATGTACCTTTTGATTCATTTGTAAAGGTTGGACTTTGGTGGAAGTGGTGGCACTCATTGAACATTTGTATCAGCAGTTTGGTAAGGAATAAAACCAGGTTTCACAACTATTTTTGTGGGATTCTTGTGATAGAGAATTTATGTATTGTTTCTTATTTGTAATGAGATTTTCTTATGTTTTATATGTATCCAAACCTATCTTTCTCTTCTAAAACTAAATAAATCAAGGTAAATGGAAAAAATTCACTGTTATTCTTTGTCTTGGGAATGCATTTGGTTTTCAATGTTTTCAAATGTTTGAAGAGGATTCATAGTTTCTTTATGCCCTCCTCAACTCCCCAGCTTTCTTAATCTACCATCTCAATCCATTTCTAGTAAATAAGCATTTGTCTACCTCACCCCGTAGAACATGATTGTATCCCTGAGTTGATTTCCCAGACCCATCTCCCTTCTCCAATTGATCCAGCAACCAAAACCTAAAAATCAAACCAGAAACCCTAATCTACTATACCTAGCCTAAAATCAGCATTCATTTTAGTCATCTCAAGATATAATTGCAACTATCCTCATTGAGATTGATAAGGAGAGAGCCCTCTCCCGACCTGGTAGGGCTAGCTACCAGGTTAAGCGTGGTTTGTAGTTATCCTAGGATTGTCTCCCTTCAGCCTAAGGTCAATCTAGGTTCTAAAAGATGACAATTATCCACAGTGTGTTTTCCTCCTATCTGATAGATCACGCACCATAGTGTAGGCATCGTGTTGGGTCCTGCTTGTGCCTCAGGTCCTAATGGCATTGGACCTCCTCCCGACAAGTAATTCATGAATACTGGACAGTGGTCCTTGTCATGCCCCCGGCCTTTGCATTTTATGCACCATACCTCCTCGCACACCTTTGGCCAAGGTGTCTTGTCCTGTTTCAAACTCTTCATCTCCAGACATAGATTTTGCAGTTGCGCGTGGATTTGTTGGACTCCCAGACTAGGGTCTTGTATAGGGGTCTCATGCAATCTCATTGCCATCTCCAAAGCTTTGGCCTCGGTGGAAATTTTTTGTTGTGACAGTGCCATCCTTAAATGCAGTGTTAGTGACGCTACAAACCATGTGCGATGTTGTCCATCCGTCAAAGCCATGCTGGCTTCACGAATCATACTCTTCAGTCTTTGGTCCAGATCCCAGGGGGTCTCGCCCTGGAGCATCACGATCTCCTTAAACTCGATAATTGATTGTGTCTCCGAATTTGGCCTCCTAAATACGCTGTTCAGTGTGGTATGGATTTCTACGATTGCTACATTTGGATGGTCATTAGAATGCTTGATGTATCATGTTAATGCACAATCCTGCAACGCGCTTACCAGCGTAGCCTTCTTAATATTGTCATCCACGACTCCTTGTGCTTCCCATACTACCCTTACCACGAACCAGAATTGGTCTGGATCTTCATTCCCTACTACTCTGAATGCCGGTAGCTTGATCGCACTCGCCACAATGAACTGTGGTGGTGGCAGAGGTTGGGTGGGTGGAGATTGAGGTGAGGAGGGTGAGACGGGTGGCGGTGTAGGTGGGGGTGGTAAGCGCGGAATTTTCTACCTTATCAGACTGACTATGCTTCTCGGAGAAACTATCGCGAGCTCTTCCTCCCTTTCCTGCGAGGGTGAAATTAAAGAGACTAGTTTCTAATTCTTCACTACCTCTGCTTCTGTAGATCTTCCCACTTCGCATAAACAATAATTTATTTGCATAACCCACTTTTTACACAATAGCATCTTAATCCAAGTGTTCAAACATTTAATATACTTACTCGCAGTCCTTTGAGGAAGTGTCATTTTGCCTCACCGTAGCTGATGATCGTATCTACCATGAACTCAGTGATAAATCCTCCTATAATTCGATCCAACCAATGGTCCACATCTCGTGCGATCTTATCTCCTTACGATTCTAGTATGCACACTAATTCTAGAGTCCACACGATTGATTTTTTTAGCCTACACCTTCCCTAACTATCTGCTAGATTTGCGATCCACTCATACAACTCAGATGGAAAGGATGCAAATAATATTTCATGGATTTCTGTATATAAGTAGCACTCCAACCACTGTTCCTTAGATCCTAGCGGATTCCTATTTTCCTGTGCCGCGAACTAGTGAATATTATTGTACAACCACCCTTCAATTTCTTTCTTTGTTGGATTCAAGTGACACGACATCAAACATCCCTTATGCAGATCTCAGTCCTGGCAATGAACCATTTGTTGGCTTGTAGGGGTTTAACCCAGGTTCAGAGGTGATTTAGGCAAACAAATCCCAGTACTACTGGCCCTTTCGGCAATAGTCTGTAGAGCGCATACTGATATCTCACCCAAAGTAGTATGGGAGGGTGCTAGAACCAATTTTTCACACCCTTGAGATGTATGATGATTTTCGGTGGTCTGCGGTTTGACCCTACGTACACGTCGCTACGCGCACCTATCGGTACCTCACAGCCTGCGATGCTGCCTTCGCGCAACCCTATTCGGGGCTCTATCCGCATTATTACCTAATCCCTTACTATTAACCCAATATTAATTGATCACTTAGCTTATCTGTGTGTGTTTAGTTATACTTTAACAGTGTTCATCATTCATACAAGTGCGCGCGATAAACAAAACAGTGCAATTGAAAAATATATCAACCATATAATAACTCAAAACAGATACACAACTTTTGGAATCAAACTTCTCTTTATTATCTCTTTCCCTAGTTATAGACCTAACTTTACCCTGCACACTAAGCTGCAGGGGTCCGCGCACTCAACTAAGGACTCTACTAGGCCTCTGCACACTCAGTTGCAGAGCCTCTTCCTCCAACTACGACCCAAATCACTTAGAACTTTATTCTATGCTCGCTATCTTCTAGACTTCATCCATGAGCATCTATCTCCTCCCTTACAACTTAGAGCCTCGCTCTATTTGTACAATCCCATGGTCTGCGGAGCATGGGTAGGCTGACATTACTTTACAAACTTAGGGAAGACAACCTTATGACTCTAATATACAATTTGCACTCCGCGCCCACAATTCGCAGAGTATTACAACATTATTTGACCAAAAATTAGGCTTTGAGCCCCAAAACATGTTGTGGGAGGATTCCATGCCCAGCATGTAGCAAGCATCTTGATTTGCTTCTTTAGAGTTGCAATATCTAACTCTTTTTTCTTTATCACTTCTTCGGTTGCTTTTGTGTCTAAGGGGTCATACCCAATTTTTACTACCAAGTCTTCTAGGAACTTAATTCTATTGTCCTTTGAAAATGATGAAATTCTTTCCATCTTCAACTAGGACTGACCATTTGAAAGGGCCACCTACATTTTGAACAAATTCATAGAAGTGTTGGTTAAAGTGGATGAAATCATTTCACCTTTTTGTTTGTGCATCTCTAGTTGATCAATACGATGGACATTCTTGACATCAAACACAAAGGAAGTTTTCTTGTAGTCTGCTTGAGTGTGAGGCTCTATTATTTGTGCCTCCAAAAATGCCATATGCATTTTTCCCTTCTCTGAATCAAAGGCATAGAGGAGTCTGCCTTGTGGAGTTGCACTCTGTTTCAAAAACTTAGCATAGGTGCTCTTCTTCAGTATTTCAATTGTGGTTTTGATATCTCTGAATGTATCAAAGTTTGTTTCTTCTTTTTCCCCAATCACATTTGTAGAGGAGGAAACATGAAGTGACTATTGCCTTTCAGAAATTGGAGTGCAGGAAAAGATTGCCCTTTAGCTAGGGATGAATCTGAAATATCAATTATGTTTATCAATGTCTGTTGTGTTTATCCTTTATCTATGTCCATATGTTTCCTAGGCTTATTCCTGTACTTCAAACTGAATTCTTTCATGGAAGTATCAGTCCCTCGTGACTGATCTTCTGTGGATCTCTTCCCTGTTATTCCTTGCTCTTTCTCTTTTCATTTTTCAATCCTTTCTTCAATATTTTTTTTCCTGCTGCCTTGGAGTTTTTGCATTGGAAGAGGAGATTACTTGCTCCTCAGCCTCCTGTAATGTATCTGGCATCCATTCCATCTGATTCATGCATTTCTCAATTTCGGGCCTTTGAGTGTGGATGCAGGTAGTGGACTTGTTTTCCACCCTCTTCTTAGAAATAATTCCCCATGGTTCGTAAGACCATGTGAAACTATGGGTGAAATTAATTTCTCTTAATCTTCTATCTACCTCCTCTCCTGTAGCTCTATTGTTGCATATGAAGGGAACAATTTGGGATTTGATCCTGAATTGGGACTTCTTCTTGGCTAGTACAAAATGCACCTCATCTGCATTAATCATCTGTCTAATGTTCCCAGTGCAAAGATCCTCATGGGTAGGAACCCTGGCAGTTTGAAGTGGCCAACTCACAGCCATACACTTTTATTTCAGTGTAATTTTGGTACATGTACCAATCACCTATTCTGGCTTGATCTATTAATTACATAATCCTCTTTATTTGTTCATTGGTCTTGGGCTCTGCAGTCGTATTGTGGAGGCTCATTTTTGGGTGGACAAACATTTCCACAAATGTCTTGTATCTAAAGTCTTTTTGATCTTTCATTACTAATGTTGTCCAGAATATCATTGATTGAGGTTCGCCTACATCATTCATTTTGCTTAATGAAAACTGGAACCTATCTGCCTAAAAATACACAAACACATATACCAACACTGAGGAATAATGAAACACTTCATCAGTGAAAAAATTGACAAGCTACTCATGGATGGCATCTTCTAGAAATTGGCTGAAGTTGAAAAGGAAAAAGGGCTTGGATTCTGTTTAGAGGATACATAGGAAAGATATAATAGCTTCATCGAGGCATTGGTCTAAATAATAGCCAAGTAAATAGGAATGAACTGTGGCAATATGTCTTGTTCTATCAGGGAAAATAGAGGAAGAATAAGGTGGATTCTTGCTTGGCAGAGGTGTGTTCTTAGTCATGAAAAGTTCTAATGTTTTGGCTCTCTTAGAAAAATCAAGTATTTGGTACATTTCAATCAAAACTTCATGGGAAAAGGGAGTGGTCCCTTCAACAACCAGGAGCTCCATCATCTGCATGATGGACATGGCATCAATTGTGAATAAAGTATGTCTTGTTGGGGCCATCAGTGTCCTTTGCTATGGGTTGTAAAATGAATGACACTTCCTAATTAGTTCTGGGCAATTCTGTATTTTAGGGAAGATATAAAAAGGCATATTAGTGTCCTAGAGGCCTATGTCATCCATATCTTCCATGAATTTGTCCTCCCACCAACAATATGTATCAAACAAATCAAATTCTGAGAGAGTTTCATGGATCTTCAAATCTCTTTCAGCCAATGGTAGGTGATCTAAATCCAATGGTGGGTGTACCATTGTGTTAAATATTTATTATTCCTTGTTATTTGGTGCCATGGCAGTCTTCTCTGAAGCTTTCCTCTGAAAATTGTCATGTGTTGAACCTGTAATAGAAAGGGATAAAAAGAAGTGGGATTTCAGTGAAGGAGAAAGAAAAGGGATTAACCAGAGACGGGATTCAAGAATAGGAAATGGTAATTGTTGTAGGAAAATGAGTTATCCTGTACTGTATTGTTGTTCTTTGGCTTCACTGTGCATGCTCTCTGATGGCTGAATGAAGTGGAAAGACACCTGCAAGTGAAAAATAGCAATTAAAATTTGAAATCGGCATGAACTGGTGGTTTTATGACTTGGAATAGTGTCGTTGGATTGGTTTGATTTGGCATGGATCCATTGGCTAATGGTCCAACCCATTGATTTCTCAATGACGGGTACAAAAGTGATTGGGCAGATGGGATGAGTGTGTCGTGAGGTGGCAGGGGTATCCAATGGTCAAAAAAGTGAGTGGTTTGAGTAGTATCGAAAATAACTTTTGGGGGGCCCTAGGGAATGGTAGGTTGTATGGGAGGGGGGGTTCGAATTCATGAGGGAATGACACTTAAGGGGGTGTAAACTGCCGACTTCAGACCCCTCCTTCGGGATTAACTTTCGGAGGGTGAGGGGGGGCTAGAAAGGGATGAGGGTCATTGGATCAGACGGAGTGAGCAGGGATGGGGTGATAGATGGTGGGTAGACTAGATATGATGTGACGGGTGAGTGTGGTGGTGGGGTCAGGATATAAATGAGGGGTGGACTATAGAGATAAGGGGGTAAATAATAAGGTTTAGGGGGGAATGATTATTAATGTGACATAAGAGCCCTTCCTTTTAAATTTCTTATCCTGACCTTGGAAAAGAATGGAAAATTTTCTTCTAACCTTAGGAAAATATTGGAAAATGTTTTCCAACCTTTAAAAGGTCCTTTAGTATCCTTTAAATTTTCTTTGGATTTACCTACCCTTGTTCTATAGCCTAGCATTTTTTTTCTTTTCCGTTTGTAGGGTGCGCTTAGACTTGTAAACCCTTTCCTCTCTTTTTTTTTGTCTTTTTCTTTTAAAATCTAATGTACTTTATCACTTATTTCTTCCCTTGGTGCAGATGAAATAGTTGAACCAAATTTATTTTCTACCTAGCTATTGATTTGCCAAGATTAAATTGTTTGGAAAATATTTATTTTCTAAGCTATCAACATAAATTAAAATTTGTTCAATCATGCTTAGACTGTATGATTTGAACAACTTTTTTGGGGTTTTATTTTGTTCTTTTTCTTCTTTTATTATATACCTTCTTTTCATTTTCTTTTATTTTTTGTCAAATCAATTGAATATTGAAATATATGAACAATTTGAAACCTGCAAACTGTGAAATGCTCAATCACCTTGAGATCCTATAAATTATAAGACCCTAATAGGTTCGAGGTTGGAATTTTTTGTTTGTTATGCCACATCAATCAAAATCATAAATAAAATAAGGCAAGGTGAAAGGTAGTGTATCCCAGAGCATAATTTGAACCAACCTACACTTCCAAAGGAAAAATTCCAACCAAGATCAGATATAGACAGTTTTCCGTGAAATTTATTTCAGTATAGAATGAAGCCAATTTCCATCATTCATTTCTTAATGTTAGAATAATGCAGAAATGGAAGAAGCTTGAAATGTGATAGGTTTGTTGAGTTGTTTTCTTAGTTGTTAGGAAATGATCTCGATATATGTGATTTATGAGATGTTGTTCTATAAGTAAGTGGTTTCTAATGTAACCAAGTTGTAGTTGAGTCAGAGTGTGTATCTTCTACATTTTTATTCCATCAAGTCTAGTGATCACATAGTTATATAATGGGACACATTGTGATGTAATTGTAATGAGCCAATATGATTAGGCTTTGGCCTGAATTAATAGAAGTAATCCGCGGCGTTAAACTCTATATTTTCTATTTTGGTATCAAAGCTATAATGGTGAGATCCGAGAGATAAGATCTGGGTTGTTTTGAGTGATTAAAATTTTTATTTTGTCTGAAGTTTTACTTTTAAAGTTGCCAAGTAGTGGGCGAATCTGAGATTCTTTTATTCTATTTGATCATTATGAAGGATTTTCGAAGGAAACCTCTTTGGGGACCATGCAGTTGCAAACTTGTTGGATCAGTGTGGCATCCTTGATATTTGTGGCTAGTATCCACCAATGGTTGGATCAGTGTGGCATCCTTGATATTTGTGGCTAGTATCCACCAATGGTTCGTGAATACGTCAGTGAAGAAGGATCATCCATAAGGCTGAGATTCGAGAGGCAAGAACTGGATTCTTTCAATCTAGATATGCATTGTTAATGACAGTTGTGAAGTCGTTTTATGCCTGTTTTCCTTAAGATTCGAGTGAATATTGTGTGTGAACAAGTGTGATTATTGAGGGCATTCCTTCTGTGTGAAGATTGTGTAGACAAATCTGTGTGAGATCTAATTTGATGTGATTGTTGGGTTATTGTGCTTGTTTTGAATTTACTAAGCTCAGCGCCCAAACCATTGGGTTGCTCGAGCTATGTTCTGGCAATGAGGTAGTGACCCTCGTTATTTATAAACAATAAATTTTTTTTTTCTTCTGTTGTTCATGAAAATGTGTTTAGAAAAAGTGAGAAACCGTTGGTGAAATTCCCTATGGTGGCTACCGTGGAGTTGAGCCTGGCATGGTGTTATTGCAAAAGAGCCATGATCTGACAGCATAAATATCAGTCATGATCTGTGGGGTTTGTTGTTGGAGATAACTCTCCCTTGGTGGCTGGGATCTGCAAGGAATCATGCGTGTGGCTGAGATCATGTAAATATTTACCAGTGTTATGGTTCAAGTAGAGGTACAGATCTGATCTGAGCTGAATATATGCAGTTATCGAAGCCAGATTAGAGGATGTAGTTGTGATAAGTAATAAACTCAGATGTGAGCCCATATTGATGTTATCATCCCTGGTCGTTGGTCCCCTGCGTTCGTGGAGCTGTGGGTAACCACAGGAAGTCTTCTTGTTGTGGGTGAAAACACATTTAAAAATGGGAGAAGTTGTCCATAAAATTCCATGTTATGGATTTTAGTAGTGGAGTTATCTTCCATCAAGATATAGTGAATTTATTTTTTGTTTGCAAGTTGTTGGAATGGTTAAGGCTAAGGTGTGTGTGTGGAGTGGTGAAATTAATCTTCTGTTGTAATTTTTTTTGGGTGTTGCTACATGCTAAATTGAAAAATGATAAGTGCATTGGAAGTTCCGCTCATGCTTGAGGTTTTAGAGTAAGCTTGTTGGTGAGTCTCCTCATTCTACACAGAAGACCCCATGGGGAAAAACAAAGACACCATGGTTTTAAGGTCCCATTGAATTTTGAAAATCCACAACCTTATGGAGCCACCGCACAAATTTTATCCTGGTAGTTGAATTGTTTTTATAGAGGTCATATAAAGTTCTTTAAATATGGTGAAGGTCTTTGTTTAGAAAAAAAATAGTTGCTTTATATAATGCTCTTTTAAGAGTGTTGCATGAAGGAAAAAAGCATTAGAAGTGTCCATTAAAAAAATAACACAAGGGAATTAAAGCGTATTTATTTTCAGTGGTAAAGAACTTGTACAAAACCATGAGGTAGTGTCGTAACTACGTGTTAATGGGCAATGTGAAAATTAGTGTGAACGTTGGTGAATAAGTGCAGATTTGTAGAAGCATGTTATGTGGAGGAAATAATTGATTAGTACACTGATTGTGGTCAAACAAATCGTTAGCTGGTTATGGTCAAAGGAATTAAGAAAAAGATAGGAGAAAGCACAACAACAATGGGTCAGCAAAAGAGAATTAAAGAGTTCCAGAGATAACTGAAGCAATCAAGGCAAAGTAATCAAAGGGCAGAACGTGAATGCTTAATAGAAGTTCTACAACTAGGTGTAGAGATTGCAGAGGAAAAATCTAAGGATGACTCAGCAACAACTGATGAACCGAAGAAAAAGGAATTTGAAATAAAATTTGATAATGGATATTTGTGTTATGAAAATAAATTGTAGGCTATCTTTGAAAATAAGTAGATTGATAAATTGTTGTTTGCTTTTGATGATCAAGTGGTTGATGAGAACTTTATTGCAATAGTAGAAGCAAAAGCAAAAGAACATGAAGAGGAAATCATAACAACAATTAAAGGGGCAAGAATAATGAAAAAAATAATTATGGTGCCGAGATAAAACTTACTGAAGAATGGCTTCAAAATTCCTTTGAAAAGATTGATAAAGGTCTAAAAGATGCAGCTGGCATTACATGCTTAATGGTGAAGTCTCTTGAAAATGAGAAACATGGCGAGTGAATAAATAATTTAGATGGCATAGAAATGGAAATAGTGGTGGACACATTTGAAGAAGTTCACGGTATTAGATATCATTTTTGGGTTTCAACTGCGTTAAGTAAGTCATTCATCTATGACCATTTCCATGAGAGGTAGTCGTAACTAATTATTCCTCATGATTTTTGAATAGTCCATTTAGCATTCATTGCATCGGATGATGCTCACAGGGATGAAGAAGTGGATTGAAACTATTGAAATGATTATGGAATTTAGACTTCTGTGATCCATAACATTGTTTAGATAATCTTCGGCGAAATCACATAACCAATCTTTTGTCGACGCGTTTCGAACCAACCAGTGTGGTTCATTGTCAGGACAAGTTGAATAACCAATCCGGCTTAGCTTGTTTAAATAGAGTGTGCAGAGACTCCAACGGCTAATTTTGACCTAATGACCCTAGTCAAACCACTAATATTCTTGTTATATTTAATTATTATTATTCTTAGAAAATAGCTAAATCAGGTAAATAAATTAAAAGAATTCATTTGTTAATTTAAATAAATGCATATGTATATCTATATAATTTATTATTTTTAGAAATTAGCTAAATCAGGTAACTTATATATTAAAAGAATTCATTAGTTAATTTAACTAAATGTATTCGTTTAATAATAAAGGTATATGTATATCTAAAAATGAATAATATATAAAATCTAAATAATCCCTATTTATTATTTAAATATAATGGTCATTGAAATTAAATTAATAAATTATAATAATTCATATTTATTAAATAATCTATATTTATTATTATTCCAATCCTAAGGAGAGGGAAGACAGAAACCCTAAGACCTAACAAAAGGGGAATGAGGAGGCTAGGAAGACAAGGCTGGGACCCAGCAACTGCTAATCTTCCAGCCATCATCCCTATTAAGATTGTTCGGCCTTTTCTCAATCTCCAGGGCCTCTCCTTAATAGGGATGATGGCTGGAAGATTAGCAATTGTTGGGTCCAGCCTTGTCTTCCTAGCCTCCTCATTCCCCTTTTGTTAGGTCTCAGGGTTTCTGTCTTCCCTCTCCTTAGGATTGGAATAATAATAAATATAGATTATTTAATAAATATGAATTATTATAATTTATTAATTTAATTTCAATGACCATTATATTTAAATAATAAATAGGGATTATTTAGATTTTATATATTATTCATTTTTAGATATACATATACCTTTATTATTAAACGAATACATTTAGTTAAATTAACTAATGAATTCTTTTAATATATAAGTTACCTCATTTAGCTAATTTCTAAAAATAATAAATTATATAGATATACATATACATTTATTTAAATTAACAAATGAATTCTTTTAATTTATTTACCTGATTTAGCTATTTTCTAAGAATAATAATAATTAAATATAACAAGAATATTAGTGGTTTGACTAGGGTCATTAGGTCAAAATTAGCCGTTGGCAATATAGCCGTTGGAGTCTCTGCACACTCTATTTAAACAAGCTAAGCCGGATTGGTTCTTCAACTTGTCCTGAAAATGAACCACACTGGTTGGTTCGAAACGCGTCGACAAAAGATTGGTTATGTGATTTCGCCGAAGATTATCTAAACTATTGAAATGAATCACATAGCATCAATAACCACTTTCGAGGCTTGCACCCGGTAACCAGGACTTCCTAGGAGATTACCCATCCCAAATTGCCTCTGGCTCAAGCACACTTAACTGTGGAGTTTTCCACACAATTAAGCCCACTTAGCTTGCTACCCCATTTGCAAAACCTTAGCAAGTATTGTGCCTCATGAACCATTCAAGTAGAGTTCCCTTCACTCTTTTCGAATTGAGTATTGGGGTTTTCGTAGTGCATTATATTAGATATCATTTTTGGGATTCAACTACGTTAAGCAAGTCATTCATCTATGACCATTTCCATGAGAGGTCGTTGTGATTGATTAATTTCCCATGATTTTTGAATAGTTCCCTTCGCACTCATTGCATCGGGTGATGCTCACAGGGGTGAAGAAGTGGGATTGAAGCTAGTGAAATGAATCACATAGCTTCAATCATCACTTCGAGGGCTTGCACCCGGTAACCAGGACTTCCTGAGAGGTCACCCATCACAGTTCACCTCTGGCTCAAGTGCTCTTAACTGTGGAGTTTTCCCCACAATCAGCCCACTTAGCTTGGTACCCTGTTTGCAAAACCTTAGCAAGTGTTGTGCCTCATGAACCATTCAAGTAGAGTTCCCTTCACTCTTTTTGAATTAAGTATTGGGGTTTTGGCAGTGCATTATATTAGATATCAATTTTGGGATTCAACTACGTTAAGTAAGTCATTCATCTATGACCATTTCCATGAGAGGTAGTCATAACTGAGGAGCCTCATCATTGGGTAATTATATGGGCATTAATTCACCTTCTATATTAGTCAAATCAACTCTTCTCACAACTTAGTACATGTTTTGATTATATTTTGTTTAATGGGATGAGTTAAAGTGAGATATTATGCCTAGTGGACTAATATGCATTGAATGTAGGTTTGGAAGGGAAATTCAAGGAATTTTGGCAAGACTAACATTTGAAACTCAAATGGGACAAGGCAGAGAGGTTGTAGGAGGTAAATCCTACTCATTTACTCCTCCCCCATTTGAATATTCCTCCATTAATCACACCAGCTCGGAGTGCAAGAAACCAAGTCATGAACATCAAAAGGCAGCCGAGCAAGTGATACACAAAGAGTTATCTCATCTCTAGTTTGGGAGCCGAGCCTCCCTAGATTTAAGGAAGTATATTTGGAGACTTTAGTTGTATAAGTAGAGAGGCCTAGAGCCTCATTAGGATTTGAATTTTTGTTGTAAAAACACTATTTATTTTCGAGCTCCATAATTGTGGAAGACATTGATGTAATTTTCTATTCTGATAATGAAAATGAGTGTTTTCTTGATTCAACACTGAGTTAACTCAGAGGGCTAAATCTCTTGGGTTAGGGTCCAACCCTATCAAAAAAGGATCCTCTTCTTGTATCTGTATGCTTAGCTTAGTTTCATAGATTCATGGTTAAATTGTCTATAGAAGTATTTGATTGCAAGTATTGTGGATTTGATTAGTGTTTATTAGTTTGCTTCCATTTGTTCTTTGCTTCAGTTGAAGGTTAGAAGAGATAAAAGGAGCACCACAAAGTTTTCAGTACGTGTCTTGGCCTCACCTCTTCCCTCAGGGATCATGATTTAAGGAAAAGAACCTTATGCGGCCCCAAAAAGACAAATTTCCATTTCCTCATGAGATTTAGAGTATACTGTACAAAAGCCAACATTTGATCTTTTTTTAAAGTGTAGGATTTAGTTGCCATCTCTTCCATGTTCAGTATTTCAATAGATCTCATCAATGATTCTGTTTTATTCAACAATTTTCCTCATACATGAAGTAGACAACTAGTTTAATAAATTCTGCTTTTCTAACTGTTTTGGAGAATTTAGCATCTACGGATAAACACTAATTCACTAGACAAGTAGTTGTGCCTAGAACAACAGTTTAAAGTGTTTTAGACTTTTCCTATAAACAATAGATAAGATGAGAAGATAGAAGGCCTACCCGTAGTTCCGTTTTCCTCTCGTCTCCCTTGTATCGATTTCGTCGCTTCTTCTCATACTTAATCTGCCTGAGAAGTACCTTGTAAACACAACAGAAGACAAAAACCAATCAAAGCATACAATCTATTGAATATAAGTGAAAGGAATCAGATACAATTCACACATATAAGCATTATAAAACAATACAAACCTATGGTAAAAAGGATCGAACACTTTATTATATAGAAGAAGGAAATACAACCATTGGTGTTTGATTCAAGCCATTCCTCTAGCTTGGATCCCATCCACATCACATCAAAATCATGACAAACTTGTAGCATCACAACACTTGCTTCAAAGCCAAATATCATAGTAGCATTATCTACTTATAATTCAACATAGTCCAGCCCTTGATCACATAGATGAGTGGTCAATTTATAGGAGGACGAAGGAGGTTTTTTCATTAATGGTGGTATTGAATGGCCTTCCATACTTAGAATTAGTTCCATGGAGGAAGGGATGAGAGGATATGATGCACCTTAACTAATTCATCATCCATTTTCGAGCTCATAGGAGTTGATAAGTTAGGGAAACTTCTAGATGACTCCAAAAGATAAGAATATTCCCCAAACCCTATGTGAATTTCTCTCATTCTCGCCTAGTGCAGGTTAAAGGAAGCCTAAGTGCTCTGTAGAGCACCCTGGCAGTGGACTCGACTGCTCTACAGCACACCTTCATAAGGTCTTACCTGCGTTGGTCCCTCTAGAGGCAACCTCTGGATGTCTTCAAGTCATGAAATTGTCTGGGAGTGAGGCATTCAAAGGGGTGACTTGTTTAGGGCATGAAGCAACTGAAATTAGGGTTTGATGAGCCCTAAAATACTGATCTCAATGTTTGGATTGGATGTGCCCAAATGGATCTGTAACAACTACCCCCTAAAGCATGAAGTCAAAAAAATGCCAATGTTGAAAGAAATGCTTTACGATGTGATGAGGAGGTATCAAAGTCGAAAGTGACCTGCATCAATTACAATACATATATTATGATATTTAATTTTACATAAATTGCTGAGGGAAGGCATAACCATGCTCAACTTATAAACTTTCATTACATGTACATAAACAATCGTCTACAGATATAGACCCATGATCAGAATGACTATCAATGTAAAGCCATTGTACATATGATTTAGTACTCCTGATATCGCAACCTGGATGGATTAAACTAGATCTGGGGTCTTCAATCTCGTTCAACCGTTCACTCAAGTACGAGTCTAACCATGTGAAAATGTGATCTGAAGTCGAACATGGGAAGACACCATTTGAGTACTAGCTAATGATGTAAGTTGTTAACAGATGCGAGAGAAATCATCGATAATGATAATGATACTCATAGTACTATAGTACATTCTGCATGGTGTGAATGGATGATTTGATGTCGAACACCTTACAAAGTCTTTTGGTCGAAGGCCATTCATGTATGCGTATTACCAAAAGTGAGAAACCTTCCATTGATGCATGCAAGCCTCAAGGTATTGAATGGGTGTTTCTAAGTCAACTTCTTGGATAATGAGTTTATGTCGACAAGAAGCAACTCGTCGCAGGAGGGCCTTTATGTATCCCACATCAACAACATGAAACGAGTGTAATGATTTTAGAGATGGAATTTGACTGATGACAAAAGGTTTAGGAATGACAGTCATAAAAATGAAGGTTTATGGTATTACAACAGATGAATTTTGACTGAATGACTTATCTTGAGCATGTCGGTGACACTAAAGTAAATTTGTAGCATTGACCCAAAACAAAGTGATGGATGGTATGATATACCAATGGTTTGATAACCATCAAGCTAATAATCCCACCCAGATAGTCACGGTGATGGAGTGAAAGTGTCATGTTCAAGAGCGACCTACTACCATAAAGTAGTTTTCCCCTTTTCCCATTTTCCCCAATCATTGTTGATCAGTGCCTCTTTATTTTTATCAAGCTCGAGGAGGATAACATATGCTTTTTGTATAATTTCACCCTTTAGGTGAATCCATCACTATTTGATGTTTTAGCGAGTCTAGCCAAGGTGAAACTTAGTCTTGTCTGGATGGACAACTTTGTCGCTCTTTGATGTTTTAATGAGTTTAATGACAAAGATAACTTGGTCCTTTTCATGTTTAGAGAGTTTGAAAAGGGACAAAAAGAAAACTTCACAAGTTATTTTTTGTAAATTAATCTCTCAAGTCCGAAAAAGCATAAAATAATACAAGAGAGATGTCAATTCCAATCCGTTAACGAGCTGGAAAGGACAAGTGCTCAACTATTTTGAGAAATATTAATTAACTATTTTGAGAAATATTAATTAACTATTCTAGTGGTTTGACCAGGGTCATTAGGTCAAAAAGTAGCCGTTAGCATTATAGCTGTTGGAGTCTCTGCACACACTATTTATTCAAGCTAATCCAGATCGGTTCTTCAACTTGTCCTGACGATGAACCACACTGGTTGGTTCGAAACGCGTCGACAATAGATTGGTTATGTGATTTTGCCGAAGATTATCTAAACAATATTTTCATATTTAAAGAGTCTGAAAAGATCTTAATGAGGACTCCACTTTGAGGAACGAGTGGTGTCTAGGATAGCAACTAGTTGCAGTGATGTTGGAACTTCTCAAAACATGTTGATTTATGTGAAGAGGCTGCCTAATAAGACCACTCATTGCAACTATTCCTCAAAAAGGGTAAAACAACCAAGTGAAAGCGTATGATCGGCCAAGTGGATGGTGGTGATGGGATGAAAACAACCAAGGCTCATTTGACGAAAGAGGCTGATAAAATGGCAATCATGAGGATTAAAAATGGAAATGGGTTCATTTTTAGACAAGCTTGAACCATAGGGAACTATGCTTGGATTCAATTTTATGTTTACACAAGTTTGAAACAAAAAAACTATGCTAGGATTCAATTTCATTTTTACACAAGCTTAAAAGTAAAAAACTATGCTTAAGATTGGTTTACATGCCCACAGCATGATGAAAGGGAGAGTCTCCTGTAACCAGATGGAAGTTGTTGCGGTGACGCAGGACAGTTATCCAACACCTATTTGGCTTCATCCAGATAGGGACAAAGGTGAATGGGGTGATTCCCTTCACATAACCTACAGGGAAACTTATATTTACCACTAGGTGCATGCCCCCAAGCTTCATTACATTCACCTAAGTAGGTTGATCATGGCTATTAGGTGGGTGGAATGAAGGTTCATTTACGAGATCAAGTGAAAGACTCGACTGGGATTTTACGAGATCCTACTCAAGGAACTTTGCTCCAGTGGAGCTTGTTTCATTTTTTAATGAGCTTGACACAAGACAAAGAACGCTACTCAGGTTCCTTGTTTCATTTTTTAACGAGCTTAACACAAGATAAGGAACTATGCTCATATCCTTGGTTTCATTTTTAACGAGGTTGACACAAGACCAGGAGTTGTCCTCGTACTCCTTGTTTCACTTTTTAACAAGGTTTATACAAGAAAAAAACTATCCTCATAGAAGTTGTTTCATTTTTTGATGAGGTTCACACAGTAAAAGAACTATCCTCATGCTTAGATCACAACTAATAACAGGTCATGAAGGAGAGATCTGGTTCCAATGCCTCTAGTACATGATGTACAACATCACTGAATTGATCATCAGATGATGTAGGCATGGAACATTGCCACATAATTAACCCATGGCAAGCATGATACCATTGGTACAAAAGGACCATTTAGGGAAGATGGTTGACCGGAAGCCATATTTGGACCAGGAAATGAAAGTTCGTTAATGGTGATTATTCTGCCTTCATACGGGAAACAAATCACTCGAAAGAGTGTTGAAAAATAGCTCCCATGCCATCAACATAGTCGCACCCAAGAAGTAAATTGTAATCTAAAGGTCCTGGGACTACTATCACGTTCATATAAACGATTTTTCCTCGCAAAGTAATAGGAAATTGAGGAAGGATCCCTAATGGTTGACTGGTTCCTCTATTAAAAGACAACATATTCTCGGTAACTGGCACAAGTGGTGGTGAACTGAGCGCTTTCCAAGCAGTTGAGGAAAGGATACTCACATATGCACCTTCATCTCTTATAGTGATAGATACAATCATATTATAAACATATACTATGATCTAGAAAGGCACATAAGAAGGAAGATGAAATCCTGCCAGTCAATTCCAGTCAAAGGAAGTGACCAGACTACATGGAGGGGGTATCGTAAGAACGGGAGAATTAACCCCTTGAGATACGAGAGTGGAGGATTTTCCTCCTGTCTTGATGGAATAGGAGGACTGCTCCCAAGCTCATTAGAATCTGAAGAAACAAGAAGAACCTGAATGGTATCATATTCACTCTCTTCGGGAAAGGTACGATTAGCTGAAGGTGAAATCGGGTCAACTGTTACCTCGACCTGTTGATTTGGGTTGGGTATAGAGTCATAGGATTCACTTTCAGAGAGAGTGGGTTTGATCAACGGTTGATTTTGGTAAGTCAATTCATCAACTAGTGAAGGATTGAGGGAGATTTTCCTGTAACCAGGTGGAAATTGTTGCGGTGAGGTAGGATGGTTATCCAACACTTTTTTGGCTTCATCCAGATAGGGACAAAGGTGAATGGGCTGATTCCCTTCACATAACCTACATGGAAACTTAACCTTACCCTTCTTTCCATGAAATTTACTACCACTAGTTGATGGTGTGTCACCAGCATGATCTCCAAAAGTTGATGACACAGGATGATGTGAACGAGAAGACCATTCTTCTAAGATCTAAGGAATATCAAGACAATTTCAAAGAAGATGGTCTCCCGCAAAAAGTTTGCATGGATATCAAACTTTGTGAGGCTTGATGGACGGTTTCTCATCAGATGTCGCATTCAAATCAATGGTTGCTTGATTTCCCCTCTGTTGAAATTGTTTCTTCTTCTTCCCTTTCTTCTTCTTCTTATCCACCTGGTTACTAGTACCAATACTTTCACTAGGAAAAGAGGAAGAAGGGGAAGAAGAAAAAACCAAGGAAGAATGTAAAGGGTCAACTTTTGGGTCAACTAGAGGTTGATTTTGTCCAGTTCGAGGTGTACTCGATTGTAGAGAAATCACAACATTTTGAATGAATGAGGTTGAAAACAACCATACTGGCAAGCCAATGGTAAATCTCAGAAGGGACAATGTAGCCATATAAGGAGCACCAATATTTCTAAAAGGAGGAAAAGGACTAGGATTCCCATTAAAAGTAATTCCTTGATCGGTAAGCTCCAAATTTGTCACCATATGTTTTAACCTAAGATCAACTAAGGAGGTAGCATGGAGGATGTTATCCGTTGTCAATTAATTTTATTTTAATCAAAGTAACATAACAAAACAAAATAGGGATAATCTAGGCAAAAGGTTTACCAAGCAACTGTGAACCGCAGAATACCTCTCGGTGAACCAAGAAGTATGGGCAGGTAACCTCGCCGAATGTTGTGTTTGGTGTATCATAGTGTACAAGGTGGCTGACTCGGTTACCTAAGGATGGATAGCAACCTAGTGTTGTCCTCCCATATATACCCGAAAGTACGTGGAGGCCCAATCCGTATAAGCGTTGTCTAATACAAGACCGCATAGTGAGAGCATTCCCATATACTTTACGTATTGTAACACCACCCTATATACCTGAAGCTACATCGATGAGCTACGATATACTCACATACGTAGAATGAGGTATCACACTCGGGATTCATTGTAGGCAATTTAGCGACAACTGCTTTGTTTTACGACGCTGGAACACGTCTCTAGCCTAGAACCACTAAATGTTCGCGTTGATGACAATGCCCCCATTAGGTAAATTGATGTTTATTTTAAGTTGATCTTGCTTAGTAATTTTCCTTTCAAGTTCAAAACATGATGTATTCTAAAATTCCTAGGAATGCAACTATCATGATAAGCATTCTTTCCATTCAATTTAACGATGAAAATCCTAGCTACTTAGGGATAGAGTGATCAGATTTCTTTTGATCAAAGAGCAAAGAGCATAATCTAAATGCAATTTCCCTACAATATTCCTATAAGCACATAGAAAATATTTTCAATGCAACATGCATGTATTTATTTTCAATTCCCTTAATGTAAATATGAACAAAAAGGAAATATGCACATACAATCAACCAATATTTCATATGAACGAAGACTTTTATGACAGTTCAAATTCGAAGGAAGAGAAGACTTTATGAAACTTTATTTCGAATGAAGATTAATCAATTATATCCTAACTTTGACTATTGATCGATAATGACAAACAAAACATGAAGAAACATTAATCAATCCAATCAAAGTTGGGCTAGACCAAGAGATAAACACTCATTTTCAAAGACATAACATTCATTGATCAATCAACAAACAATAAAACAGAGAAAATTTGGTGAAAACTCTTTCCAAAGGTGGGAAACTGATCCTAGGAGGATCAACATAGCCCAGAGTGGGAGACAGTGCACTTCATAGCACTTTCCCTAAGTCAAGGATGCTTTGCAGCACATTGTGTCCCTCACAAGCCTTCGCTGGTGACAATAAGCCATTTCAAGAGGCAATTTAACACAGTTTTGACCAATTTTTTAATGTAAATGGTCGAATTACAATCAATGAACAAAAATAGAGTCTACAAGGATGTCTTAGGAGGTGGATAAGCTACTAGGAAAGAGGATACTTCCCCAACGGAGTCGCCAATTTGTTTTGGAGAATTTAGCATCTACGGATAAACACTAATTCACTAGATAAGTAGTTGTGCCTAGAACAACAGTTTAAAGTGTTTTAGACTTTTCCTATAAACAATAGATAAGATGAGAAGATAGAAGGCCTACCTGTAGTTCTGCTTTCCTCTTGACTCCCTTGTATTTATTTCTTCGCTCCTTCCCATACTTAATCCGCTTGAGAAGTACCTTGTAAACACAATAGAAGACAAAAACCGATCAAAGCATACAATCTATTGAATATAAGTGAAAGGAATCAGATACAATTCACACATATAAGCATTATGAAACAATACAAACATATGGGAAAAATATTTGAACACTTTATTAGATAGAAGAAGGAATTACAACCATCGTTGTCTGATTCAAAGCCATTCCTCTAGCGTGGATCCCATCCACATCACATCAAAAGCATGACAAACTTGTAGCATCACAACACTTGCTTCAAAGCCAAATCTGATAGCAGGATTATCTCCTTACAATTCAACATAGTCCAGCCCCTGATCACTTAGATGAGTGGTCAATTTATGTGAGAATGAAGAAGTTTTTGTCATTAATGGTGGAATTGAATGGCCTTCCATACTTCGAATTAGCTCCATGGAAGAAGGGATGAGAGGATAGGATGCACCTTAACTATTCCTCATCCATTTTTGAGCTCATAGGAGTTGATAAGTCAGGGAAACTTCTAGATGACTCCAAAAGACAATAATATTCTCCAAACCTTATGTTAATTTCACTCATTCTCGTCCAGTGCAGGTGAAGGGAAGCCTAAGTGCTCTATAGAGCACCCTGGCAGTGGACTTAAATACTCTGTAGCACACCTTCATAAGGGCTTACCTGTGCTTGTCCCTCTATAGGTAATTTCTGGATGTCTTCAAGTCATGAAATTGTCTGGGAAGGAGGCATTCAAAGTGGTGACTTGTTCAAGGCATGAAGCAACTAAAATTAGGGTTTGATGAACCCTAAAACATTGATCTGGATGTTAGGATTTGATGTGCCCAAATGGATCTGTAACAAAAGCTTGTTAGAATTCTTCTTGTTTACACAACTTTGTGGAAATTATAAATGTTTGATGCAAAGCAGGTGCTTCAGAAATCTAAAGGGGTCTCATAGCAGGCAACCACCTTCCAACTTCATCCATTCATAATCATCCCTTGCTTTCACTAAGATCTTCACCAATCTCATCATTTTACATAGAAATTCCTCCAAGCATGTTGAGCAAATCTAACCATCTCCTAACCTTGGTATTGAGTTTTGAGTGATCCTAGGCATTTTCTCACTCCATTCCACCCATCAACCACCTTCCTCAAGCCTTCCATCACCTCTAGCAACCATCATTTTGCTCTCAGTTGTATCCTGTAGAAATACACAAAATCCTGTAGGTTTCTAGTACATCCTATAGGTTTTCCTGTAGTGGCATGTTTTAAGGCCAAGTTGAGGGAAAACCTCTAGAAAGCCACACCAGGTCACCCAAGGGCCTCCCAAACCTTCCAACCATCTCCTAAACCTCCCAACCATCCACTTGCATCGCTAAGCCACCTGTCACATCACCAAAATAGATTAGGGTTTACACTTGATTTTCTAGAAAAAGAATAAAAAGAACAAAACATATTTATTTCAGTCCTTTACATGCACAATAATGATGTTTGATGTCTTGAATTTCCATTCTTTAGATAGTAGAATTTCATACATGTTGTATTGGCATTTTGGGAAAGCATAGTTTCTCAGTAGTTAGTTAGAGAATGGTGTGTTTTTAGCATAAGATTTCATTCATTTCCCTTATTTGCAGTAAATAGGCTTTCTCCTAGAGTAGATCTCTCTTTCTTTCATCAACAATCAAGCTTCTTCTGAATCCATAGAATTCTGGCTTGAAAATCCTAGTGGTCTTTCGCCAGTTGAAAAATGACAAAAGGCAAAACCATAACTTTTACTTGTGTATACAACACTGTCACCTCCAAGTTTGTACAAACCCTGGGTTGATAAAGTAAAGCTAGTAGCTCCACGAGTTGTAGAATTTTTGCTGCAATACTTATGCTCATCAGTAACTGACTAATTTCTCATGATTTTTGAATAGTCTACTTAGCACTCATTGCATCAGGTGATGCTGACAGGGGTGAAGAGTGGGATTGAAAATAGTTAAATGAATCACATAACATTGATCATCACTTCCAGGGCTTGCACCCGGTAACTAGGACTTCCCGGGAGGTCACCCATCCCAGATTGCCTTTGGCTCAAGTCCGCTTAAATCTATATTTTTCCTCACAATCAAGCCCACTTAGCTTGCTACCCCATTTTCAAAACCTTAGCAAGTATTGTGCCTCATGAACCATTCAAGTAGAGATCCCTTCACTCTTTTTGAATTAAGTATTGGGGTTTTCGTAGTGCATTATATTATATATCATTTTTGGGATTCAACTGCATTAATTAAGTCATTCATCTACGACCATTTCCATGATATGTAGTCGTAACTGACTAATTTCTCATTATTTTTGAATAGTCCACTTAGCACTCATTGCATCGAGTGATGCTCAAAAGGGTGAAGAAGTGGGATTGAAACTAGTGAAATGAAATGGTAGTTTGATGCATCGGAGACGAGACAAAATCATATATTATTATGAACTGATGAGGAAATAGTGAAGTAAACAAGAAACTATTGATGATGAAATTGAACTTGTTGAAAAAGGAGTTGAAATGGACTCACATCATTATAGTTACAATAAGAAGAAATATCCAGAGTTCATGATCTGGAGTAGGAAGAAGAGTAAACAAGTTGAAAGCATTAGAGTTTGGAGCAACAAGTCCAAAAGTATATTTCATGAGTATGTTAAGACAAACAAAATCAAAATGAAATGTTGGAGTCATATTTGTAAGCCTAGTTGAGACTTAGACGAATAGACATTCTTATTTATGTATTGTAGCAAATCAATTTCTCCATTAGGGGGGGATGTTAGAATTATATAGAAATGTAAGAGTCTAGAAATGTGATAGCTTTGTTGAGTTGTTTTCTTAGTTGTGAGGAAATTATCTCGATCTATATGAGTTAGGAGGCGTTGTTTTAGAAGTAAGTGTTTCTAATGTAACTAAGTTGTAGTTGAGTCAGAGTGTGTATGTTCTACATTGTTATGTCCATTAAGACTAGTGATCCCATAGTTATATAATAGGACACATTGTGATGTATTTGGAGTGAGCCAGTAAGAGCAGGCTTTGCCCTGAATTAATAGAAGTATTCCACTGTGTTAAAATCTGTTCTTTATATTTCTGAATAAAGTCATGATTCATTAGGTTTTATGGTTATTAATAAAATTGATGTGATAGCTCAATTGTTTTATGTATTCATATATGAGATACTTTATTTTTATAATGTTTTTTCATATCCAAATATGAACAGAAGTAGATTGACCAATTTAACCAAGAAGTAGATATTTCTCTTTTTAGATGGAACACAGCCAACACAATTTTTTCATTTGTGAAGTCATCCCTTTGAATGATGTAAAACATAATAGAAGTTCTAGTTTCAAACACTTTGTAGGCATATAGAACAAAGTTCAAAAATCCAAATGGAATGCCACCGCAGAGTAACCTCCTTGGCCAATCTCCATACCTATCCATAATGTTAATCCAAACAGATCACCTAATGCATTTCGGTACTTGACTCGAATAAGATCCAATGATTTCAGACACAATTAAATGACTCGAATAATATTCGTGATTTTGGACAAACAAAAATGTTTGTAGCAAAGTCATTGTGTTTCTAGACATGAAAATCCTAGATAAGGAATTGCAAAATTTTAAGGATATTGTGTGAAATTATATGCAGTGAAAGTTGATTGACATGTATTTTGATGGTACTGGAAAAATTTGTGGTGCACATAATAAAACATGTGAGAAAATTTTAAGCTTCTTTTTTATTTTTGACTATTTTACATCTCTGTAACTGACTTCACCATTCCTTTTTGCACTACTAAATTTGAAATAGGTTTGTGTCAAATACTGGGATAATGAAGAGAGGTCATTTAGTGGGATTATACCCTAATGTGTGAACTGTGATTTAAAATAATCCTTTTTTCTGCTCTACAGGTTTGCTCAAGAAGGTGAGGAGCACATGATCATATTATTTCAGTTTGGTAGAATTTATTTGATTTGATATTGTATGTTCTAGAAGCTACAATGTGATAAACTACCTATTTGTATTGTACAGTAAAGAGTAGCGCAACAGTTGCAAGGCGAACAATCTTATCATATATTTTATCAGGTTTGTGCTGGGGCTTCTCCTGCTCTTAGAGGTATAAGAATACAAGGCTATTTTTTTATGCAGTTTTGCTTCTCATCAGTTTGTTTTAGCAATAACTTTGCTCCATATATAAGCTGCCATTCTTTTCATAGATTGTATTTTAATAGCTTTCTTAATTTCTCTTTTTCACTGGATACTAGGCAAGTTCATAGTAACCTCACTGTACATGACACTAAACTAGGCGACATGCATTCATTCAATATGATGGCATCATTTGTATACAGTAGCAAGCTACCCATCAATAATTCATGAATTGCATCTACCAACCTTCAACATCCTCTATCAATTCTAAATATCTTTGCTTCTTTGTAGAACTTTTCATTCTTATCTATGCTTTACTCTTCTCAATTCTCCATTGTGTTTCTAAAGCCAGCACTCTGTTTGCACCATCTTGGCATTATTTACTTACTAGACACTACTGCAAGATGATGTATTTTCTTTCGCATATGATTAGATTGACATTATGTTGATTGAAAGAAATTAGGAAAAAATCTTGGTTGCTTAAGTGTTCATCTAATTCACAGTCTCCAAGACCGGATAAAATCATTTTTGAAAGGTGCTCCTCACAAACATATCTATCATAGTTTTTGACTTAGATATTTAATTTTTAGATGTCCCTACTATTTTTTACCTATCCAATTAACATCCAGTTGGAGAAGCTGTTGAAACTGATTATCTGCAGACTACAATTAAATACTTAAAACATGGCATAGGTTTCTTGTTTTGTTAATAGTAAATTTTATTGAATGAGGTGGCATGACTCAGTTTTCAAGTGACACAGAGTTCACATTCTATACATTTTTTATGCCTTGGTAAATCATGATATCATCATGACAAGCTCTACTATGACATTTTGGATGTATATTTCTGAGAAGAAATACATGGATCTTGTCAATGTCAAAGGATTTTGCAACTTTCCACCCAAGCCTCTCGACATAGAATTCCCTCATGTATATATAATTTTTCATGAACTGTATACATATTCACTATCTTCTAAAGTTACAGTTCCTTCTTTTGCAGGCACTGTTTTCCTTTCTCCTGATATCAAGGCAGATCAAAGAGCTGGTGGACTGTAGTGATCGAAAATTTGTTAATGTTATCCCATCTTTACCTAGTTTTCAACCCTATTTTACTTCATCTAAACTTTTCTAATGAATTTTTTAGTTTGTGATGCTTGGACGTCATTTGAAGCTCATCCTCCTAAAGATTTGAGTTAGAAATACAATCCAAAATGATTTTCAGAGTCAATATTTTTTAGGTGAGGCAAGCACTTCTTGCACTATCGAATGTGTTGCTATATATATATATATATATATATATATTGAATTTTAAAATGAGGGACTCTTTTTGGAATATAGTTAAAGTGATTTGAGCTATTATTGTCAAGTGTTTCATAAAATTTCAAACATCATGCAGGCATGTTGAGCCAAGTATATTGAGCTTCTTGACAAAATAATTCCTAATCTGTCCATTTCAGAAGTGTGCATTTTCTCCTTGTTAGGCAGCAGTTTCACCTTTCCAGTTAATACATTATAAATCAAAGAAGGGCACATTCTTTATTAAAATTTCTATTGCTTCTTTAGGCAATAGACACAAAAATTGCTCTACAAGACAATTTTAGCACCCTAGCAAAATAGACGGCACCCTACGTTAGAAAATCAAAGGTAAAGTAGATTTTATTACTTGTTAATTACTTGTGATAATTAATCTTCTTTTATTTGTTAGTTAATGTTTCTTTTTCGTCAAGTAATTACATAAAATTTTCTTCCAAGAACACAAAGAAGTACGAGACACAGAGATTTAGGCTTTCAAGCTAGGGAAAAACCTCTCAACAGGGTAAAACCCAAAAATCCTCCTCTTATTTAATTTATTCAAAATGAGATATCCAACACAAGACCAAAGCCTCCCTCCAAATCATCCCTCCTCTTTAATTCAAGGTCAATAGCTGAATCTCTACCTAGTCAAACTCAGAAGTAGCTTCCAAATTTTTGTCCTTATTGCAGGTTTAGTCTCTTATTATAATATGTTGACTTCCAATTACAGACTCTTTGCCTTCTATTACTGACCTTTGGGTACTACAGCAAACCCTTGACTCTTTACCATAGATCTTCGGCTCCTACTGTAGATAGATAGTTTTAGATTTAGATTCGGCTTAGTCACAGACTTCGATTTCTTCAAGCGTTGTAGAATTCTTTTTATCCTCGGTTTTTCTTCTCTTGTTGGATTACAGACTTCAATATTTTTCAAGCCAGGGCAAAACCCCTCAATTGGGGAAACCCAACAATCCTCCTGTTATTGAATTTATTCAAAATGAGATATCCAACACAAGACCAAAGACTCCCTCCAAATCGGCCCTCCTCTTTAAGTGAAGGTCAATAGTTGAATATCTGCCCACTCAAAGTCAGAAGCAGCTTCCAAATTTCTATCCTTATTGCAGGTTTAGTCTCTTATCATAATACTTTGGCTTCCAATTATAGACTCTTTGCCTTCTATTACTGATCTTCGGCTACTGCAGCAAACCCTTGACTCTTTACCATAGATATTCAGATCTTGCTACAAATAGATAACTTTAGATTGAGATTTCGCTTAGTCACAGACTTCAGTTTCTTCAAGTGTTGTAGACTTATTTTTATCCTTGGTTTTTCTTCTCCCGTTCAATTATAGACTTTGATCTTTTTCACTTTCTTGGTTGCTACCCAAAAGAGGTCGAATATAGGCTAAAACGCCTAGATATCATTCTCCATTAGCTTTGACTTAACTAAATAAAGAGTGGTTGTGCCTGGATTGTTTCCTTTGTAATGTTGAAATGTCCTGCAATCTTTGCCTGTGACAAGATGCAATAGCCCTAATTGGACAACACTGAAACTAGCTCAATTCAATGTTTAACTGCCATGACCAATTCCTTCATTTTCCCATAGCAGCTATGCTACAATACTCTCACATGGAGCGAGGGTTAATTTGCACATGGACATCTCTCTTTTGACAATGAAGGCAATGTGCTAGGCTCTCATCTAATATATGTTTCTAAGATATAATAAAATTATGGTGTATGAGTTATCATCATTCTTACTCCTTAGTTATATTATATGTGCTCCCTGTCTTTGTGCTCATGGCTGAAATAAATAACTCTCCATTGAATTTCTATTAGCATCATTCAGAAACTCTTGATTGATTGATGCTCTATGAAATGCATCAGCTCTGAGTTACTCATAATCCACTTTCTTGTTGAGTTAGAGATCAACTGCCACGGTTCTGGAGATGTTGCATTTCCTCAAGGAGTTGCTAATTTGGTTTCTATACGACTGTTAAGAATTTCTCTCTCCTTACCTGGAGTGTTCTTAAGCGTTCTTGGGTGGATTTCTACTTACTAGAGTCATTTCCCTCTCCCCTGAGCATTATTTTCATTTGTTGGGGTGAGTTTGAGCTCAATCTTGGTTGTCTAAGAGGCCATAGGTACTAGACAAGGCCATACATAACTGTAGGAGATCATTGGCTTTCCAATTTCCCTTCATTCCCATAAATCCATCGAATACATGGGTGCTGAAATCTACAAGGCAAAGCATTCTTGATGTGTATTTATGGTAGAATGTAATTATATTATAATGTTGTTAAATTGAGATTCATTACTTGAGTGATTCAAATTATATGTTATTCCATTGGTATTGGGAATCGTTACATGAGAACCCATTAACTATAATTATTCACCAATAATATCTAGAGGTTGTTCTGTACTAGAATGATGATTGTCCAGTATGATGTATAATGAGGATAAGGTTGAAGAAATGAATGAGGAGAAATCTCATTCAGGGGGCAGTGTGGATGAAGGTTGTACTGTAGAAAAAGAAAATATAGTAGTATGGACAAATATGGACAAATTCTGATGAAGAACATGCAACATCAGCCAACTTCGATGAAAACACAAAATGTGAATAGTTTGAGCTGTCTGATTTCGCACTTATTGCATATTCAATTGGTGGATCTATATCTTCTTGTATTGATAATATGGAAGATCAAGATTACATACAACAATGTATACACACTTTTACCTTAAGGCAAAGTGTTGCGCAAAAGACCCTCAAGGAAAACTCCCCTGAGACAAATATCAAGTCAGTGAGCAAAAATTGTTGTAAAGATGCTAGCAGTCAATTGTCCAAGGGTGATTTTTGGATGCCCTCACAAGAACTAAAGATTGTATCCCACTATCCAAAGGATCTTCTGTGAACTACAAAGGGTATGCTAATAAATGCTTCTAGGAAAAATGCACAACACATTTATCTTTGGTTGGGAGTTTTTCCATATTGCCCATGATGTAAATAGCTATAATGTCATGTTGAGTAGATTTTTGGCACACCTTTAAGAAGGTATCATTATCGAATGGGGGCTAGAAATCTAAAATGTTATCCATTGAATTAGATATAGGATTATATTTGTCTAGATGGGAAGGTTGATATAGTTTGAGCTTGCAGGAATTAATTATTAGAGAATACCCTATTGCAGAGGAAGCTTTGGGTTGAATGAAATTTCATGAACCTACTGTAGAATCTATGAGCTCAATTTTTTGTTTTTAATATATATTTTCCTTATACTATTTCTTATGACGGATGGCATATGATATGTAGGAAGCTTTTCACTCTATAGAATCTATTCATGGCCTTGTGTATGGTCAAGAAGATTCCTAAACCTCAAATGATGACAATCTACTATTCAAAGTTAAAAAAGATATTTTGGATATTATAAAGTCATTTGTACCATGCTTATGCATGGTACAAGCTCTATATCTTCCAGAAAAGCTACAATAAATACTTAGCATAGAAGGATTTGCAGCTGATGTCATCATCTAGATTGTTGGCTGCCATTGTGAAATGGGATGAGGGAAATGTGTAGCAAAATCATATTCTAGAAACCATTTATCTTTGGTTGGGAGTTTACCCATATTTCCCATGATGTAAATAGTTATAATGTCATGTTGAGTAGATTTTTGGCACACCTTTAAGAAGGTATCATTATCGAATGGGGGCTAGAAATCTAAAATGTTATCCATTGAATTAGATATAGGATTATATTTGTCTAGATGGGAAGGTTGATATAGTTTGATCTTGTAGGAATTAATTATTGGAGAATACCCTATTGCAGAGGAAGCTTTGGGTTGAATGAAATTTCATGAACCTACTGTAGAATCTGTGAGCTAAATTATTTTTATTTTTAATATATTTTTGCCTTATACTATTTCTTATGATGGATGGCATATGATATGTAGGAAGCTTTTCACTCCATAGAAGATATTCATGACCTCGTGTATGGTCAAGAAGATTCCTAAACCTCAAATGACGACAATCTGCTATTCAAAGTTAAGAAAGATATTTTAGATATTAGAAAGTCATTTGTATCATGCTTATGCATGGTACAAGCTCTATATCCTCCAGAAAAGCTACGATAAATAATTAACATAGAAGAATTTGCAGCTGATGGCATCATCTGGATTGTTGGCTGCCATTTCTATTATTCCCTATGATCACAAGCATGGGGCTAACGATTTTGAGCTAGAGAATGAGAAGGAAAGAAGTTCAAGAATGGCTACTCTTTTAAGTTTTGGGATTTAGTTTGGATTCTAAAATGGATACTAGACAAGTGGTAACTTATTTCAATGAAAAGGCTTAATTTCATCTATCACTGTTTGATACGTTTGCATTTGTATAGGTTTTTCTAGTATAAGTATTATATTTTATGCTTAGTTCAAGGAGTTTTCTTCCAATATGTCTAATAATATGTTTTTTTGGTAGTTGTCACGCTCAACACTTCTATCTGAAGTGGTAAGTAATATGTATAGAGATCATTAAAGAATTTATTTTTGAAATTAAGTCTTTCCTTGATGTTGCTGAGAAGTCAGAGCACACATATATTCTTCTAAGCACTTTTTATGCTTGTACAGGTTACCTCCCATATGTCTTTCCATATGTACCTTGTACCTTGTTACCTCCCAATGTACCTTGTTACCTCCAAACTTGCAAGTAAATTGTTACCTTCCATATGAAGAATTATCAGCCACTGAGATAGAAATCAATGTTTCACCTACCAAAGGTCCCAATGTTCAATCAAAAGCAATACCCATAGTAGCAACTCCACCTCCTGTCCTAGATCTTCTTGGTTATTTGATAGGTTTAGGCAATGCACTTGTCCCTAGAGATTAGTGAGCAGTAGGATCTGGGTGGGTATTAGATAGTCAATTCCATTTCATTTTGTAAAGAACAAATGGAAAAAATTGGCTTTATTGTTATTAGATTTGAATCGTATTTACTATGATAAGTGTCAACCTGATTAAAGAAACTTGTGATATTTGGTTAATGCTTTGTGCAGGCCTCCATTGCTTGTTTTACTTGCATCATCAGTATGTCAAGGCCTTCAAATCAATCGGAAACTTATATGGCGTGATGGTCAAATTTTTACAGCTTGAAGTTTTAGAATAACTCTTTTGGTCTTGCAGCTGTTGGACCTCTACAGGTGTGTATTTTTTTTGGATTTATTGGTTCATCTGTGGATTGATTGAATTTTTGCTTGTCCGTGAGCTACTTGAGAATGATTTGTTATAGCCCTTAAGAGTGGGTTTGAGGAAAAGAGTGGTTCTTTCAATAAACCCACACTTCATCTTCATATTCATATTCTTTCAGTCTTTTGGATATGGACATTTTGATTGGTTTACATATGTTGTTTTTCCAATAGTGCCGAAGAAATTGTTTCAAGGAAAAATTGAAACTAGAACATCCTCAAGTTAGTTATTTCATTTTTTTTGCCATATCTAATTATTGTTTGGGCGTGAGTTGGTAAAGCTCAGGGTTCAACAAATGTAATATTTTGTGCGATAGTTCTTGATCAGTTACAGTCACACAAAATATTACATTTGTTGAACCCCAAGCTTTACCAACTCACGCCCAAACAATATGCCTATTTACGATTAGGCTCATAACGACCTGGTGCCTTAAGGCTCTATCAATGTAGTATGGTGCACTCCTAAATCCCTTTTGGTCTCAATTGCAGTCTGCACATTTATGGTAATGTCATAGTGGCCTGGTCACCTCGGGTACTCTCGGCCTAGTCACTGCCCCAAAGGATCTAACAAGGTTACTGGAATTAATGGAAAAAGCTTACAATTCTATTTGGCACATGCCCTTAGGGAAGGGTAGACCTGCCTTACCTATATGGTTGTTGACAGTTGGCTTATTCTTGCATTTGTTTTTTTACTAGTTGCTGGAAAGCTTTCTTGGAGGAATTAGTGGAAAGTTTAGGTTGGATTCTAGATGACAAGAAGAGTATTCCTACATTATGTATTTCTAATTTGATAGTTTCATTCGTATTTGTAATTTCATAGTTTCATTCACATTGAGGAAGAACTAGATTCATTGTATCACTTTTTTTTTCCTTTTCTCCACTTATATAGTGACGTTGCAGCTCTGGATTTATTTTTTCCTTCTACTTTTTCTCTCTGAGATTGAATCTAAAGTTTCCAGTACCTAGCAGAGCCTTTTTCTCTTCTATCATAAGATGCATGTGTGTGTAAACCTATGTAGTTGATGAAATAAGTTTGGAGTGGATTGAAACAGTGAGATTTTGCTATGGTGGTGGTGATGAATCATTTTTTCAATTGAGCATAACATGTCTATATGATATAATGTAGAAAAATGGAAAACAAAGTGAAATTTTCATAGGGTGCATTGAGCTGCTCTCTTTTGGCTATTCATCTCCAATTGTGTTGAATGTTAGAAATGGGTTTCAACTGCAAAACGTTTTTTCTTTCATGAGACTGCAGAAATCGGTCTCCAAATGAATTGAAAATGTCCTAGTGCACTCTGGGTTGTTCTATCACTAGTCTTACATGGGATGTTTGTATTCAGGTCATTCAAGTTATTATTATTTTTAGTTATTATATGATGTCCAACTATGTGGGGCCTTCTACATGGGTAAATTTCACTTGGGTATTATGGACAATTGAGTCCTCAATTATTTTTTGTGCTTTGCCTTTCACTACAGGGTCTTTAACATTCATTACTGTTTGATATGTTGAGCATTAAATATCATCTTCCCTTCACCATAAACCATAAAAAAATAAAGCTTTCTTTATATATAATTTATTTGAATGAAAAAAAGGGAGAGAGCTGTTGTTTCAATTTCTCTAGCGTGGCATACACCAAACTGTGAAACACATCGTTTCTATTTTAACAAAATAAGCATGCAGTTCATTGAATTAAAAATCGAATTATATCAAAGCTACAAATCAGAACACCCATTTTTAAAAATCCCCCTATCAGGGAACAACATGGAAATATGCTTATTTCCATTAGAATCGAGTGTCAAGGCTATGATACGCAGCTTAATGTTATGAACATTGCAGCCTGTTTACATGAGATCGCCATTGTGAACTAATGGCATTCTAGGAAGGGGTGTCTTCCTTGTGTACAATCTGAAACAAGTTCTTCGTTAGATATATCAAATTTTCTGATAATACAACATTCAATAATCATGTGATTCTGGATCCTATGAATAGTAATAATGGGATACATAGGACTGAGAATTGACCATGGTTGGCAATGTCTAATCTCAGTAATTAGGTAGGGAAGACTGCAACTGAAGAAGGTGATGATAGCAATCTGCAGCAGAAGGCCTCTGATCTGGGTCTTGTTCCAAGCATCTATTCTGTAAATTCCTCAACAGCTCAGACACATTCAGCCCACTTGTCCTGATAAGGTGTCCAATACTCCACACATCAACTTTAACCCCATGAACACCCCTAGACATCTCAGGAGCATGGTTCAAGCCACTAAGATTATGAGGGTAAATCTGAGGTGCACCAATGGCATCCTCAAAATCTATTATAAACCACTCATCTGATTCAATGTTCTTCATCACGTTATCCCACCTGAGATCCCTATGCATAAACAAAAGGGTGTGCAAAGACACCAGTGCCTTGGTCACAAATTTCAGAGCTTCCACAAGTTGTTCCATAGTCGAAGGTTTGGTTGCACAATCCCTCAACTTGAACACCAATGCTAATCCTTTTTCTACAGATATATGGATGTATTCAATATGAGGAATTATGTTGTCTAGAAAATCATAGATTTCCTTGATAGTGGCCCATTTCCTTATGTTAGGAAATATTTTTTTAACATGAGTTTGCATTATCTCAATAATATTCCCACCTCCTCTATCCAATCTTTGATAGTCACTATAAATACAATTAGATTTCTGCCCATGACAAGAGTTTGCAAGCAATGGAAAATCCTGGATACACACCAGCAAGGGACTAGAGCTTTCAACCTCTGAGTAGGATTTGACAGATTCATTGACACATGATCAATCCTTATGACCCTCTCATGTGATTTACTCAAGGCACAGAACTTAATACTGTCACCAACAGCATAATACCTTAAAACGTAGGGAAAATCTCCATAAGTCCACAAGAGCTTTTCCACAATCTTGACTGTAGGATCATCACCCTCCCTCACTGCATTAGTCTCCTCACCTCTCCATAAACACAAGTTCTTCACAAACCCACATATGCTTGGCCATTGTTCTTGAGATCGCAAGTCTTGGTACCCTAATTTTCAAATCACCTCAATCTCCACTAGACAAAACTTATTAATGATACTATTAGTGCAATCATCCCACAACCCAATGAAAGACTCTCTACCATATCTTCTACTATAAGGCCTGAGGAGGGGTCCTACCACCTCATACATAAATGCCCTGCAATCTGTATCGGAGGACAGATAGAAGGAAATCTTCTGGCCGATTGGGAGAACATCGTATATGTCATGCTTGACAGTAAAACACATGTCCTTATAAGGGGGCTCCTGTAGATGTAAGGAGAGCTCGAATATACTCGGCAGAGTGAACACAGGAACCCTTAGACATCTGACAAAATAATATTTCCAATATTGAAGCCAAAGAGGAGGAAAAGATACGTAATATATACATAACAACAAATAAGACTTTTTTATTCAAAGTTGAAATGTCCAAAATTCAAAGCTCTATCAGAAAATATTTCCAATGTTCTCCACTAGGAACTTTGGTATTAAGTCCTTGAGATTTTTTATTTCAGCAATGGATATTGAAACTACTATTTAGCATCCCCATATCATTGAATTTTTCTATTGAAATAGAAAGATGAACTTAACTTCCATATGTCATTGAAATTTTCTATTTATAACAGTAGATATGGAAGAGAGAAAGTTTTAGTTCTTCTTCTATATAAAAAACACTAGCATGTAAATAAGTCTACTATTCCTCTTTACAAGAAATATCAAGTAATTTAAACTTTTAATTGATTATTTCAGTAAAACAGGTTATGGTTGTCCATGATTTTCTAAAGAAACAAGGTGCTCTATGGTCTTGGGTGGGTGGATATGGCTGTAAGATCTGGAGATGTATGTTCACCTCTTTCATTATAAATTTAAAATTTTCATTATGTTAATTTCCTTAAAAATAAACTAACATTTAAGCCAAAATCTTGAATATAGGTTTTAATTGATGGTGTTTGTGATAAGAGTAAAGTGCACCAGTCTTGTTCTCTATTTACCAAACAAAATGCATCTTTTATGTCAACCTTCCTTAAGAATTATGCAAAATAAAACCTTATCAGTCTTTATCTGTTGAGTGGGAAACCCAGCAAAATCCTTGGGCATGGTAAAACAACTAGTGAAACAATCATCTAGGGTAGCCAAAATCCTTAACCAATTATTATCTGCATTGGAATCATACTTTTACTATTGTTTGCAATTTATAACATGCACTAGTAGATTTATTCTCAATCAGTAGGTTTGTTACATAAAATATTTTTCAAAGGGAAAAACAATGAAGTTGAGATGAATCATACAACACTTTAATCTTATTATTAGCTTGGAAAGATGATAACGGAAATCTAAAGCTTTTTCTGTTTCTTTTGAACTTACATATGGAGGGAGTTCCAACTGTTAACGCTGAGCAGAAGATCTACACAACCAAACTATCAAATTTAATTTCAAATAACATCACTTCACAAGATTAGCATGGAAGATCATATTACTCAGTCGTCCATAAGTTCAAAGTTAAAATGTATACATAAATTCAAAATTGAAGTGCATATATGTTAGTTGAGATGCTAGTTCATTCAATTATCCAAATACATTCATTTAAAATCCACTCAATTATCCCGCAAAATGCGTTTCAAATGATAAAATGTATTTTGTCCTAAAAAGAAGATCTACCTAGTCCCCAAAAAACCACAACGGTACCCAGTGTCTTACCAGCCTTACGTCTGCCAAACACTTTGAGTTGTTGACCACACATGAATCTAGCATCTAGCAGTCGAGAATCGTTTCAAGGCACCCCCTTCAAAGACCTCAATGATACTTGCAGTCCATGTCTCATCAAAGAATGTCAACTCATTGGCATGTAAAAAATCCTTTCAAGGCACCCCCTTCAAAAGCCTCAATGGTACTTATAGTGCATTTCTCATCAAAGAATGCCAATGACATTCATTGGCATGTAAAAAATTCAGCTAATCCACTTTCATTCGACCTCTCTAATATTCACCCTCCTCAGCCCAGATATGAGCAGTTTCTTCCCATATAATCTTCTGGTAGATTTGGGTGATGGCACTAAGTTTTCTAATCTATTTATTTTATTGAGATATATGTGTTTGATAGGCTGATCCAAGAGATATTTTAAGGTGAATGGTATATGATTTTTTGTAAATTTGGCTTCACAAAGTAAGTGCTTCTGATGGATTGTATAATTTTTAAAGATATGTGAAGGGTAGATGATATTTAATTTCTAATTGATTTTTTTTTAAAGAAAAGGTAAGTCTTTGTTTAAAAGTTTGAAAATAAAAAATTTATAGCAAAGTGTTGATTGCACTATGAATGCCTTATCATCTCCATCTATAGTTTATAAAGAGGAAAAGAAGGCAACTTCCCTGTCATTTCTCACTCACTTTTATTTATTTCACTCAACTCCGTTGAAATATGCAATTTTTTATTTTTATTTATTTTTGTTAGTTTTCAAGTTTTATCCTTTTCTTTTAATTTAAAATCAATGACTATAAATGTAATTTTAAAGATTGTCATAACTCTTCACATAATTATTTAAAGTGTGCTAGCTCAATGGAAGAGTGTCTGCTTTATAAGCAAGAGGTTGGTGGTTTGATTCTGCTGTGCGCTAACATGAATTAATCAATGATTTTGTAGTTCATTTTTAATTAAATGTTTTTTATATCGATTTATTTCAATGGTGAGATATTTCTGGATTCATTTTTTTATATTGTCTCTAAAGAGACAAAAGTGATCTTTAAATAAAAAAATTATCGTCTCTAGAGAGACAATAGCTAGTATTAAAGACACATTGTCTCTAATCTGTGTGTTGTCTTTAAAGAGATAAAATGAAATTGTCTCCTAAGAGACAATAATGGTTGTGTTATATGGTGTCTTTATAGAGACAATATTTTTTAAGACAATAATCTTTAAAACAATATTCTTTAAGACAATATTTTTTAAGACAATAATCTTTAAGACACTATTTTTTAAGACAATATTTTTGAGACACCGCTTAAAGACAATATTTAAGACAATACACAATTTTTTTGTCTTAAGTTAAGACAATTTACCCAAAAATTGTCTCAAATATTGTCTTAAAACCCTCCTTTATGTAGTAGTGGTGGTTTGTCTTACCTGCATGCTCAACTAAAGCTAAAGAATGGGTTCTTTCCTTACGAATATCTACACTATGCTCTTTAAGCCTGATCAGGACTGACCTAATAGTTTCCCCAATATAGTGTTCTCCACAAGAATAGTTGATAATATAAAGACCTTTGTGTTGGAGTTTCTCTTGGTTGTCCTTGACGGATTTCATTCTTTGTTTCATAGTCATCAAGGGTTTGAATGAAGTTTTGATATCTTTCTTTATGAGAATTTAGGCTAGCTTCGCAGTGACACCATGAATATACAAAAGGTATGCATTAGTAGTCGGGGGATTATTTGTTTTGTCTTTTTTGTTTCCAGATTTGACTTTCTGAATGGCCTTGATGATGTATTTTTTATTGTATCCTAGGTTAGCAAATGTTCTTCTTAAGTAGGTAATCTCTTCCTCGGTGTGGCTCTCATCTGATATTCTACATGCTCTAGTGAATAGGGTTTGAGGAACACCCATTTTTTGAGCTAGGTGTATATATTAGAAAATATTGTATATTCAATATATAAAACTATTCTATTTTTAATTTATTTTATAATATAATAATCAATTCTAAATGAAGTTTAATTATTTAATTATATATAAATTTAACAAATTAAATAATTATAATATATATGGTGACAATTTCACTCGAACGATAATTTCTGGTCTAAATATGGTTTTTAACTTGACCCAGGAAGTGTTTAAATAGTTTTTAGGATGGAAATGAATTTAACATCATTACACATTAAAAATCTTAAAACTTAAGAAATGCAACTGAAATTTCTAAATAATTTTATTTGATTTTATCAAATTCATGGTGAAATTTCCATTATTTCCAAAACAAAATTGTCCCCTCATTAAATTACAAGCTTTTATATACATATTTATCATTAAATCTTTTTTTCATTATTTTGAAATATGAATAGATTATCATTAAATCTATTCATTATTTTTACATGTAGATATATTCTTAATCATGAAAGTCTCTCATTATTCTTAAGACTAATCAACTAAATGATGCATGGGCTTAAACCCCCCAATCAGATTTAATTCTGGAACCTTGCCAAAGGAGGCGTAATCGTCAGTAGGGTTGAAAAATGGTCGTTGATTTATGAGAGTTGATCTGAGGCCGTCGATTTCATGGCTAATCACGGCCCATAGGGCTGTAGAGTTCTTGGACCAGACATTCGGCTCAAACAAGATGGGTTGAAGACCCAAAAAAAAAAAATATTTTCAAGTTTGTTTTCTTTATTAAGTTAAAGATAGTTTATGGAATGATTGTTTAGTTATTTGTTTTATATTGAGTTAGACTTACCATAAGTGTTTCTAGTTTCTCTCCAAAATATTCAGCTAAACTTACCATAAATGTTTCTAGTTTCTCCACAAAATTTTAGCTGAATAAATTATACCAACAATTAGCTACCAGAATAACTATATATCAGAATATAGGCCTAACTTTCCTACTTTGTTTAAAAAATGATATTCTAAACATTTTTAGTCGAATAAAATCCTGCGCCACACTGGCGGGTAAACACGACAGCAAAGGAGATTCGGGATGGACCCCACCATTGGGTTCGCAGATTTCTCAATTAATTCAAATTAGCCGACCTGTGGACCGATGGAAAGCTGGAACAAATGGACGTTGGAAGCACCAGTGCCGACAAATAAAGAGTTGACGTGACCATAAGAGAATGGCCTTCCTACGCTGTTCGGCAGCACCTAAACCGTTGGACGTTGGGGGAGATGGGAGTTACGAACTCCATTGTTGCACAAAACGCCGAGAGAGCGACTTATGTGGGCTCATAACATACTGTAAGATTTTTGAGATACACAGATCTAGATCTGAAAAACAATAAACAAGCTTGCAAGAGAAGGAAGGAAGCGAGCAAGAATTGAGAAAAGAATGAAAAAATTGATTCTACAATATTAGTTTTAGAATAAATACATAAAAGAAACTAAGTTAAGCTTAGTTGTACATGCAATAACTAAAGCTAACTAAAGCTAAGTGTGTTTTATCTTATGTTAATGTGTACATGTGCCACATGCAAGCAATAAGTTAACTGGAGCTAATATAGGTGCATGTACACCAACACAGCTAGTCAAAGTGCATGTACACCAACACCCCCCCTTAAGCATAACTTAGGTGAGTGTGATGCAAAATGAATGAGTCCCGGCAACACGGCCATTTTAGGTACCCATATATAATGCATAAAAAGGAGGAAAGAGGGAAAACCCAGTGGGAAGAAAACCCCCCCTCAAAATATAATGCAAAAGTAGTGAAAAGACAACTGCTAGGCAGTCGTGTCCTTCACCCCCGAGACGATCTCGCAGGAATCGAAACTTCTGCTCAGTGAAATTCTTGGTGAAGATGTCAGCAATCTGCTCGGAACTAGGACAGTACTGAAGATCGATGATCCCATCATGAATGAGTTCTCTAATGAAGTGCATGTGGATCTCGATGTGTTTGGTACGCTGCCGCTGCACTGGATCTCTGCAAAACTTTAGCGTACTTTGATTATCACACCAGATGACAGTTGGATGATGAACACTAATCCCAAGCTCAGATAGGAAATGTTGTAGCCAAATTGCCTGAATAGTGGCATTGACTGCTCCTCTATACTCGGCCTCTGCTGATGATAAAGCAATGGCAGCCTGCTTCTTACTTGACCAACAAATTGGGCCGGATCCCAAACTAAGTACATAACCGGAAGTAGACTTGCGATCAATGGTGTCGCCAGCCCAGTCTGAATCTGTGAACCTGATGAGATTCAAAGAACAATTGGCTGCATAATGAATCCCATAGGTGATTGTCCCCTGGACATATCGAAGGATGCGCTTTGCAGCATTCTAGTGTAACTCATGTGGCTCCTGCATGTATCTGGAAACTGCTCCGACAGCATAGGAGAGATCAGGACGGGAGTGAGTGAGATAAAGAAGACTTCCCACAAGCTGGCGATACAATGTGCAATCAACCAATGGTGTGTCTTTGCCATTCTCAAGCTTTGTCCCTGATAAGAAAGGTGTGGCTGCTGGCTTGCAGTCACTCATGTGAAATCGTGCCAAAAGATCTCTGGCATATTTTGGTTGAGAAATGGTAATGCCAGAATCACGCTGATGGATCTCTAGTCCAAGGAAGAAATTTAGCAAGCCCATGTTTCTCATAAAAAACCGCTTATGCAATGCAGTTTTGATGTTAGTAATGACAGAATCGGAACTACCCGTTATCAAAAGATCATCTACGTAGAGTACTATGATCAACAAGGAGTCAATTTTCTTCAGAAAATAAACATTGGAATCAGATTTGCAGCGTACAAAATTTTGAGATAACAAATAAGAATCCATATTTGCATACCATGCTCTAGGTGCCTGCTTGAGGCCATAGAGAGACTTCTTTAGTTTGCATACCAGAGATGAATTCTGCATGTATCCCGGTGGCTGCCCCATGTAGATTTCCTCCTCGAGATCACCATGAAGAAAGGCATTCTTCACATCCATATGATGCACCTCCCATCCTCTTGTTGTTGCAATGGAGAGAGCTAGCCAAATGGAATCCATTTTTTCCACTCGAGCAAAAGTCTCATCATAGTCAACACCATGTACTTGCTGAAAACCTTTTGCTACCAATCGTGCCTTATATTGACCAACTTGGCCATTTGATGCTTTCTTGGACTGGTAAACCCACTTGCATCTCACAAGTTTGTGATTTGAAGGTAGCGGAACCAAATCCCAAGTCTGGTTCTCAATGAGAGAGTTATATTCCTCATCCATGGCGGCTTCCCATTCAGGATGCCCATTTGCTTCTGCATAAGTTTGTGGATCAGATCCATGCATCATATAAGCATGCATGGGCATGGATGGCTCCATATCTAAGAGTGCTTGCGGATGTTCCTCAAACAGAGGGATAGAGGCAGGATCATCAAGGATATCACTCATGCTACGCCATTTTTGTGTTGAAGGTGATCGAGAATCTTCCGAACTATATGCAAAAGTATGATCTCGATGTTCAACAACTGGTGGTCTAATAGGGGTCACAGGAAAAGACTCATCTTCATCAGAATGTTGGTCTAAAGTTTCATCTGCATACTCATCAATGAGTGGTGATGAAAATTTGGTAACAAGTTCATCTACTGGTGCATGCGAAATATCTTCGTCAAACTTTACACTCCTTTCAATAAAGAGCTCTTCAGTGTGGATATCAAGCAATCTGTACCCTTTGACTTCATCAGAATATCCAACAAACATGCATGCTTTGCTTTGAGGCTCCAAAGCCTTTCTCTTCTCTGGAGGACTGCGGGCCCATGCTCGAGATCCAAAAATGTGGAAATGACTAACTTCAGGTTGCATGCCAGTCCAAGCCTCAAAAGGTGTTTTTCTAGTAACAGATTTATGAGGAGATCTGTTCTGGATGTATGAGGCACAATTAGTAGCTTTGGCCCACAATTTCGATGGAAGAGATCTTGCATGCAACATGCAATTAGCCATCTCTTTCAAAGATCGATTTTGCCTTTCAGCCACGCCATTTTGCTGTGGAGTGTAAGGAACTGTACGCTGCAACTGTATGCCTGCTTCATCACAAAGATTCTTGATATATTTGTTGACATATTCCGTCCCATTATCTGTGCGGAGTATTTTGATGCGTTTTCCAGACTGATTTTCCGCATGCGCTTTGAAAATCTTTAGATGTTGAAAAACTTCAGACTTGAGTTTCAAGAAGTAAACCCAAGTGAATCTCGTGTAATCATCTATAAATGACAACACATATCTTGCTTTGCTCATCGAAAGCACCGGAAATGGACCCATGAGATCACTGTGTACAAGTTCCAAAGGTGAAGAGGCTCTCCATGCATGCCCCTTCTCGAATTTTTCTTGTGGATGCTTTCCAAGAGCACATCCATTACAAACACCATCTGAAAATTCAATGGTTGGCAATCCTTTGACCATCCCTTGCTTACTAAGCTGTTGCATATATCTGAAATTCAAGTGCCCAAATCTCTCGTGCCAAATCCTACTTTCTTCATTTGCATGTGTAAGTAGCAAAATAGAATCTGATTGAGGAACAAAATCAGAAAATGTATACAGACGAGATTGATCATTTACCTTGCCAGATGCAATCTTCAAATTGGTTTTCATGTCATAAATGCTCACGGAATCTGGGGTAAATTCCACTTTCCTTCCACTGCCTGTGTGTGTCATCTGATACACTGAGAGAAGATTCACAGAAAGCCTTGGAATATGCAAGACATTTTCAAAACTTCCATCTTCGAATTTCACTCTTCCTTGTCTAGTTGCTGCAAATGCAGAATTATCCCCCATGAGAATGGGAGGACCTGAGTATGCATGTAGAGAAGAAAAGGATTCCTTTGAAGAAGCCATATGATGTGAAGCTCGGGAATCGATGATCCATTCTTGTGGTGCAGAATGAAGAGCAATCAAAGCATGCCCGTTACCTCTTGGATCTGGTGCTTTTTCTCCAGACTTCTTCTTAGCATTCTCAGGAATGTGGTCTCCAAGATTGTGTTGCTGGAGTGTCTACGGCATAAGATCTATAGTCTTCTTCATGCATGCAGATTCAGGATGAAAACCACGGTGGCAATAATTGCACATTGATTGCCCTTTCGTTCCTTTCCTTTCCTTTGAGCCAGATGATCCATCAGGGGGTTTGGGATGTCCTCCCTTTCTTGGATTAGGATCCTTCTTCCATTTTCCTTTCTAATGGTCTTTGGAATTTGCCTTTTCTTTTGCATGCACAGTAAGTGCATGCGCTTTGGAATTTTTAAGTGTGCCCATTTTGATGAGCTTATCTTGCTCATGCATCAAAGACTGAATAAAAGAATCCAGTGAGGGCATCTTCCAAGTTGCACCAGTTGCAGATCTGACTGTGTGCAATGTAAAGACGAATATTGCATACTCTGGACCAAGTTTTGATAAAATGGAAAGAATCAACTGATTTTCTTGCTTGGATTTGTTGATCCCGCATCCTTTCAGCTGAACCAACAAGGATTTATACCTTGTGAAAAAATCTTGAATGTTCTCAAAGTTTCTCGGATATAATGAGTTTAACTCATTTTCGAGAATGTGACCTTGCATTTCATCCTGTTTTCCAAACAATCCTTCCAAAATTTTCCATACTTCATTTGGAGTTGAACATGATTCAACATGAAATAGCAGTTCCGGAGAAATAGATAAACATAGGATTCCGAAGGCCTCATCCATGCGATTGAAATATCTTGTTTTTCCATTGTCGATGTTGGTTCAACTTCCGTTTCCATGGTTATTCGAAATAAGCCTCTACTTCTGAGATGAAGTTGAATCTTTGGCTTCCATTCGAAATAATTATATGGAGTGAGAATTGTCGATTGTGGAAACTCCAATATAGACTCCATTCTTTGTTGTTGCTTCAATCTTCTGAACCTGCAAATAAAATTTCTTTTGCACTGATTACAAATCCCTGTGCTCTGATACCATGTAAGATTTTTGAGATACACAGATCTAGATCTGCAAAACAATAAACAAGCTTGCAAGAGAAGGAAGGAAGCGAACAAGAATTGAGAAAAGAATGAAAAAATTGATTCTACAACATTAGTTTTAGAATAAATACATAAAAGCAAATAAGTTAAGCTTAGTTGTACATGCAATAACTAAAGCTAACTAAAGCTAAGTGTGTTTTATCTTATGTTAATGTGTACATGTGCCACATGCGAGCAATAAGTTAACTGGAGCTAATCTAGGTGCCTGTACACCAACACAGCTAGTCTAAGTGCATGTACACCAACACATACAGGTTTAGAGGTCAAAATTTTGAGGGTCCAGATTTGAAAGAGCTCAGAATCGGTTGTCGGGAATCAATATTCATCAAGTGGGTATCAGAGCCCTTGATCTATTTTCATTGCTAAACAGTTGATAGGAATTTTTTTTTTTCTAACCAGTATGGATTTTGCTACACTCGAGTAATATAATAAATGGATAACCTAGCGTAAAACCATTTTTTATGGTTCAACTTCTTTCCCGTAATTTGATCAACTCGGTCGACTAAATTTCACAAAATTCGATCAGCTTTAGTAGAATTAAAAGGAATCAGTGGAAAGAGATTGAATATTATGCAAATCCATCAGCAGAAGGAAGGAATAAATCTTTATTGTTTCAGGGCATTCTGCAAGAGACCTTCAGAGTTTCGAGCATCGAGATGTTTTCTTTAGGATGAAATAGTAGATTGGGTTAATTGTGAGATATTATAAGTCTCTACTGATCTTCTGCATCCTGCTACTATGACACAAGACCAAATTAAGATAAAGTTCTCCCAAATTGTCTCTCAAGTTGTACCGGTCATCCCTACTGTGAGGCATCAGATGTTCCTCTACAATCTCGACCTTCGTTGGATTAACTTTAACAACGCTCAGTTTCTTCTCTTTTATAAAAAAGGTCTCGAGGAGGATTTTCCTAGTTCTAGTGGACTTCTATCCATCTGCAGGTCAGTTGGACATCCAAGGAGGAGAATCGGGTCAGCCTGAAGTTGACTGCAATGATGAGGGAGTGGAATTCATTGAATCAACCATTGATATACCTTTCGAGGGGGTGGAGAAAGTTGAATTCAAGCACAAAAGCTTCTTCAAGGAGCTTGCTCGGACGCATGAAAACAACCATGCCACGTCACTTCTCTCGATTCAGGTATCAGAAAATTACCAGATGCTTCTCTATTGCTACAATTAGGGCTAATTAATGACATGCTTCAGTTATTGCAGGTCACTACTTTCTTGGGAGGTGGAATTTGCATTGGAACGACCGTTCATCACGTGATTGCATACGTTAATTCCTTTTGGTATTTCATGAAATGCTGGGCTGAACGCAACAGAGGACTCCCTATTTCCAAGGAACCCAAGCATATGAGAACAATCTTCAAGCGCGACAAAAATAATCATGCGATACCCAAGATTTAATTCAGGGGCGAAGACAGAGTAACCGATGGGGTCAAGGGAGCCAAGGTTTTAAAGTTTCTGTAGGACGATTTACTTCCCATGATCGCGGAACCTCCAGTTGAGAGGGAGGAATTAATCAATGTAAGCACCATGACATTGCAGTGAAGAAGACCAAGGATAATATTTCTGAGAAATCAATGAAAGAGGAAACAGAACAAGAAATCTCAGCTTTTCATTTTAGTGAAAAGAGGATTGGAAATATGAAGGAACAAACTCACGCTTCAAGTTCATTTGTAGTAGTTGCAGCACATTTTTGGAAATGCGTCACTGAAACTCGCAATGTTCCAAAGGACTAGCCCGTATATATCCAACTGCTTGCAGACTGCAGAGACCAGTTAAAGCCACCTTTACCACTAACATATTTTGGTAACTGCATGCTTATGCTCGGGCACTGCCCAAACTACAGTCAAGCAGCTATTGGAGCAAGATATTTTCTTTTCTGCTGGTGTCATTCAAGAGGTAATCAATTCCTGCAAAACAGAAGCACAACTCAACAATTTTATTGAGTGGATTGAATCTCGCGACCTTGGCAACTTCAATTATCTTGATAGTGACTACGATATGGACCATGGATGGGGAATGTCGCTGAATGTGCAACCTGCAACCATAGACATTGGTGGGATGTCCCTGTTCGCCCGAAGAGACGATGGAGGAAGGAGTATCGATCTCTACACTCTCCTTCCCCGCCCTCATATGGAAACCCTAAAACTCATCCTCATGGTCAGAGCTCATGCCGTGGCCCTGACTTCTAGGTTATAAAATAATTTTACTGCGACGTTCAAATGGAAACCCTAAAATGCATTGTCATGGAAACTCCTATTTCATAGACCATAGAAAAGTAAATGTTGCCTGACATGTCAGGTATTTACCTTTTGCCTTCTCTCTCTAAGCTACTATCTCGATGGGTGTGCTGTCACTCAGAAGATGAAAGGTAAATGCCTGGGATGTCAGGCAACATTTACTTTTCTATGGTCTATGAAATAGGAGTTTCCCATTGTCATGGTCATAGCTCATGCCCTGGCCCTAATTTCTAGGTTATAGAATAATTTTACTGCGCTGTTCAAGTTTTAATGTTTTATGCAAAACGATACTAGGTTTTAGAATAATTTTATTGCCACGTTCAAGTTTTAATGTTGCATGCAAAACAATAGAGTATGTATGTATATATATATATATATATATATATATATATATATATGGATTACATTTTGAGTATTATTTTTTGGAAAAAAAATTGTGGATTTCTCTTAGAATATGGCTAAAATAAATTGTGGGAAGATCTTAATTTGTGTTGTTTAAACAGGTTCTTGATTATTTGTATGGATTCAACACTCTCAAAAACGTTTCAATTGTGTATATTTCACCTCTCAAATTTGTGATTTCAATGAATCCCTATCAGATTCTAGACAAATTTAAATATGAAGATAAACCCCAAAACTTTCTAAAAAATGAGCTTAAAACTACCTGTATATATACTAATATAGCAATGATGTCATTTAAAACTAAATGAGACTCTCTTTGAGACATAGTTTTGTCTCTGAAGGAGATTCTTTTGGGCCTTAAGAGCTTGTCTTGGACACTTAAATCAAATCATGTCAAATATGATATCTTTACAAATATTCATATATCATTATGGAGGTCAAAATTGACGAAAGTTGAAGAGAACAAAATGTGGAGTAGAGGACTTGCTCTTCTGAGTATTACGAATGAGTTAAATAAGATTACATTGGAAACATGAGTTAAATAAGATTACATTTGAAACATCAGTCATAAATGACTCAACTTAAACTCTACTAACTCAAACGCAACTAAGACACTTGGAAGGAGGGTTTTGACACCTAACAGGTTGTTGGGATTAAATTCTCCAACACTCTCCCTAAATTACAACCACATAAAAATTTAATTAAGATACCTGTTGGTCTATGTCTCAACTAGATTTACAATTTAAAATTTGACTTCAACTTTTCTTCTTCCCTTTTTCCAGATCCTATAACTTCTAAATTGTTTCAACTTTTTCTCTTTGTTGCATCTTTCAAACCTAAGTTTCTTCATTCGTTGGTGTAGGTCTTCCATTCTTCCAAGCTATATCAACATATCCTGGACTTCATCAAAAAATGACTTGTATGCGGGTTATTACTACATATTAGCTTTCGTATTGCGCTTTTCATCATCAATCTATTGCAACGTAATACTATAATACGATTTCATCTCGTCATAACTCCAATACGTGAAAATTTCACTGATTTGCTCATCATTGACGTTGTCTTCAACATTCATTTATGTAGCTTCTATGCGGACGTCATCTAGACATGTTATTGCAAGCCATGCTTCAGGAAAACTTAATTGTTCTTCAAAATCATTCTCTGTACCTACACATAGGAAATCAAAGGTAAGTTTAAGAACTTCTACAGAACCGTATTAGTTCTGTTTTTTATTCTCTACAATGGGAGTTTTTTCCTGTTGTACTTCCAGTTGTTGCACTTCCAACTATGCTTCTGCATTTGTCTTTGTTTTCTCTTTATAGGCTTCCTTCTTTGCCTCTTCCTCTATTTTTGTCTCTTTCTCTCTTTGACTTCTTTACTAACCTGTGCTGCTGCAAACAGGTTGTCTTCCACTGTCTCACCAAATAAGATCATGTCAATATGATGTTTTGTTGCATCACCTGCAAGCATTCATCATTAGCCAACAATTCTTCATCGAATTTTACATCAGCAATATTAATTGTTGGATTCACCATAGCATTGAATGCTCCAATAGAAACTTCATTGTCCTCAGCAAGCTTTATTGTTGGATTCACCAAATGTTCATCAGCAAACTCTATTGTTGGATTTACCAAATCTTCATCAGCAAGCTTCGTTGTTGGAATCATCATATTGTTATCTGCAAGCGCTATTGTTGGAATCATCATATTATCATTAGCAAGCTTTGTTGCTGGAATCAACATATATTCATCCACTTGTGATTGTGCACGGTGGGGTTCATGAGCATCTATGTGCTCCTTCTCTATTTCTTCTATGACTTCTTCACAGACATCATCCACTTGTGATTGAGCACAGTGGGATTCATCTTCAACTTCAATGATGCCCCTTGCACCAAAACATCTCTCCGGAGTATCCAAAGCCTCCTTGGCTATCTTGGCTTCTGAAATCAGGGGAAAAATGTTGTCATCGATAGATTATTTTATGCATTTCAATGCAAAGAAATTCTTTTGCCTCTTCACTTCCAGATCTAAAAAGATCTCAAACATTTCTTGTTGTTGTTTTGACCTTCTTAGCCTCTTGGCTTTTCTCATTTCTTGAATGTTGGCTCACTATGACTCAACAAGCAAAACAAACTGTGGACATTGCATTTAACTGCAATAAAAAGTTTACTGCTTCTTGCCTTTTCCCATTTATTAAGCGCTAACAAAATGTGGCTCAACAAACAAATCGACCGACAGAGTTAATGGTTGCCTACAATAAAAATATATTTTTACAACTATGGAAACAATACTTCTTTTACACTTAAACAAGATTTTCCTTGGAAAACAATAAAAAAGCATTTAAAAACACTCTCTTCAAAGAAATTGAATGTAAGCCCTTTTTAAATTACATGAGCATTCTTAAAATAGTGCTCTCGAAGTCCTCCTTAAAAAAATAACACTCACGAAGCCTTTAAAAATACACACAGCCTCTTTTTTTAATACAACATATATTTTGGATTTATACTAATGGTATAAAAAAGGTGATACGAATAAACAACTACCTTTCTCAAAATCGTTTTGGCTTTTCGAAAAATCTTGGCTCGTGCGTTTTGATTTCGCTAATGCAGCGGGAAGATTAATGTGGCAGCGTGCTAATACCTCTCTCGATCTTGAAGGGCAGCGTTAGTGGCTAAACAGCATTACTACGCTCTCGTTTGACTCTTTGACCACGTAAATCTGCGCCCGCTCCCCCCACACCCCCCAAAAAAAAAAACTTGTCTCACAGTGGTTTCACTTTGCTACAATCTCTCTAGCGAGTCTCTTCTCTTTTCTTGTGAATACACGCAATTATGAAATGTTGCTCTCAACGAGTCTTACGCTCTCTTCGCTCACATTGCTGCTGTCTCGCTCACGTTGTTGCTCTCTCTGAGGGAGAGTCTTATGCAAAAGCGTTTCTCCATGTTGTTTTCAACGAGTCTTATACACTGCAAATTTTGATACTATCAAAAAAATTGAATAGAACAAAATATGGAGGATAGGGCTTGTTCTTGTTCTTGCTCTTCTCAGTATTACCAATCACCAATCAGCTAAATAAGATTTACTAGAAACACCAGGCATAAATCACTGGAGTTAAACTCAACTTAAATTCTACTAATTCAAACTGAACTGAAACACTTGGAGGGATGGTTTTGACATCTAACAGGGAGTTGGGATTAGATTCTTCAACGAAAGTGGGGTCATTTAAATAATATTCCCTTGGGTAGATTGGGATTAGATTCTTCAACGAAAGTGGGGTCATTTAAATAATATTCCCTTAGGTATAATCTTGTAGGTTTATGAGAGAAGATACTTTTGCTTTTAAAAAGTCTCATTTTGAATTGCAAGATTATTGAACAATGAGTTAGCATTAAAAAAGGAAAATAGTTTCCATATTATTTCCATACAATTAAATTTTAAAATTTATATGAAATATAACATTAAAGTTTCTAAATTATATCACTCTAAAATCTTTATATACATTTTCATAAAACAAAAGAGATAATTTAATTTATATAATTAATTATTATAAAATCATATTATCTAACTTAACATCATAAACATAACTATACTTGGACACCAATTTAAAAGAAATTGAAAACCTAAGCCAATGTTCAGATCCAAGGACCCCGGATGCGGGTGCTAACACGCCAGCAAGGGACGGGCCACATGCCGAGCATGTGCCGCCCCGTGTTAAATCAGGACAGTTATTACACACTGCCGCCGAGGAATGAAGGTGGATTTTACGAGCCCTTCGCATTCAATGTCGCACAGGGTGAAGAGCTGTTGTTGCAGAGAGCAGTTATGGAGGGTTACTTTCGAGAGAATGTTGAAAGAATTAATACGGGCAAAGGATCACTGCAGGCCCATTCGCAATGTGAGGCTTGTGAGGCGCAGGCTGGAGGAATTCTGTCTGGTGGGCGTTCGTTCCCTTCAAGCTTCAGCTCCTGTTGTTGCAGACAGTCATTACGAAGCTGCTGAACTCTTCAAGTGGGAACTCCCGGTTAAGTGTGATTTATTTACCACTGAATTCTGTCCCGGATCCGCCAGGAGAGGTCTCAATTGCGCAGGGGGGCGACTCACGCTGGAGAATTCCTCCTCTGACGTTCCGCTCTACACCTCAAGCATTCAGGCAAAAATGGCCCGTCCAAGACAAAGATTGCTTAGTAGGCGAGGCTCTGCTCGCGGAGGCTCTTCACGCAACCCTGTCGCTGAATCTCATCACCATTGTTGTTGTCGTTATTGCCATAGGGGATCAGGGGCCACTCCCTTACAGGTCAGCCAATTTATGGACTCGGGCAGTCCCAGTGCTGAACCGCCCCCGCTGCCAGTGTTCGGTACTGTCGTTTTCACTCTGGGCTGCTCTAGAAATAATGCTCGTACCAATGCACATATATCAGTCCTATTCATTGAAGACTCTCAAGAAGGGGAGGGCGGTTCAGGCAGCAAGGAGGCGCCCTCAGAGGACCAACCAGAAACAATTGAAGAAGAACCAGCGGGAGTTCCGGAGCAGATTCCCTCCCAACCTCACGAGAATGAGGCGTCGACCTCCAAAAAGGCTGAAGTGGACGAGTGGGAAGGTCGCCCTGAAGGATATGGGTGGTGCAGAATCCTCGAGGAGAAGCCTGAGGAATAGCAGCCCTCGGCAAGCTCCGTCATCTTCTTCTTCTGCTCAGGTCCGGTATAAGTTCTCTGTTCTCATCTGTGTCGGGTATAGGCCAAGAATCTCTGTCTGGGTCTTTTTAGTTTTTACTTATGGTACTGGTTGTAATAGTCCTGCTAGTTTTTACTTATGTTAGTGGTTGTCATAGTTATTGTTCTGTTGTCACCCCTGCGAGGGTACATCTCTACTTTTGTTTGGAAGCCCCTGCGTGGGTTGCTGATGCAAGATGTGAGTTCAGTTTTGTACTTTGTCATGTGTTGGAAGAGATTAAGTCTGGCTACGAAGCCCCTGCGAGGGCCTATTCTGAGTCGTGAACTGCCAAAGTTAGCCCTGGGCTACATGTCTTTCTGAATGTAATGTTTTACTGTACATAATAGAATAGAATAGTAGAGCTTTAATAAATTTGAATCCATATCAGCTTTTAGTTATGAAATGGATTTTTATATATAAAACATTAACAATATTCACGGAATGGTATATAAAACATTAATTATATTCACACAATGGTATATAAAACATTAATTATATTCACGAAATAGAATTTTATATATATAATATTGTTTGCTGAAAATTTATATATATAATATTAACAATATTCACGGAATAACATTATATATATAAAATATTAAAAAATTCATGGTATAAAATTTTATATATAAGAATAATAATAACAATATTTAGAGTATTATTAGACTATTTTATGTTTTGCTTTAAATAAAGTGATTCAATTCTTTGTTTTATCATAAAAATGTTAGATTATAATTTTTTTTGAATTAAATAGATTAACATCTTTGTTTTATTATAAAATTTTCCCATTATAATTTTTTGTTAATTAAATGGATTAGCACTCTTAAAAGGTATAATGTTAATTCAAACATACAAATTCCACGCATTCTTATTAAATTCAAAACAAAATTGATTTAAAAAAATAAAAATATAAAACAAAATCAATGAACAATTAAAATACTCAAAATTTTAATTTCAGTTCGATGCATTTTGCATAGCAACCTTTTACTCATTTATTGTTTCAACAAATATCCTCTACACCTATGCCGATTGTAGTAGAATCTTGTCATCTGAATGCCCAACGAAGCCAGCAGTTGAGTTGAATTTGTATAAGTTTGACCTAATCATCTTTTGCGATCAGTTCCCTTTTGGAGATGCATATAAAAAGATTTGTCATTTTGGTTCCTCTTACAGTTGCGGATCATTAAGATTTTACGTACATAACGCACTGAAATTAGTATATATATTCGAATTTGATTCGAATTCATAAATTGGGTACCAAAAATGTACTATTGTATATGTTGGTGTACATGCACTTAGACTAGCTGTGTTGGTGTACATGCACCTAGACTAGCTGTGTTGGTGTACATGTACCTAGATTAGCTCCAGTTAACTTATTGCTTGCATGTGGCACATGTACACATTAACATAAGATAAAGCACACTTAGCTTTAGTTAGCTTTAGTTATTGCATGTACAACTAAGCTTAACTTAGTTGCTTTTATGTATTTATTCTAAAACTAATATTGTAGAATCAATTTTCATTCTTTTCTCAATTCTTGCTCGCTTCCTTCCTTCTCTTGCAAGCTTGTTTATTGTTTTGCAGATCTAGATCTGTGTATCTCAAAAATCTTACATGGTATCAGAGCACAGGGATTTGTAATCAGTGCACAAGCAATTTTATTTGCAGGTTCAGAAGATTGAAGCAACAACAAAGAATGGAGTCTAAATTGGATTTTCCACAATCGGCAATTCTCACTCCATATAATTATTTCGAATGGAAGCCAAAGATTCAACTTCATCTCAGAAGTAGAGGCTTATTTCGAATAACCATGGAAACAGAAGTTGAACCAACATCGGCAATGGAGAAAACAAGATATTTCAATCACATGGACGAGGCCTTCGGCATCCTACGTTTATCTATTTCTCTGGAACTGCTATTTCATGTTGAATCATGTTCAACTCCAAATGAAGTATGGAAAATTTTGGAAGAATTGTTTGGAAAATAGGATGAAATGCTTAGGATGATAGACGATTCGATCGCAACCTATAGAAATCGTCGTGAAAGCTTTAGCTTAGAACCGGTCGTGTACGACGACGACGAACCTCTGGATTCGATTTCGAACTTGCGAGAGATTGAAAGGCAAACAAGCTTACAACCCGATGAAGACCAAGAGTTCGAATTCACGGGTTTCGTCGGCGATCAACTGGTCTGTGCGGGAAGCACAAATATCGCCGAGGGTTTGAGAATAGGCATGAAGGTGCTCGAAGATCGTCGCCAACGGAACCCCGTGGCGAGCATCATGATGCTCTCGGATGGCCACGACACCTACAGCGCCAGTTCTCGCGGTTCGGTTTTGTTTCCCATCCATGAACAGAGGCAGAGCGCCAACGTTCAAGTCCCCGTCCATGCCTTTGGCTTCGGAGTTGAGCACGATGCAGCCACGATGCACAGTATTTCTGAAGAGACAGGGGGCACGTTTTCATTCATTCAGACCGTAGGCCTTGTTCAAGACGCCTTCGCTCAGTGCATCGATGGCCTGCTGAGCGTCGTTGTAAAGAACATGAAAGTTATAAGTGCTGGATCTCATTCCCTCAATCGCTTCGCCTGCCCCCGAGGAGATGGAGGGGTTGTTATCAGTACTCGAGATTACAATTCTCATATCATGGTGGACGAGAAATCTCTGACTGTTACCGTTGATGCCGGGGTAGAGGTGAGGAAACTGCTTGATACGCTTGCGTCAAAGGGTCTTTCGTTGCCTCAAACAACCGACTGGGATTTTATTTCCATGGCCGACATCATCAGCACGGCAGCCCACGGGAGTGGACTGCGCAGTAAGGGCGGTGGAGTCCACGAGTATGTGGTGGGCATGAGCCTCGTTGTTCTTGCGCCTGCAAATGAAGGATATGCAAAGATCCTCCATTTGACAAACAACGACGAGGATCTGAAGGCCACGAGAGTGTCTCTGGGAGTACTGGGGGCCATCTCACAGTTGACGTTTAAAGTGGAGAAAATGTTCAAGCGGTCGGTCACTCTGGATTTGAAATACGACTCGGATCTAGAAGAATCGTTCGTCAGATTCACTAAAGCCCATGAATTTGGGGATGTAAGTTGGTATCCTTCTCTCCATCAAACCGTGTACGGTATCCTGGATAGAGTACCTGTTGACGGCTCAGGAAACGGGAAAATTTCCAACCCAGCCTTTCAACCGATGACAGTGCAATCAGTTGTGCAGAGTAGGAAAATCGAAGAAGAGATCGTCTCGGGGTGAAGGACACGACTTCCTAGCAGTTGTCTTTTCTCTGGCCGTGTTGCCGGGACTCATTCATTTTGCATCACACTCACCTAAGTTATGCTTAAGGGGGGGTGTTGGTGTACATGCACTTAGACTAGTTGTGTTGGTGTACATGCACTTAGACTAGCTGTGTTGGTGTACATGCACCTAGATTAGCTCCAGTTAACTTATTGCTTGCATGTGGCACATGTACACATTAACATAAGATAAAGCACACTTAGCTTTAGTTAGCTTTAGTTATTGGATGTACAACTAAGCTTAACTTAGTTGCTTTTATGTATTTATTCTAAAACGAATATTGCAGAATCAATTTTCATTCTTTTCTCAATTCTTGCTCGCTTCCTTCCTTCTCTTGCAAGCTTGTTTATTGTTTTGCAGATCTAGATCTGTGTATCTCAAAAATCTTACAGTATACCCGATAATCCAAAAACCAATGAGACAGCATAAATGGAGTGACAATGTTTCTCTCTTTGGCATCACATAATGCATCACGGTAAACAAGGCTTTCTTTATGTCCCCAGGCTCCGTCATTTCTGGTTCACATTTGTGCTTGTTAAGGATGTCATTTGGTGTGTGAAACGATTAAAGGGTAATTGGCTGGCATCAAAATTTTACAGATAATTTTGTGATTGTTAAAATAAATTAATTATTTTCATATGAGGAATTGGTTAAATTCAAAGTGTTGAGCGTTCAGTTTTGAGTTAAGTCGAGTTAAGTGATATACGATTTTTAGTGTGTGGTTGCATGTTTTTACATGTCAAGATATTTTAGGTAAGTTGCAAGTTGGAAAAGGTATTTTTAGTGTGTGGTTGCATGTTTTTAGTTGTAATTTTAGGCAAGTTGCTAGTTGGAAAATATTAAATACTCTTCACGGGGTTCATTGTAATCATCAAGTTTTTTGTGTGATAAGATTAAATATGCTTCACTGGTTCATTGTAGTCATCAATCCCTCGTGTCTTTTGGGTGAATTTGTATGTTTAGCTTCTCTGTCTTTCCAATAAATTGGCATCAAAGCTAAAAAACAATCACAAAATCCATGGTCCCTATGAAAAAAAACCACCTGTTTACCCACCTGTTTTTTTAAATTACTACAAGTATAGGACTTTATTATCAAAAAACCACTGAATTTATGTAAAACTGGTTTGCGCAATTTTTTTATATCGTCAGGGTTCGGAAGGCATTAACAAACTGATACCGTAACCTTCGTGAACAAATACAACTTGTATCTTCAAGTGGATTCAGATTAGTATTAAAGGGCCTTTCGAAAAGGCGCTGAAGTGTCCTTTTATACATATAAAAATTGGTTTTTATAAAAGTTTTATATATATATATAAAAATAGTTTTTACATGAAAGTTTATATATAAAAGAAATAATAATGGTTTTAATTATAAAGAGTTTTGCAACTTTATAAAATATAAAATTTAGGGTTTTTTTAAGAAAGATGGTTTTTCAAATTTCCTCTCAGGGAAAGATTATGTTGTGTGGGCCATGAAGATGGCGATCACTTTACAAGCTCATGATGTTTGGGATTATGTCCAGTTTTGGTTTTTAGAACCTAAGGATGAAGCATTGGAACAATCTCTCAACAATATAAAGAGGGAATAATGGAAGAAAGACAAGAAGTAGAAATGTTGCAGCTTATCCAACAGGGAGTGGACTGAGCAGTGTTTTAGAATATTACAATCACATCTTCAGCAACAGTCCCATGGGATACTTTGGCAACAAACTATAATGTTATGGCCAAAGTCAATATTGTTAAGTGGTAGAATACAAGGAGAGATCTTGAAAGTTTGTAGATGAAGGAGACAGAGGCCATCGATTCTTTCATGAATCAAGTCATAACTGTCATAAACCAATTAAAGATTTATGGTGAAAATATTAAAGATCAAATAGTGATTTAAAAGGTCCTTAGATCTTTTTCGATCAAATTTAATGTTGTGGTAGAAACCATAGAAGAAGCCAAGGATTTGCCATCATTAACAATTTATGAGCTTATGGGATCACTTTTTTCGCATGAGGCAAGGATAGACAAAAATAAGGATTCCACTTTAGAGATTGCTTTCAAAAGTCAAGTTTCGATTTCAAGAGATAGAGGTCGAGGCAGAGGTAGATCAAGGAGAAAACGACGAAACTAAAGATATGGTGGTCAAAGAGATGGCCGATAAGAGCATGAACATGAAAATGGAAGCAACTACAAAAGCTTCAACAATAATGAAAGAGTTTACAAATCAAAGGTGAGATGTTATTATTGCAATAAATTTGGTCACTATACTCATGATTGCATGAAGAAGATAGATGATCAAGGGAACCAGAGAGCTAGTTTCACTACAGAGAGTACTAACTCCATGTTCCTAGCTTGCCATACCATGCATGAACCTTCTACTAGCGTGTGGCTGTTAGATAGTCGTTGTAGAAACCACATGACATGCAACAAGGATTTGGTTGCAAATCTTGATTAATCTGTGAAAGCAGAGGTAAAGCTGGGGACTGACAACACTGTGGAAATAGATGGCAAAGGAGTGGTCAACATTCTAACTAAGCAGGGGGAGTTGAAGGCAATCTCAGAGGTATATTATGTTTCTCCATAATATTCCATATGCCATATGCTAATTTCCAAATAGTAATGTTCTAAGCGCTTATCCCTACAATCTCTCGGTGTTGCGGTAGGGACTTGTTGTTCAACAACACCCCTTGTTTATTTGAGGATTAATAGGATGGACTTTTTAATTTATTATTTATTTATAGAAGATGATGAGATTTTATTCAACTAAAATCAATTTTAGCTTTTTATTTTAAAATTAAAAAGTGATTCTAGTTTTTATAGCTTTTGTAAAGATAAATTTTAAGTTTTACTTTCTAATAAAATGGTGGTTCCAATCTAAATAGTATCTACAAGAAAAATAATATATTTTATAATCATTATTCAAGTTTTATTCAATTCAATGTGTTGTGTAATAACATTTAACCTTATATACTTCCTTATAGGAGGTTACATATTCAAATATATATGGGGAAGAGTAAATATATATTTAAATCATTAGGCCAAGACAAGTCCTTCTTCCACATTAAACAATATCTCATATACCAATTTGAATTTATATTATGAATATTAATGTAATGGCTCAAAAACAAGACAACCCAATGTCATATGCTAATTCATATATCAATTTGAATTCACATTTAGTATTTTGTTGTAATCAATTACAGCCAATGGGTATTGTACATCATTTAAGTTCATATTGAGTGTATTGTTGTAATGACTTCGAGCCTTGTTATTAAAAAACCTTTATATTCTAAAAAATACTTTACCCATTAAAAAATTATGGCACGCATGCCTGGTCAAGTAGGATAGTAGGCACTGTACAATATTATGGAGAAGTACAAGGGGGCGAGAAAAATACACCAAACCCATCTTGGTGTAAAAATTGTTGAAAAAAGTAGGAATGGGCCCCATTGACCATTGGGAGGTTGAGAGTCTTTGCCATAATGTCAGCCGAGAGCCACTAGTTATTTCTGGTAGTCGTAGACACTAGTTTGCCTTAAGGTCATTTCTGAGAGCCAATGGTTAGAGACAAGAAAGAGGTCATTGACTCTAATATAGATATGGACTGTTGGCATAATGACGTATATAGATAAGAACCTAATCCTGTTCGGAAAGGGAGAGTACTAAATAGTCAATATGGCTTCCAACCCTTCTCCTACGACTCGTGCTTGGTTGAGCGGGAGTTGCCTCTAATGCTAGACCTTCTTCACTAACAGCAGAAGAAGTATTTCTCGTGGCTATCACACCTTGCTATCCTATCTGCTAATTGATATCTCGATTGTTGCTTGGTCGCTAATTTTATGGAAAGCTTAGCTTGCTAGCTAAATTTGTATGTGTCAGGGTAGAGGTCGACACTTTAACCTTCTCAATATGTATAGGTCTACATTACTAAAATCACTTATTGGGCTACGTGGATGTCCAACCGACTTATGTCCTCTGCGGAGGTCAGGGATCGTCTCTCTTCTTGTAGTCACCTTGAAATTGAGAAGTCATATTACCATTAGTATAACAATGATTAAACGACTATGTGGAATGCCGAGGTGGTCAACCTTTAGTAATAACACTGATTAAAAGAGTATGTGGAATTCTAAGGAGGTAAACCTTTACCTAATCAACTAGACTTGTGAATGAACAACAACATGGCCAGAGAAAATGAAACTTGTCTTCATGCCTCCAAGGAAGACAACCACATGGTGAGAGACAAAATGAAACTTGTCTTCATGCCTTCGACGAAGACAACCACGTGGTGGGAGACTTCAAAATCAAAACAAAAATAATTATTTCATCCTCTGGAAAACATCGAAGCATAGTTTCATATGTGCTTGATTGCCTTGGTGTGTCCACCTCTAGAGAAGCTAAGAGAGACATTAAGCTTTGGAGGTCTCAAAATTATTGGCTTCATTCACAAGAATTATGTATCCTGTTTCCTTTCTTTTTCTTTCATGTTAGAAGAAAATTCTAGTGATGGAGAAGCTCTCAAGTATGTCTTGAACAAGTTTCAAAATGTCTAGTCAGTTGTCCCTTTCCTTTCCAGATTCAAGCAGGAATTTGAGCTGTTGGGATCTAGCATCTCACTCGTTTGAGGTCGTACATATTCTACTACTTGAAATGGATGCCTTTATTCAAGATGTGGGAGAACTCTATTGGCACTGACTATTCAGGTCATCCACTTCTCGAAAATGGTAGGGTTATCTACTCCTTCTTCGTTGATCCAGTTGATATTTTACTTTCTTTTCTGCCTCTCAGTCTTAGTGGATGGTTTCCTTGAAGGTCATATAGAACTTTGCATTGGATTTCTCTACTATTGGTAGTGCCTCTCGCTTGGCCTCTAATCTCGACATTAGAATGGAAGCTGGGACAAAATCAATAGATGATACTTCAACTGAATTTGGACAAGGAACAACATAAAACAATAAATGATGGATTGAAACTTCGAATATTAACTGTAGAAAATACTTTCCAAAGTTTATATTTCGTTTGGTTAGTATGATTTTCTTAACATCAATCAATTCGACGGGAAGGCTAATAGATAATGGACAATTATTGTAGCAAATCTTCACAGATAGTCAGATTACAGAGAATTCTTGTCATTTTGCCCTTTTTCGCTCTTCTGCTAGCTACTAGTCTTCGGCCTCTAGCTCACCCAAAGTTTAATACCAGACATCAAGCCAATACTCTTAGCAAATTCTAGTTTGTAGTAATGTGGATCTATGTAGATTTTTTTTGTTTTTCTATAATGTGAATCTATGTACATTTCTTTTGTTTTTTGTGGCAATTGGATTTGTCTATTCATTAGCACAACCATATTTTTGTATGTCTTCTTCTTTGATGCATAATGGATTTTAAGAATAAATTTATATCAATTTCGTGCACATAATTACAAAGATCATATGCACAAGCAATAAAAATTGCTGCTTAAATTAATAGAAGAAAAAAATTCATTGGGCAAAATCAATATGTTGTTCTGTGGTTTACAGACATGGAATACACAGTGTGATATGATGTTGCATAGAGTTTCAAATGGAATCCCTTAAGAAAGATTACAACTTCAATTCGAAAGAAAATTCTTAACAGAATCACACTGTATGTAGCATCAAAGAAAATTCTGACTTTGATGAGCCTTCAATAAGTGGTAAAATGACCTTACTCAAAATTATTGGAGGAAGAATTCAAGGGAAGTTGATTGGTTCTGGATTCCTTATAGCACTCAAAATTATTGGAGGAATAATTCAAGGGAAATTGCCTTATTATGGGTTCCTTATAGCAATGCCATGAGGAGTTCAGTACAAGTTTAAATGTTACTTTTAGGTTAACGTTTCAAACTAACCAAAATCTGGAAATATGGAAGTTATTTCTAATAGATTTGATTCATCTATGTCTATTCCAAAACAAACTGGAGTTGAATATTTTAATGTTGATTGAAATAAATGAAGCAACTATTCTAAAAGAAGAATAATTGAAATATATACACCCCTAAAGAAGGGGAATATCGAGGTGACAAGGATTTTCCACTTGCGGGATTTCATCAACCACTTCCACAAAGGGTCTCTTACCCTTTCAAATTTTGACAATAATTTCATAGGAATTCTTGCTTCTGCAGTATTTGGAACACCCACTTGTTCTGTCTTAGTAGTGATTCCTCTCAAAGAGTCTCTTACCCTTTCAAATTCTAATAGTAATTTCACAGAAATTCTTGCTTCCACAATATTTGGAACACCCACTTGTTCTATCCGAGTACTGATTTCTCTCCAAGAGTCTCTTACCCTTTCAAATTCTGACAATAGTTTCCCAGGAATTCTTGCTTCCTCAATATTTGGAACACCCACTAGTTTTTTCCAATTAGTGGTTTCTATCGACGATAGACCACATTTAATTTGTTGCTGAAGCTGCAAACCTACCTTCGGCCATCTTCGACAAGGGCCCACTAAGTGAAGTCCGCGCAGAGTGCAAGATTATATGGTGCATAGAGCAGATAATTGTGAAACAACCAAAGGAAAAATTGTGACGCTGTCGAGACATGTTTGATAATAAACATGCCTACAAAAGGCTGACCTCTGCCTTGTTGGCTTCACTGGCCACTTGCATCCTCTTATTACTCACCACTTGCAACTTGAGTCAACTTGATTACTCACATAATGAGATACATATCTCTATCTCACAGGATGATATATATTTAAACATTAAATGCGTGAAAAACTAATAGTAGCATTAATTTACCGGAGTTTACCAATATCAAAATGTGAAGCAAAGTGATAAATATAACATGTTTTTTCATGTCGAGAAAAGGCCAAATAAAATAGCAAAAAAGATTGAGCTAAAAGCTTTGCTTATTTGTAACTCTTCATAATAATAAGCCGTTAAACTAATAATAGCCTCCACCATTTTGACACGGTCTAGACTAATAAGTTAATAACCTAAACCTAAAAATACTTGCGGTAAGTAAAACCCTAAATCATTGAAAGAAACTAAATTATAATAAGGTTTTTAAAATTATTTTTCACGAAGATGACTAGTTCAACCCCACCTATATAATGCTTGTGATATGAGACTTGTGCCATGACTTTTATGGTTATAAATATAGACCTTTGTGGAGAATAAATATTTTTTTGAGTAGTTCTAAATTATGTTAGAAAAATATGGTCTAAATATATAAAATTATTTTATTTTCAATTTATTTTAATTATATAATTATTTAATTATTTATAAATTTAACAAATTTAATAATTATATTATTAAATAATTATAATATATAAGGTAACAAATTTATTGGAACAATAAATAGATATGGTTTTTAAATTAATTATGGGAGTATTTAAATAGTTTTTTATGATGGAAATAGATCTAACGTCATTACAAAATTTTAGACATCCAAAACTTTAAAAACTTTAGAACTGTAACTCGACCAATGGGCATTCGGCATGGACCCCACAATTGGGTTAGTAGAGGTCCGAATTACGTCGAATTAGCTGATCCGTAATAGCTGTGGACCTATGGAACGCTGGAACAGAAGGACGATGGAAGCACCAGCACCGATAAATTAAGAGTTGACGCGGCCATAAAAGAATGACATCCCTACGCTATTCGGCAGCGCCTAAACCGTTGGACGCTAGGGGAGGTGGGAGATACGAACTCCATTGTGTTGGGGATTTTTCTGATAAAATCCCAAAAACAAACAAAATAAACTCCACGGAGGCAATGCTCTGTTTCCTCTCCACAGGATCTTTTGTGCACAGGGAAGCTTTAAAAAAAAATGACTGAGAACAGAGTATTACATCACCATAAAAAGATTTCTATTCATTAAAACAAAATGCATTTTACAAACTTCATCCTCTTTCACTCAGAGGGATTTACCAAAAATACATTCAGCCAACTCTGATACATATTTATCCTCTTTGCTGAGAGGGATTCACCGAAAAAAATACATTCATCCAACAAAAACTCTGTCTCCAACTGAGAATTTACTGTGCTGGGTTTAATGTTGTAAAACCCCTTTTTACTTTACTGGTGTGAAACTATTTTTACACATACTGCTGTAAAAAATATTTTACACATATTGCTGTAGAAATAAAAATTTCTTACATTGATTTACTGATGTAAAAACATTTTTTTTATACGCAGTTGTAATACCCAAAAATTTCGTAAACTCTCCAGCACACAAACCATTACATAAAAAAATTCTCACGCTGCTGCGTATTTCAAAATGTCTTCTTAAAAAAAATTAATCTCCACTTTGGTTTCAGAACCCTTGCTCTAGTTCCTCAGTGCTGTGCTCTCCTTGTTTTATTTGCTGCTGCAAAAACTCTCTGGTTTTCCTCGCTGCTGCGAACACATGTTTTTTCCATCTCCTCCCGTGTGCAATACCAAAAAATAAAAGGTCAACACTTAAACAAAACTTATTACATACGATTTTTATATTTTAATACATGCCGTATGAAAAACTTAAATATTTTACCAACGCATATGACACTGCATTGATAACAGGTATGGTCAACCAAACTTAAATCTTACTCCACGCAAGTTCATAAATGTTGACCGTATGCATCTTGGAACAATCGACGGCGGAGATCGATGAGCTGCATCGGACGGCTGACAAGAATATCGGGAAGCCTTTTGCTGCTGAACATTAGCGCCCGAGAAATGACTTTTGCTTAGGTATGGGGAGAGTGACGCGTCAACACTAAATTGTATCGGGTTCTTGTGTACGAAAACCACTTTCTGCTGGAAGGCGGTCCGATACACATCAAGGTGGTTTGCTGGTTTGGCTCCGACGGTTTTGGGTGCTGCCGTATTGTCCACGTCCGCCTGCACGGTGTTTGCAACCTGTAGTTGGAATTAAGTTGAAATTAAAGGGGAGTGTTGGAATATTAATTCCAACTGCAGGTGGACGTGGACAATGACGGCAGCACAAAACCGCTCAGCAAAAACCACCAGCATATCGGACCGCCTTCGACCAGCAAGCAGTTTCCGTATAATCGAGCCCGATACAATGTAATGCAGCCACGTGGTCCTCTCTATACGTCAGCAAGTCTGACATTTTGGGACGTAAAGTTCAGCATAAAGAGGCCTTCCGAAATCCTCCACCGCCGTCCGATTTGCTTCTTCGTCCTCCGCCGTCCATCATTCAAACCTGCATACGAGCCAGCAATTAAATCCCTTGCGTGGAGTAAACTCAAACATTTGTTTGACCACCAGTTCCGTCTGCAAAAGAATTAAACTGAAGTTAAACCTTGTCGTAGAAAGTTGGTAAACATTTAATTTTTTATTTTACGGCACGTAATGTAATTAAGTGTGTTCATTTTAGTTCTGACATATGTTTTTTGTTTAAGTTTTTTTATATAACGAGCCAAAATGGAAAGTGCTCGTGAGGGGTTGTAATATGTTTTAAAAAAAGAATGTGCGTTGACCATTGAAAAAGAATGAAGGAGCAGTGAAAAACGTAGAATTAATTTTGCACAGCAGTGCATAAAAGAGAAGAACAGGGGAGCACAAATGTAATGGTATGTTGTTGTTGACTGGTGGTGAAGCTCGCAGCAGCGAAAGAAGTTTTGGTTTGCCGTGGTAAGAAAATATATGAATGCACAGCAGTGCATATGAAAAAAACGGGGAGAGCTTCTGTAATTTTTTTTAATGTATGTTGTAAAAACGCACAGCAGTGCGAAACAAAAGAACAGAGGTTGAAATGTATTTTGGGTGTTGTCCAAACAAAGGGGAAGCAAGCGAGCGAATGAAGAATCATATGGTGTGAGTAAAGTTTTTTGTAAATGTAATGAAAATTTGACTGCATATGTAAAAATAGTTTTACATCAGTAATGTAATTTTACAACAGTAAAAGAAAAAGAGAATTTTACCCAGAAGTGTAAATTCTCAGGTGGAGACAAAGTTTTGTTGAATGTAATATTTGGTGAATCCCTCTCAGCAAAGAGGATGAATATGTATCAGGCAGTTTGTTTTAATGAATAGAAATCTTTTTATGGTGATGTAATACTCTGTTCTCAGTCATTTTTTTTAAAAGCTTCCCTATGCAAAAGATCCTGTGGCAGAGAAACAGAGCATTGTCTCTGTGTGGAGTTTATTCTGTTTGTTTTTGGGATTTTACCAGAAAATTCCCCAACACATTGCTGCACAAAACACCGAGAGAGAGAGTTTTGTGGGATCATAACATACAGGTTCAGAGATCAAATTTTGAGGGTCTCAGAATCGGTTGTCGAGAATCGATATTCGTCAAGTGGGTATCAGAGCCCTTGATTTATGTTAATTTTTTTTTTCCACCCTATATACAGTTTGCTAGACTCTAGTAATATAATAAATGGATAACCTAACGTCAAAAAAATGTTTATGGTTGAACTTCTTTCCCGGAATTCGATCAACTCGATAGATTAACTTTCACAAAGTTTGATCGATTAATTTTTGTGGAAAGAGATTGAATATTATGCAAATCCATTAAAAAAAAAAGACGAAATAAATCTTTATTGTTTCAGGGCATTCAGGAGAGGTTCGGAGTTTGGAGCATCAGGATGTTTTCTTTAGGATGACAGAGTTGATGGGGTTTGTGAGATCTTACAAGTCTCTACTGAGCTTCTGCATCCTGCGACAATGGCACAAGACCAAACTAAGATAGATTTGTCGCAGACTGTTGCAATGGTTGTAGCTGTCACCCCTACTGTGAGGCATCGGATGTTCCTCTCCAATCTCGACCTTCGTTGGATTAACTTTAACAACGCTCATTTTCTTCTCTTTTATAAAACAGACGCTCTGCAGGAGGAGTTTCGTAAGATAGTTAAGACGCTGAAAAGGAACGTGTATGCAGTTCTAGTGGACTTCTTTACATTTGCAGGTCGGTTGGACATCCAGGAAGTAGAACCGGGTCGGCCCAAAGTTGATTGCAACGATGATGGAGTGGAATTTGTTGAATCAACCATTGATATACCTTTTGAAGGTGTGGAGAAAGATGAATTCAAGCCTAAAAGATTCTTCAAGGAGCTTGCCCACGCGCATGAAAACAACTATGTCGCGTCACTCCTCTCGATTCAGGGATCAGAAAATTACGAGATGGTTCTCTATTGCTGAAATTAGGGCTAATTATTGACATGCTTCAGTTATTGCGGGTCACGGCTTTCTTGGGAGGTGGAATTTTCATTGGAACGACCGTTAATCATGTGGTTGCAGACATTAATTCCTTCTGGTATTTCATGAAATGTTGGGCTCAACGCAGCAGAGGACATCCTATTTCCAAGAAACCCGAGCATTTGAGAACAATGTTCAAGCGCGACAAAAAGAATCACGCTATACCCAATATTTCATTCAGGGGTGAAGACAGAGTCACCGATCGGGTCAAGGGAGCTAAGGTTTTAAAGTTTCTTCAGGACGATTTACTGCCCATGACTGCGGAACCTGCGGTTCAGTGGAAGGAATTAATCAATGTAAGCATCGGTGACATTGTAGTGAAGAAGATCGAGGATAATAGTACTGAGAAATCCATGAAAGATGAAACAGAACTGGAAATCTCAGCTTTTCATTTTAGCGAAAAAATGATTTGCAATCTGAAGGAAAGAGCCCAGGCTTCAAGTTCATTTGTAGCCATTGCGGCACATTTTTGGAAATGCGTCATTGAAGCTCGCAATGTCCCAGAGAACCGACCCGTTCATTTCCAACTGCATGCAGACTGCAGAGAACAGTTAATGCCGCCTTTACCACCAACGTATTCTCGAAACCGCTTATGCCCAGGCGTGGCCCAGACGACTGCCAAGCAGCTATTGGAGCAAGATATTGGCTTTCCTGCTGGTATCATCCAAGAGGTAAACAATTCCTGCAAAATCGAATTGCAGCTCAACAATTTTATTGATTGGATTGAATCTCGGGACCTTGGCAACTTCAACTATCTTGACAGTGGCTACTCTGTAAAAGTGGCACACTCTCCAAAATTTCCTGTTTCTGATATGGACCATGGATGGGGCAAGCCGCTGAATGTGCAACCTGTTGGGGATTTTTTTGGTAAAATCCCAAAAACACACAAACAAACTGCACACAGAGGCAATGCTCTGTTTTTGTCTCCACGGGATCTTTGCACAGGGAAGCTTAAAAATGTCTGAAAACAGAGTATTACACATCCACAAAATGATTTGTATTTATTAAAGACATAATGCCTGATACAACATTCATCCTCTTTCACTCAGAGGGATTTACCAAAAATACATTCAACCAACAAAAATAAAACTCTATTTCCTCCTGAGATTTTACACTGCTGGTGTGTAAAAATCCCTTCTTCATTTACTGCTGTAAAACCCTTTTACATTTACTGGTGTAAAAATATTTTACTCATACTGTTGTAAAACAAATTTTACATATGCAGTAAAATCTTCATTACATTCACTATAAAAAAAATGTTTTTACTCGCACCATACAATTCACAATTCGTTCTTGCTTCCCTTTCGTTTGGACAACATCCAAAAACAACTTACATTTCCACTTGGTTTACTTTTGGTTCGCACTACTGTGCGATATCACACCTTACTTCACACGCTGGTCAACTCATAAAAACATTCCACAAAACATATGCGCTCCCCCCTATTTTCTTTCGCTGTCGCGAGCTCACCAGTCTTCGTTTTTGTTCTTCTTTTTAACACCATGCACTGCTGTGCATTTTTACGACATGCTCCACACAATGCTCATCTTCATTCCTTTTACACCTTGCACTGCTATGCAAAAAAAACCAAAATACAAAGTCATAGACTTTTCCTACGCTGCTGCGTTTTTCATTTTTTTTTTTACAAAAAAAATCAACACATGATTTATGCACTGCTGTGCATCTCCCTTGATTGTTTGTTGCTGCAAATTGTCACTTTTATCCCATGTGCAAATAAATAAAAATTACAGCCGCTACCCCTTTTTGTTTCATTCATTATGCAAATGAACCCAGAACAAAAACATATCAGGGCAATTCAATTTTACTTGCCAAACTCCCGTGTAATAAAATTTCACCAACAATCTACGAACGCCATTTAATTCTCAGCATGGCGGTCAATTAATTCACTGACAAGTCGGCGGTCAAAAAAAAAGTTTGTTTTACTCCACGCAACATTAACTGCAGGCTTGTACGCAACTTCGGCTTTGATCAACGGTGGAGATCCATCCTTGCAATCGGACGGTTGACAGCGATTTCGGGAGACCCTTCCATGCTGAACGTTACTGTCCTGGGAATGGGCGGTCAAACAAAAAGTTCAGGCAGCTTGTAACAGATCCTGGTTGGTTGACTTGATCGGACGCTATTCGCACACCAAACTCACACAAGTTAATCGAAGTTTAATGTCCGGGGAATTGGTGGTTTCAGAGTTGTACACTGGACGCGTGGCTGGAGCTGATTGTGTCGGAGGCCTCCAGGGAAAAACAACCTTTGGCAAAAGGCGGTGCGATATGAGGCAGTGGTTTTACGGAGCTGTTTTCCTGCTGCATGCTGGCTGAGTCGGCAACTGACTGTGCCGTCGCTGTCCACGTCCGCGTCCACGCTGATTTCTGCTGCAGTTGGAATTAATATTCCAACACTCCCCCTTAATTTCAACTGCTGGGCGTTCAAACATACCCAGACACTTCCTCAAAAATTCAAAGCTTTTCTGATCCAATGGCTTTGTCAAAATGTCTGCAACCTGTTCCAAAAAAAAGGTCTTCCTCTTAACAGAGGGATTACAAAACTGCTGTTACACAAAGATCTTCCTCACATAGAGGGATTCACCAACACTGTTGTTCAAAAACGTCTTCCTCACATAGAGGGATTCACCAACTGCTGTTACAAAAAGAGTCTTCCTCTTAACAGAGGGATTCACCTGAGACTATGCTGAAGAGCACCTTCCTCTTGACAGAGGGATTCACCAGTCTATGTTTTTAAGCATCTTCCTCTTGACAGAGGGATTCACCATGACACTGTGCTGAAAAGCACCTTCCTCTTTAACAGAGGGTTTCACCAAGTGGCTGTGCTGAAAAGCACCTTCCTCTTTAACAGAGGGATTCACCAAGAAAACATTTCAACAGCAAAATATTACTCTGTCCCAACTTACAAATTTACACTGCTGTGTGTAAATATTTCTTACATTCACTGCTGTTGCATATATTGCATTTCAGTTCAATGAACAACACACTCACTGCACTTACATTTACTGTTGTAAAGAAAAATTTCTTTTACATGTGCTGCTGCCCATTACATTTCGTTTCTTCAAAAAAAAATCTTCATGCTACTGCATTTTTCATATTCACACTGCTGTGTGTTTTTACTACATATTCTCCAACAACAAAAACAAGACTTACATTACCCTTTTCACTGCTGTGTGAAAAATTTCATGATTGCACTGATGCGTGCTTCCGTTTTCTACATTACATGCTCCTCCATTTTCTTCTCACTGCTTTGCGTTTTCATTGCCAATACAAAACATTTCTATCTGCTGTGTATTACACTCACTCTGCTGTGAGTATATTCTCTCACATTACATAAAAAGAAAAACTACATTCCATTGCTATGCATTTCAATGCATGTGCTCCACAAACAAAAGTTTCCACGCTGCCCCTGTTCTATGTTCTGCCTTCGCACTGCTGTGCGGGTCTCCTTGCTTTGCATTACAATGCATATACAATGCATATGATTCACATCGAATTCATCTTCGTCTTCACTCGCACACTGCTGTGCGTTCTACTGCTTCTCATTTTTCTTATCGCGCTGCTGCACTTCACATTTCAACGCTGCCCCTTTTTCTTCTCCGCACTTCTGTGCATATTGCATTGCATATGTGATAAAAGAAAATTACATTTTTCAACACCGCTGCATATTACATTTCAGAGGGATTAACAAAAATATTTCAATTGTGCTCTGCTGCGCTGCAATACATCCTTCACGCAATCTCCATGCCCTGCAGACTTTTCTTCTATGCTTTTATGGCAGATTTAATTCCATATCTCTCTCCTATAAGAAGATCTTCATAAAAAAAATGATTGTTAATATATTTCAGCAATTATGATAAAAAAATTACAGGCTCCCCTTAACTTTATGCATCATCTTCTTTCAGCAAAGTTTTCTCAAAAGAAACTTAGATCAGCTGGAGAGCTCAAGGGACTTTCGCACTGTATTTCCTTCCTTCTCCATACTTGTGTAACTTTCTTCTTTTGCATGGGTCTAGCTTGCATAGGAGCCCATGTTAAGTTACAATCATGTGCCATATGCCTAATGTTATGACACTTGAAACATTCTACATTCTTCATGAATAAGATATCATGATTTCTTCTTGTAAAATTGTTTCTTGGAGGTTGTCGGGGACCATAAAATCTATCTCTATGAAATGCTCTACAGTCTTTTGCCATATGACCAAAGTTTGAACAAGAATAACAATAACCAAAAAATGAACTTTGGTACCTGGGAGATGGAGGTTTCCTTGATGTACTTCTGAAGCCTTTCTGCCTTGAGATCCTTTGATGATAACCATTGCCTCTTGCCTCTTTGACATCATCAATATTTCTTCTTGGAGCTGGTTTTCTACTTGGAGTAGGATTTCTTCTATTGTAGCCTTGATCTTTCTCCTTGCCTTTGCTGGAACTAGGAGCATCACAATCTCTTTCTGCCTTCTTCACATCTCCTTTGCTTAAAGCATTTTCATTCTTGCTTGAGGGTTCACCTACATACCCGAGTCCTGATTTATCAGATGGAGATCTGTGATAGCTGAGCATGTCATCCAAGGCTTGAGAGCTCTTCATGATTTTGTTCATCCCTTCAACCTTTTTCCTGAGGAGGACAATCTCTTCTTCCAATCTTTCACACTCATTATTCTTCTTTGCAAATTGTTCCTCAGTTTCTTCCTTGCTATGAGTAGCTTCAGCTGCTACTATTTTAAGGGAGATAATATCTTACTTCATTTTAGAGATTTCTTCTTGACTGCTTTCCATTTTCTTCTTAGCTCCTTGTGCCTGCTTCCTGGCTTCTTGTAATTCAGACTTAAGGGAGGAGACCTCTACGTTGTACTGTCCAATCTCTTCTACAAGTTTGTTCACTCTCATGTGCCTTTGTTCAAGTTGATTTGATAACATATCTTCTTGCTTCTTTGCTTTATTCAATTGATTTGTCATGGAGATAACTTCTTCATGATGCTTCCTCTTGCTTTGATCAAGTTCCTTCTTAAGCTTGGCGAGCTCTTCATCCCTTTCTTTTACTTGAAGCTTGATGAGTTCAACATTCTCATTTTCAGCTTCTATGATGGGTTCAGAATTTCCTTCTTGATTGATGGTCATGGTCAGTGCTCCCTTTGCATGAAGGTCATGAAGTCTGTCCCATATATCCTTTGTTGATGAATATTTTCCTAGATTATTCTTTACAGAATCAGGCAGTCCATCCAAGATAGTCTTTGCTGCCTTTGCATTGTACTCCTTGGATTCTCTATCCATCCTCCTATCATCAATCACAGATTCCCAAATTTCAATCCCTTCAGACTGTAAGAAAGTCCTCATTTTCATTTCCCATATATCAAAGTTCCCATTGAACCTTGGAGCCTCTAATAGAATGTTTTCAAATTGATTGTTTTCTATTTTAGTAGTAGAGGGAGACACATCCTTAGGAGGATTGGAGACTTTCTTCTTTGACCTTGCCATTCTTAACTATGCTTCAAATATTGGACTGTGTATTTAAAAACACTGATTGTTTCTTCAACAGCTACACAAAAAAAACTTTGAGAAATACCTGAATCTTTTGCCTGAAACTTCACTTTGTTGGAGAAGATTTACTGCTGCAACAAAAAACTCCTCCTTTCAGCTTCTTTAACACCTTTAAAGAGACTAAACCTGCTCTGATACCATGTTGGGGATTTTTCTGGTAAAATCCCAAAAACACACAAACAAACTGCACACAGAGGCAATGCTCTGTTTTTCTCTCCAGAGGATCTTTGCACAGGGAAGCTTAAAAATGTCTGAGAACAGAGTATTACACATCCACAAAATGATTTGTATTCATTAAAAACATAATGCCTGATACAACATTCATCCTCTTTCACTCAGAGGGATTTACCAAAAATACATTCAACCAACAAAAATAAAACTCTGTTTCCTCCTGAGATTTTACACTGCTGGTGTGTAAAAATCCCTTCTTCATTTACTGCTGTAAAACCCTTTTACATTTACTGGTGTAAAAATATTTTACTCATACTGCTGTAAAACAAATTTTTACATATGCAGTAAAATCTTCATTACATTCACTATAAAAAAAATGTTTTTACTCGCACCATACAATTCACAATTCGTTCTTGCTTCCCTTTCGTTTGGACAACATCCAAAAACAACTTACATTTCAACCTGGTTTACTTTTGGTTCGCACTGCTGTGCGATATCACACCTTACTTCACACGCTGGTCAACTCATAAAAACATTCCACAAAACATATGCGCTCCCCCTGTTTTCTTTCGCTGCCACGAGCTCACCAGTCTTCATTTTCGTTCTTCTTTTTAACACCATGCACTGCTATGCATTTTTACGACATGCTCCACACAATTCGCGTCTTCATTCCTTTTACACCTTGCCCTGCTATGCAAAAAATAACCAAAATACAAAGTCATAGACTTTTCCTACGCTGCTGCGTTTTTCATTTTTTTTTTTACAAAAAAAATCAACACATGATTTATGCACTGCTGTGCATCTCCCTTGATTGTTTGCTGCTACAAATTGTCACTTTTATCCCATGTGCAAATAAATGAAAATTACAGCCGCTACCCCTTTTCGTTTCATTCATTATGCAAATGAACCCAGAACAAAAACATATCAGGGCAATTCAATTTTACTTGTCAAACTCCCGTGTAATAAAATTTCACCAACAATCTACGAACGCCATTTAATTCTCAGCATGGCGGTCAATTAATTCACTGACAAGTTGGCGGTCAAAACAAAAGTTTGTTTTACTCCACGCAACATTAACTGAAGGCTTGTACGCAACTTCGGCTTTGATCAACGGTGGAGATCCATCCTTGCAATCGGACGGTTGACGGCGATTTCGGGAGACCCTTCCATGCTGAACATTACTGTCCAGGGAATGGGCGGTCAAACAAAAAGTTCAGGCAGCTTGTAACAGATCCTAGTTGGTTGACTTGATCAGACGCTATTCGCACACCAAACTCACACAAGTTAATCGAAGTTTAATGTCGAGGGAATTGGTGGTTTCGGAGTTGTACACTAGAAGCGTGGCTGGAGCTGATTGTGTCAGAGGCCTCCAGGGAAAAATAGCCTTTGGCAAAAGGCGGTGCAATATTAGGCAGGGTTTTACGGAGCTGTTTTCCTGCTGCATGCTGGCTAAGTCGGCAACTGATTGTGCCGTCGCTGTCCATGTCCACGTCCACACTGATTTCTGCTGCAGTTGGAATTAATATTCCAACACTACACATGTTATAGGAGTAAGTTTTTTTGAAAATTAGACGTGAGTGGTGGGATCGCTCTGTTCACCGGAAGAGATGATCGCGGAAGGAGTATCGATCTCTACACTTTGCTTCCCCGCCCTCATATGGAAACCCTAAAACGCATTCTCATGGTCAGAGGAGCTCATGCTGTCGCCTTGATTTCTAGGTTATAGAATAATTTTACAAGTTTTAATGTTTTATGCAAAACTATACTAGGTTATAGAAAATTTTACTGCGACGTTAAAGTTTTAATGGTGTGTTGATCAAAGATCTTTTGGTTATAGAATAAATTGTTGTTTAACATAGAAATTTAATGTACACATGAGAGAAGAGGAGAAACACATAAATCATAAAAGAAGACAACAAGACTTGATAACGAAGTTTGTCCAATTTGGACTATGCGACGTTCAAGTTTTAATGGTGTGTTGATCAAAAATCTTTTGCTTATAGAATAAATTGTAGCTTAAGATAGAAATTTAATGTGCACATGAGAGAAGAGGAGAAACAAATAAAGCATGAAAGAAGACAACAAGACCTGATAACGAAATTCGTCTAACTTGGACTATGTTTCCGGGCCCTGCTTGATCAATGGAGAGGCCTTCATTCATTAAGCGGCATGATAAAGAAGAGTACAAGCATCAATTACAAAAAAGAAGTCTTATACCTCCATATTGAAAAATGGCCGAAAAATGTAGAACTCTGATAGAGAAACGGATAACGCCATTGCGTTCGTGGTGTCAAGAGATGCTGAAACCACATAAAATTTGTCAAAATCCGACAAAGTGAAAATTCGGCCCTCCTGAAAAATATGCATCGAACTGCGTGCACTGCCTCGTCTGCCTAGGCACACTGATAAACTATGTTTAAATAAAAAATAGTAGGTGTACTACACAACAATTAGTTGTGGCATAATGGTAAACTTGGAGAGTTGTTGAGGAGGGTTTGGGGGATCAAATCCCGCCCCTCTTTTACCATATAAATTTACCACATACCTTTTTATTAATGAGTGGTTGACGCTGGGTCAGCCCCCCAGCGGCCGGCCCACCTTAATGTACGTTGTTTTGAAACGATAGTTCGTTTTTGAATGGGTTTGGTCTGTGCCCCAAGGGTCGGCCCACCCAAACTCTATGTAATTGATATGGTGGTTCCATTATGTGAGTTGTGGGGTGACAGGGTCATCGCCGCCCACCCCGCTTATTTGTTGTTGGTTCTGTGGGAGGGGCCCGCGGTAGTGGCCCGCCCCTCCACTAATATAATATGTGTCATGTGGTATGGGTTAGAGTGGCATCATTGGTGGCCCGCCACCCCTTCTTTTAATATGTTTGTTATATAAAACAATATGCTCATTTTGAAAAATCAGATTTTTGAACGAATGAATAATTTTAACCAAGTGACAATTTCACCCGGAATCTAGTCGAAGTTCGCCAGGTTCCGTCTACCGGAAAAGTTCAAATTGTGTCTTTGTTAATCATGCCTAGTCAACAAAAGTCAATCCAAATTTGATTGTCTCTATCTCCTTCATCCATACTCGGATTGGAGTGTCATTTACACTGTTGGAATCAGGGCGATGAGCACTTCGATCTGATGTCAATTTAATCGTCTCTCCGCCACTTTGAATTTTGAGCCTTTTCCATGCCATTGGTGTTTGAAGATCTACCTAGATCATGTGTGCAAAATGATAGATTATATATTATATATGTAGTGACTCCGCAAAAAAAAAAAAAATCATTTTTTTTATGCCTAAAATGAATTGTGGGCAAATTTTGATTTGTGTTGTTTAAACATGTTTTTGATTACTAAAGGTGATTTTTTGAAAAAAAAATCTGCATTTTTCTATAGAATATGGCTAAAACAAATTGTAGGAAAATTTTGATTTGTGTTGTTTAAAGAGGTTTTTGATTACTATATATTAAGTGTGACTTTTTGGAAAAAAAATCTGCATTTCTCTATAGAATATGGCTAAAACAAATTGTGGGAAAATTTTGATTTGTGTAGTTTAAACAGGTTTTTGATTACTTATATGGATTCAACACCCTCAAAAATATTTGGATTGTAAAGAGTTCACCCCTCAAATTTGTGATTTCAATAAATTTCTATCAAATTCTAGACAAATTAAATCGAAAAATAAACCCCAAAACATTCTAAAAATTAAACTTAAAACTACCTGTATACATACCAATATAACAATGATGTCATTTAAAACCAAATAAGAATCTCTTTGGGGCATAGTTTTGTCTTTAAATAAAGAGATTCTTTTGGGCCTTAAGAACTTGTCTTGGTCACCTAAATCAAATCATGGCAAATATAATATTGCCGGAAGAACTTGTCTTGAACACTTAAATCAAATCATGGAAAATATAATATTGCCTTAAGAACTTGTCTTGGACACTTAAATCAAATCATGTCAAATATGATATATTTACAAATATTGGAAATCAAAATGGTATCATTTAAAGAATATTCTCTTAGAGGTATAATCTTGTAAGTCTATGAGAGGAAATACTTTTGCATTTAAAAAGCCTCTTTTCGAATTGTTAGCTTATTGAAAGATGGTTTAGCATTGAAAGTGGGAAAAGATTTTGCATATTATTTATAAACAATTAAATTTTGAAATTGAAATTTCTAATTCTAATTTTGAAATTGAAATTTCTAAATTATATTGATCGAAATTTTACTAAAACATTTTTATAAAATAACATAAAATAAAATAAAAAATTATTTTTAATTTATATAATTCATTATTATTAAAATTATATTATTTATTTTAACACTATAAACACAACACAATTGCACTCACACACCAACTAAAGGAAAAGAAAAACAGTAAATTTAAACCCATATATTTTAAAATTTGAGACCCTAAGTCAATGTTTCAAGGGCAATAAATTTAAATCTATAAACACAATTGCACCCACGCACCAACCAAACAAAAAAATAAAAAAACAACTTAAACCCATATAAGATACATGATTTTAATATTTGAGAACCTAAGTCAATGTTCCAATTTAAGGACAATAAATTTGAATCTATATCAAATGTTACAGGTTACAAATTAATTACGGAAGCGTGAAATATCAACTTTTAGTTATGAAATGGAATTTTATTATAAAATATTGACAATATCCTTGCAATAGAATTTTATGTATTCTATTTTATATATAGAACACTAACTATATTCACCAAATAAGATATGTATAAAATATTGTTTCATGAAAACTTATATATAAAAGATTAACAATATTCATGCAATAAATTTATATATATATATATATATATATATATATATATAATAATAACAATATCCAAAGTATTATTAATCTATTTTATATTTTGCTTTTAAATGAAGTGATTCAATTTTTTGTTTTATTATAAAATTGTTAGATTATATTTTTTCTAATTAAATGAATTAGCATCTATTTTTTATTATATAATTGTCGGATTATAATTTTTTTGTGAATTAAATGAACTAACATACAAATTCTACACCTTATTAAATTTGGAAAAAAAAGAAAAACAATAAATAATTAAAATATTCAAAATTTTAATGACGATCTATTAGAGAGCGTAGAACTCAGAAGAACATAAAACACAGAACAAAATTGTCTTCGTTTGATCGCTGAAGCGGTTTTTATACACAGCAAAGAACTTTCTAGAGTCGGTGGCTTCTTCAGGAAGCTATCCAGCTCTGCCGAATTCTAGAAGAAGCTAGACACAACATTTATTGGTGGTGGTTGGAATTACTATTGTTTTTCCAACACTCCCCCTTAATTCCAACCATATGACAAATATACTACAACACAATACATAAGATATTGTAAGCATACTCTTAATTGTCATGCCTGCTGGTCTAAGTCTCAACTAGGCTTACAATATAATCTTGATTTTCTGCAACACATAACTTACTTCTACAAAACTCAAATTTTGCCTTACCAAGAGACTTGGTGAATATGTGAGCTACATTCTCATTTGTATTACAGTACATTAGAGAAATTTCTTTTGATTGGACCTTTTTTCTTACAAAATGATATTGTGTGTCTATATGTTTTGACCTTGCATGACATACAGGATTTTTCCCCAATTTGATGGTGCTTTGATTGTCACATCTGATCACTGTAGGTTCTTTTTGACCTTCACCAACATCTTTAAATATTCTTCTGAGCCATATAGCTTCACAGGGGCCACTACATAATGCTTTATATTCTGCTTCAGTTGATGACAAGGAAACTGTTGTCTGTTTCTTACTGCTCCGTGATATAGCTCCTGATCCTATGTTGAAGACGTATCCAGTGGTGGATTTCCTGTCATTTGGATTTCCAGCCCAATCAGAATCAGAATGACCTGTCAATTCAACATTACAAGCATTAGTATATTCAATACCAAAATTGATAGTTCCCTTTAAATATCGAAGATCCCTTTCTGGAGCTATCCAATGGCTTTCATGAGGCTTAGCCATGAATTGACTAAGTATGCTTACTGCATAAGAAATCCCTGGTCTAGTGGTAGTGAGATAATTCAGACTTCCCACTAATTCTCGATACAATGTTCCATTCACCTCTTTTGTTCCATCATCACATCTTAATTTGATATTTTGTTCCAATGGAGTACTCACTGCTTTACATCCATTCATATGAAATCTCTTTAGTACTTCATTTTTATATTTGCTTTGTGTGATTAAGGTTCTTCCATCATTTCTCCATACTTCAAGACCTAGACAATAGTGCATCTCACCAAGATCCTTCATCTCAAATTCCTGTGATAACTTCATTTTTATATTTGTAATTAATTTATCAGCCCTCCCTATTATTATTAGATCATCAACATATCTAGAAAGTAATACTATATCCCCATTTCTGTCTGTCTTGACATACAAATTAGGATCATTTTTACTCTTTTTAAATCCTTGCTGAAACAAGAATTTGTCGATTTTCTCATACCAATATCTAGGGGCATGTTTAGTCCATATAAGGCCTTTTTTAACTTTCATACAAGATGTTCTTGACCCTTTTTTACAAATCCTTCTGGTTGAACAAGATAAATCTCTTCTTCTAAGTCACCATTTAGAAAAGTTGACTTTACATCTAATTGATGTAGCTTCCAATCATATTTAGTTTCCAACGCTATCATTATTCTAATTGTATTCATTTTTGCAACTAGAGCAAAGGTATCTTCATAATCTATACCTTCTTTTTGTGAATAACCTTTTGCAACCAATCTTGCCTTATACTTGTCTATGCTACCATCTACATTAAATTTTGTCTTGTACAACCATTTTGATCCTATAGGGACTTTATTTTCAGGTAATTCTGTTAATTCCCAAGTTTCATTTTTCATTATAGAGTCATATTCTTCTTTCATAGCTTCCATCCATTCTTTATGATTTTTGGCTTGTTCATAATTTAAGGGCTCAAAAACAGTCATTACTTGAGACATTAAAGCATAATCTTTATACCTGATGGGGGCTTGAATCTGTCGTGTTGACCTTCTTAGAGGTTCATTACTTTGTGGAGTACCTTCTCCTTTTCTTCTCTGTGGAGTGCCTTCATCACTTCTTTGTGGACTTTGATTCCTTGATGTGTCTTTTGGAATGTCCATGTGTTCTAGTTCTTGGGTTGATTCCACAACTTCTTCTTCTTCCTTAAAGCTTTCATAAGAAGACTGCCATGTATTATGTTCATCTTCTTTTATTTGTTTATCTACATGCTCATGAAATATAACATCTCTACTTGCAAAGACCTTGTGAGTACTTGGATCATACATTTTATATGCTTTTTTATCAGTGCAATATCTAATAAAAATACATTTGATGGCTTTGGCATCTAACTTTCTCCTATCCTCTTTAGGAATATGAGCAAAGTCCTTGCATCCAAATATCCTTAAATGACTAACTTTAGGTTTAAAACCATAAAATGCTTCAAATGGTGTTTTGTGCTCAAGATACTTAGTAGGGATTCTATTTTTAAGATATACAGCTGTATTAATGGCTTCAGCCCAAAAACTATTAGAAATTCCTTTACTTTTTAACATACTTCGAGCACATTCAACTAATGTTCTATTCTTTCTTTCGACTACTCCATTTTGTTGAGGTGTATGTGGTACTGTAAATTGTTGCATAATTCCATTTTGTTTGCAATATTTGATAAAATCTCCTGAAGTGTATTCACCACCTTTATCTGATCGAAGAATTTTAATGGTCTTTCCTGTTTTCTTTTTAAACATACATTTGAATTCTTTAAAATATTCAAACACGTCACTTTTGTTTCTTATAAAGTATACCCATGTGTATCTAGTGCTATCATCAATGAATATAAGAAAGTAATATGCTCCACCAAGTGACTTAGTTTGCATTAGACCACATACATCAGTATGCACTTGTTCAAGTATTTCACGTTTTCTTCTATTTTCATGCACGGGAAATTCTTCCCTATGTTGTTTTCCTAGTGCACAACCTTCACATTCAAAGTGTTCACCCTTAACAATTGGAAGACCTTCTACCATCAGTTTCCTTTGTAGCAATATTAGGTCATTATGATTTAAGTGTCCATACCTTTGATGCCAAAGTTCTATAGTTGACATGCTTGTTGATGCCAATTTTGATGCCCATTCTTCATTACATCCAATTTGTATAAGCGTCCAACTCTCATTCCTTTTGCAACAACCTTGTAGTTGTCCTGCACATCCTTTCCCAAACAATGTGATTTCACAAATTCAACTTTTAAATGTTGATCTGTGATAGTAGAGACTGAAATTAAGTTCTTTTTTAATCCTAGAACATACACCACATTTTGAATTTGTTTTTCTTGTCCATTAGGCATCATAAAACTTATATTACCATATCCTTTAATTTCATGTGATCTATTATCTCCTAAATAGATGTGTCCACCCTTATTAATCTCATGATAAGTATCAAACGAATCTCTTTTGCATGACATATGAATTGATGCACCAGAATCTATAAACCAGGCATTATCATCATCAATTTCTGCTGATAAAGCAGCATTGGACACAAACAATTTAAGATTTCTAACATATTGACTAATTGCTTCATCTCTATCAACGTAATTTCCTGAATGCCTTCTTTGTTTAAATTGATCAGACCTTTTTTACATGCAATTCTTAGCAAAATGACCAGGTTTTCCACAGTAATAACACACATCATCTCTACTTGATTTGGCATTTGTCCTTGATAAAAGGGTACCTTGAAATGATTTTACCTGTGGCTTTTTGCCTTTGTTTTTCTCCCACTGTTTAGCTTTGAAGGACTGCTTCCCTTTGGCCATCAATGCCAAATCTAAATTGGAGGATTTTTGTTTAAGGCTTATTCTCCGCTCTTCTTCCTACATAAGTATACCTGCTAACTCATCAAAAGTAGGAGCCTTCTCTCTCGCTGAAAGACCAGTGATAAACATTTGATATTCATCAAGCATTCCGTTTAATGTCACAGTAACAAAGTTTGTACTAGATATTGATTCACCAATGTCACCTAATTTATCCTTTAGATCTTTAATTCTAGAAATAAAATCACTAACACTTTCATTTTTTTCCATTTTAATTGAAAGAAGCTTACTTTTTAAATATAATATTCGATTTGTAATTTTCGTCTCAGACAAATTTTTGAGAGTGTCCCATGTCTCCTTGGATGTTTTGCACTCTTTAATGTGTGGAATAATGTTGTCCTTAACCGTTATCCACAAAAGCACCTTTGCTTTGTTTTCCCGTCGCTCCCAATCTTGAATTACAACATCTGTAGCTTGAAGGGACACTGGCTCAACTTCAGCGCCAGACACAATTGCCCATGTCCAATTTGCATAATTTTCACCGTCTAACTTATTAGAGTCAGATAAATAAGATTCTGCCAATGCATTAGCCATGTTACTTATTTTCACCGTGCCATTCGCCAAAAATTTTTACTAATTTTCCCAAATATAAATCCTCAAACATAAATCAAATTTTTTTATCCAATATCATTAGATAATATGGTTATGGTTGCTTCATTTTCCTTTTTTTAACACAAAATTAAAAGCGGCTGTTATTTTTACTTTATTTAATGTTGTATATCATATAAACTCACAAAACAAGCTTTCACATGAGCGACTTCAATAGGGACAAACAGTCCATCGCCACTACAAATGATCATTAATAGCATGCTACTTTTAAGAGTAAAGCACTAAAATAAACACCACCAACCAACATTTGATTGCTATCAAGTTTCATTAATGAACCTTGGAACAGTGAACATTAAGAGAGATAGGCACGTTTGAATTCGGTGACCTTACACAGAAATTAGCATCTATTTTTTATTATTGAATGGTCGGATTATAATTTTTTTTTTGTGAATTAAATGAATTAACATACAAATTCTACGGTTTACTAAATTTGGAAAAAAAAACAAAACAATGAAGAATTAAAATACTCAAAATTTTAATGACGATCTGCTTCCTTTTGAGAGTTCGATGCATTTATTGTTTCAACGATTATCCTCTAAACTTATGCTGATTGTAGAATCTAGTCATCTGAATGCCCAACACAGTGAGCGCTTGAGTTGAATTTGTATAAGTATGACCTAATTATCTTTTGCGGTCCGTTCCATTCTCGGAATGCATATAAAAAGATTTGTCATTTTGGTTCCTCTTGCAGTTGCAGATAATTAAGCTTTTACATAAAGAATGCACTGAAATTAGTCGATGTATTCGAATTGATGAATTTGGTACGAAAAATGCACTATTGTATACTCGATTATTCAAAGAACAATGAGACAGCATAAATCCAGTGACAACATTTCTCTCTTTGGCATCACATAATGCATCACTGTAAACAGAACTTTCTTTATGTGCCTAGGCTCCGTCGTTTCTGGTTCAGATCTGTGCTTGTTAAGGACGGGATTTGGTGTGTGCCACGATTACAGAGGAATTATAGTTGGGGAAAATTCCAGGCTCCCAAAACTTTACAGATCATCATGTGATTGTCTGATACATGTACCAATTGTCCCCTCAAATTGTTTGCACAATGACAAGCAGTATTATGTAATTTGCACAAGTATCCAAATAATGCACTAAAGAATTTAATAGTGCAAATAAGATTGCTGGCTTCTCTCAGGTTTATTTTCCAGGAAACAAATTATAGTTTCTATTTCTACAATGTATTGGAAATTGTAATTACTCCTGTGTGTATGTGACCTATGAATTGAGCAGTTGAGTTGACTTAAGTCTGATCTGATATTAGAAATTTGAATTCAGTGTATATTTTAAAAAGCCTAATTCTACACGAACAAATTAGTTGGAATTCAGGCAAGCGAGTTGGAAATATCATAATTGCATAATTAGTAAATTAAAGTTATATATACAAGGAATGGGTCATTATGAGAAATAAAGTTTGGATGAGAAGAGCTAAGAGCCTAAGTAATTGTGTATATGACAAGTTTTATGAATTGAAATTTATTTTGTATTCTCATTCAATCTGTTCATTGTTTTTACATGTGGATGTATCATTAATCATGAAAGCCGCTCATTGTTTTTAAAACTAATCAAATAAATGATGGACGGGCATAACTCCTCCGCCCCCTTCTTAAAAAAATCAAATTTAATTCCGGAACCTCGCCAAAGGAGTCGTAATAGTCAGCAAGGTTGCAAAAGTCATAAAACAGTATTTTAATAATTATTTTTTTGCTTTCTAAGTTATGGAAATTTCTGTAATATTTTCAAAAAAAAATTACAGGGATTTTTGTAAATTTAAATAAAAATGGTTAAAATTCATAATTTTAATTGTTTTAAGAGTTTTTCATTGTATTCAATCTATTTCTACGGTCAAAAACATGATTCAAATACTGCCTCTACAAAATATTTTACCTAAATTCTAACCACTTTGGCCATTTCCAAACTCACCCATCGCCATTAATTTATGAAAATTGATCGAGGCCGTTGACTTTATCGCCAATCACAGCACACATGACGGTAAAGTTCGGGCCATCCCCTGTCCCAGGTTGCCTCCCAGATCCATCGGATATGCCTAGACCAGACATTCGGACCCAAACAAGATGGGACCTGGAGTGACATTGGTTGTTTTGGTCCTAAACAAGATGGTACCGGTAAGGGAAGAAATTATTTTAAGGTTCACTAGGTTAGAGATAACTTGTAAAATGAATTGTTTAGCTATTTAAATAGAATTTTTTGTTTTCATTTATTTATTTTTTTCTAACCAATATGGAGTTTGCTACAATGTAGTGATATAATAAGTAGATATTGCTAGAATCGAGTAATATAATAAGTGGATAACGTAGCGTAAAACCAATGCTTATGGTTTAATTTCTTTTCCGGAATTCGATTAATTTTGGCAAAGTTCATATTAACTTTTCGTAGAACTCAACGGAAATTGATTGAGAATATTATGCAAATCCATGAATAGAAAAACAGAATAAATCTTTATTGTTTCTGGGCATTCAAAGAGAGGTTCACGGTTTGGAGCAGTCGGATGTTCTCTTCTTTAATATAAAAGAGTAGTTTCGGTTAGTGAGCTCTTACAAGTCTCTATCGATCTTCTGTATCCTGCGACTATGGCACAAGAGTCAATTAAGATCAAGACAAAATTAAGATAGAGTTTTCGCAAACTTTTTCAATGGTTGTACCTGTCACCCTTACTGTGAAGCATGTTCCTCTCCAATCTCGACCTTCGTTGGCTTACGAGTGACAACCCTCAACTTCTCTTCTATAAAACAAAAAGTTTGAAGGAGGAGATTCGTAAGATAGCTGACGCGTGTTAAAAAAAAAAATTACGGGAAAAGGTAGAGTAGTGACTTTCGCAAACCTGATTTTTTGCAACTAGATTAGAGAGACTTAAAAACCCAGTGTTAACTCACCGCAAAAAAATAAAACAGAGTAAGTTTGGAGCAACACAATGAAAGCTTAGGATTGAATTCTAAATCATGAAAATATATTCACGAGACTGTAGCTCATTCACAAGTAAAACAAAGCTTTTATAGATTTACACTTAGACAGAGTAACACAAAGTAAAATACAGTGACTTGTTTTTTACAGGCACACCAAAACTTGCTCCACCATTTTCTTCTCAGAGACTCTCCCTTGCTCTCTTGCTTACAAAATTATTTTTACATACATATCTATCTCAACACACAATTTGACATTAATACATGACAAAGCAAAAAGAGTGTGGAATCACGCAGGTGTGAGTTGTTGTTGAGTGTGGAAATTGTGTAGGTGTCTGTGGAGTATGGGAAATAATAGTGGAATGAATGCTTTCCCATATTTAATTACCAAAATACATTAAATGCCTTAAATTCATTGTTGTGTTGAGTAATGGTTCACGCGGTACTCTGTTCTGGCTTAAGTCTTTCTATCTTCAAATAGATACACAATCTGCAAAATATACTTCTGGCAAGTATGGCTATTGTCAGGGTGTTTAATGCGGTGGTTGGGATTAATATTTCCAACACTCTCCCTTAATCACAATTGTCACCATTGACAATGTTGGGCATGGAATCCCCCCACAGCATGTTTTAGGGCTCAAAAACCAAGTTTTGGTTAAATGTATTGTAAGACTCTGTGAACTACGGGTGCAGAGTGCGAAGTATAGGTTAAGTCATAAGGTTTTCCACCCTAAATATTTTAAGGTAATCTAATGTCATGTCAGCCTACCAATGATCCATGCACCATGAGATTGTATAAATACATAGAGGCTCTAAGTTGTAAGGGGAGCAGTTAACAAGCGAAGAACCAAAGATAGAGCATAGAGTAAGAATCTAAGTATATAGAGTTGTAGTAGGAAGAGGCTCTGCAACTGAGTGCGCTGGGGCCTAGTAGAGTCCGCAGTTGAGTGTGTGAACTCCTGCAACTCAGTGCGCGGGGCAGTCTTGCGTCTGTAATCTTAAACGAAGAATAATAAAGAGAAGTTGATTATAGTTTCGGTGCATTTAATTGTGTATTGTATTCTTTATATTTATGTTGTTTTGTTTATCATGCACACTTATACAAATATTAGATATATTGTTAATTATCATTAATCTTACACCGATTAGTGAAGTAATTGAGTAATAATAGATTAAATAGAAAGGAACTTGAGTATAATACAGATCGCGCCCTGGGTAGGGCTGCGTGAAGGCAGCTACACAGGTTGTGAAGGACTAATAGGTGCACGTAGTGACATGCGCGCAGGGCCAAGCCATAGACTGTGAGAAGCTCATCAAACATCTCCACGGTGTGGAAACCTGGTTCTAGCACCCTCCCATACTACTTCAGGTGAGACCTTAGTCCGTGCTCCACGGACTGTTGCCGAAACGGCTAATAGTACCGGGATTTGCTTGGCTAAATCACCTTTGAACCTGGGTCAGGCCCATACAAGCCAACAAATGGTTCTGTTGTCGGGACCGAGATCTACATAAGGGATTTCTAAGGTTGTGCCACTAGAATCCAACAAAGAAAGAAATTGAAGAGTGGTTGGACAAGAAGATTCACGAGTTCGCGATGTAGAAAAATAGAACTCTGTGAGTATCTAAGGAACAGTAGTTGGAGCGCTACTTGTATACGGAAATCCACGAAATTTTCTTTGCATTCTTTCCTTCTGAGTTGTATGAGTGGATCGCGAAGTTAGCAGACAACTAGTGAAGGTGTAGGCTCGACAAACCAATAGTGTGGACTCCGGAATTAGTGCGCAGACTAGAAGCGTCAAGAGATAAGATTGCGCAAGCTATGGACCATTGGCTCGACCGAATAATAGGAGGATTTATCACTGAGTTTGCGGTAGACACGAACATCAATTACATTTTTCCACCCACCACACCTCTGCCACCACCATAGTTCAGTGTGGTGAGTGCAATTAAACTATCAGTATTCAGAGGAGTGGAGAACGAAGATCCGAACCAATTCTGGTTCGTGGTAAGAGAAGTATGGGAAGCACAAGGCGTCACGGATGACAATATTAAGAAGGCTACGCTGGTGAGCACACTGCAGGATTGCATATTAACATGGTATATCAAGCATTCTAATGACCACCCAAACGTAGGAATCACAAAAATCCAGGTTGCCCTGAACATGGAATTTAGTAGGCGAAAGTCATAGACACAATCAATCATCAGGTTTAAGGAGATCACAATGCTCCTAGGTGAGACCCCCTGGGATCTAGACCAAAGGTTGAAGAGTATGATTCGTGAAGCCAATATGACGTTGACAGATGGACAACATCATGCATGGTTTGTAGCATCACTGACACCGCACTTAAGGATGGCACTGTCACAACAAAAACTTTCCACCCAGGCCGGAGCTTTAGAAATGGTGATGAGATTGCATGAGACCCATATACAAGACCCTGGTTTGGGAGTCCAACAAATCCACGCGCAATTGCAAAATCTGTGTCTGGAAATGCAAAGTTTGAAACATGATAGGACACCTCAGCTAGAGTTGCACTAGGAGGTATGGTGCATAAAATTTAAAGGCCAAGGGCATGCCAATGGCCACTGTCCAGTGTTCGCAAACTACTTGGTAGGAGGAGGGCCGATGCCATTAAGACCTGAGGCACAGGCAGGGCCGAGAACGGCGTTTGCATTATGGTGCGCGATCTGTCAGATAGGAGGAAAACACACTACAAATAATTGTCATCTATCGCATAAGTATACGTGGACATCCCAACAATTGTTTTGTAATTTCTGCAGGTCGGTAGGCCATGATGAACGCACCTGCCAAAGCTATGAACTAATGATGGATCAGACTCCTGCCTATAGGGTGCAAACTAAAATGCAAGCCCTCGACCCAAATGCAGGGATGGCGCGCACTAGATTTCAGGGCCGCAGTCGAGGTCTAGGCGAAATGGGACCAGGAAGGGGTCACGGACAACTAATTTGTTATAATTGCGAAGGTCCAGGGCACTATGCCCGCGATTGTACAAACTCGACAAGGACATCATGTTGGTACTGTACTCAGTTTGATCATGAGGCAGAAGGCTTCCCTTCGCTGATAGCGAGGATGCACGAAAAATGGGTACTCCAGCCCCCTTCGACTCAGAATTTGTAGATAATGAGGTCTGAGCTGCGCGAAGAAGACCCAAATGTAAACATGACGTTCAGGAGAAATATGATCATGAGCGATGATAAAGGGAAGGAGACAAAAGAAAGTGCATGGGTTTGCAAGGTTCCTACAAAGATTGAAGCTAAGAAGAGCTTCATGAAGGCCTCCACTTCAGGTATTAAGGATCAACTGGAACCAGGGATGGATCCTTCAATGCTCACTACCTTTCTTGAGACATGCATGAAACTGTTGCGTGATAATAAGATATTCAAAGGATTACAGGAACTTATCACTAGGTGCATGGGGTCAGGAGAATTGTGCGTGGTCGAGAAACTTGGAAAGCATGCATTGCGCACAAGAAGGGAAATGAGGTTGACTGCACAAATTGGCGAGTATGAAATGTATCAAATAATCTTGGATCTTGGATCGGATGCAAATTTACTACCAAAAAAAATGTGGGAATGCATGGGCAGATGCACGCTATAGTGGTCCCCTATCCAGTTACGAATGGAGAACCAACAAAAGATTTTGCCAATGGGAAGATTGCAAGGGATAACAGTAGATATTGAAGGTGAAAGCGCGCAAGCGGATTTTTGAAGTGATGGAGATTTTCGTTGACAGTGATCCTTATCTCACACTACTAAGAATAGATGTAGCCACCGATATGAATAGAGCCATAAATCTGAAGAAGTGCAAAATGATCTTTGAGAAAAAGTCATTGCGCGTAGTAGTACTGCTAGATCCAGCTGAAGGAGCACGATACACTGAACTAGTTTGCGACGATGATAGTGATGACAATTTCGATTGTATTTACAAGATAACTGCATGAGAAGAGGATTGGATGAATTGGACTGCATATGGAAAAAAAATTTGGGAATGCGAAAGCTCCTGCACTTCAGATTCAGACGAAGAAGTAAAACGATGGCAGAATCGGCTACACGAAGTAACAATGCTTAATTGCAACATGATGATTAGATCACTACGTTGCATGACAACAGAGGCAAGGGAGCTACTGACATATGATGGATTAACAGCGGTGGATGAATTTTTGAGCAAATTTGAAAGTGCAGTACCAGAACAGTAGCGATTTGATGCTTTGAAATGGGCATTGCATACAACGCCCGCATGATGGTGGGGTACGCATCAAGAAATTTTTGAGGACTAACATGGATGTAGAAGGATGCTGCGCCTACGTTTTGGAAAACCTGAGCTCCAAATGAGAGCTAGTCAGCAGGGGCGGAACAACTTGCACGCCCATCTTTCAAGATGGGTAGAGACATGCTATACAGCCCGCACAGGTGCACACCACCCCCAGAGTAGAGAATCAGAACAGACTACAGCAGCAGGAAAGGAGATGCACTCTACCAATTATCCATGATGAAGCATTCGATAGGGTGTGCGGAGTACTGAAAAAGGTTCACCAGGAAAGACGCACTAATTGGGACCTATGCGTACCAGCGATTCGTTGGGCTATAGGACCATGTGCAAAACCCTGACTACAGAAAAGCTTCTGAAGGTGCAAAACAAAGTAGGGACCATAATTTCTAAAGGGAATGAAAAGAGGGATCCACACGTAATAGCTCTCGTAGTTGTGACAGTACGCGAAGACCAGGATGAAGAAATCACACGGCTATGTGAGGTCGAACACACAGAGATTCAGGAAGTCATTCGACAAGGGAACCTTAGACTTTGCGAACTCAAAAAGGACCGGGTAGGACTGTAGGAGAAAAGAATTTTTATGGACACCGATATCAAAAGGCTGGAAAATGAGATCAAGCAAGTAGGTCTCATCGAGCAACCAAGGATAACAGGACAAGGTGCATATGATCATGCCATTGGACTAGAAGATTGTAGCCGGGAATTTATGACTCTGCTGCCATGGATATGACCACACCTCAGTAAACGCAGTAACCAGGGGACTGCACTACGTATAGTAGAACGCGTGGTGTCAGCTGTCGCGAAGGCCATTGAGGAGTTTCCGCAAACTATACTAAAAGACAAGTTGAAGTCTCGCACAGGTGGTACGACCACCTGACTAGCCGTAGGGAGCATAGTCTCAGCGCTCCAGGTAGCTGAAAGAGAGTGTGAGACTACAAAAGAGTCTATTTGGGAGTTGCGCGATGAGGGAGGTGCACGCAGAATCAGCATGTCACAAGGGTGGTGACTGCGCACGGGGGGCTGCGCTACTGCGCGAGTAGGCTGGGAAGTGACCATTGTGTCATTATTCATGACAAGATGTCCGATTTAAGGCAAAAGGGAGCGGGAGGCGGGCATTTAAAACACGAATTAAGGGAAAGATTTGGGGCAATCTACCGCCAAGAAGGCATTGATGGCCCAGAATTGGGGGGAATGGTCAAATTTGAATTCAAAAGGCGTTATAAAACTCTAGGGGCTAGCCACAAGACAACACTTGTTATCTTGAGATTTGAGCAGTCTGTGAGAGCACAAAGTGTTGAGCACTAAGAAATATTTGAGCCCCGAAGTTCGCGAATGACCACAGACAGTTCAAACAGGATGATGGCTACCAGAAGAGGTTTGGGATCTATAGAAAGAACCACCGACAAGGCCGTGGAACCCCATGGTACATGATGTTCCCGGAGACACTAGACTCACGCCAGAAATCCATAAATCACCTCAGACGCTGAGGCCCAAGAAAGATAAGCAGGCAGTGGAACCAGCTTGCATGTCCTCGAGGAATCCGTGGTTTGGTAAACTCTCAATGGAAGAAAAGGGAAAGGCTCTCACCATTGAGACAAATGATGAGGAGGAGGACCTATAGGCTCTCGTTGATGAGATAGAGGAAGAAGAAGACATGGAAGAGCACATCTAGCTGGTGCGCTCTACAATGAAATTGCCTGAATATGTCCCTCCACGGAAAGGGAAAGCAAAGATACCAAAGGACTTGGATGCCACTAAGAGTGCACTCGAGACCCCTCTCCTCCACGATGAAATTGTGTTTTGGGGCTCACACTTGGGTCGCGTGCTCACAATGAAGTTTGAATATTGGGACCTCGTGGACAGCGAGAGGTTCCCACACTTAGAGACACAGAGCCTCATGAAGTAGAGCACGGAGGGGCTAGTCACAGCACTAGAGCTGCAAAAATCATTGCGCGGTGTGGAGAAGGCCAGATTACTTCATCTGTTGTGGATTCCACACTTTCACTATTTTCGTGATCAAGCAGCTGCTTTGCCTAGTGCATGATTTCCTGACTCCCCTATAAGGGAAAGGACCCCACGGCGATCGCAGGAAAAAGCGGAGATTTGGCGCTTGTTGAGGTCATGAAGAAAAAATACAAGGTTGAGAAGAAAAAGAGGGGTTATGCAATCAGCAACATCAAAGATAAAGGGGTGTGCATAGCCACCCAACTCCCGACCAGGAAGGTAATGAGAAAATGTCGTGGCGATGAGGTGCTAGTGCCGGTAGTTACGCCATCCGAACAATGTGCAGAGGGAGTCCAATTCAACTGGGATGAGTTCCTCTATAAGGAATTATCGACCAACTGCAAGGAAGCCCAGGAGCAGGGCAACACCTTCCACTATGCATGGTTTCTCTTGTCCATTTTGCTGGTAAAAGGAGAACTCCCCAAGGACAGTCAGTTGCCTAGCATTGAACAGGACTTACCAGAGGCCACAAAGTACACGTCACTCTGGGATACCAAGGACACAAAGCAGATTCGTGAGACAAATATCTTCTGGGTTCCCATGGAGGTGAGCATCCGGATGTGGATCAATAAACGGTCGTGCCTATCCCCCACCGTGCACAACAGTCTGCAGAGCTTTGCAGACTTCAAGGTGGACATGCATAAAATTTACATCAAGGCGGGTAAGGATCTCGTGCAGTAATGGAACAAGATCCCCTTCATCGCCATTGATGATGCAATCCTTTCAGTGGTAGAATCATGGCCCCCTGAGAGGCGCACCCCAGATCTGGCGGAGCTAGATAGGACAACAACACATAAACAAAAGGATGAGGCCAAGTTGAGCATCACGAAGTTGGCCGAGAAGAGGCGAAATGAAAAAGTGGCCACAGAGGTAAGGGCTATCTGCGAGGCAGCAAAGACAGCCGCAGAGCAGGCAAAGGCTGTCGAAGAAGTAGTAGCAGTGTAGGCAATAAGGGCCACCACAATGCAGGACGAGGAGGGCCCGGATTTGTCTACAGGATAGGAAGCAGAGGACACAAACCTTGTAGAAGAAGGCGTGGACCCAGGCACAACTTCTTTAGAGAATTATATATTACAGAGCAATGGAATACATAAATTACTACAGAAATATAAACACAGGAAACACATAAAACAAGAGAGACATAGATATATGTGGTTCACCCAATTTGGGCTACGTCCATGGAGAAACAACGAGTCCTTCTTTTTATATTATCTAGCAAACTGAAGAGATACAACCTACAATAGATCCGCTTTAATTCCCTCTTCGCTCTCAATCTCCTCTTTCTTCCTCACTCAGAATACAGATATACCTAAACGCAATACAATACCCTCATATATGGCGAGGGGTTGCCTTCTAAGGCAAAAAACCCTAAATTAAACATAAATTCTACCGTCAGATCTTCACCTAATGAACGGCCCAAATTGACTATGAAATTACAACATTTTACAAGGAAATTTTACATCTATTCTTAGCTTCAAGGGCACTGCACCCGATCCCTCCGCCAGGTGGGAACTCCCAAAGGTTGCAGTCGCCTCCCCCCCAGACCCCTCACGAATATTTTACGGGCGGCATTGCCGCCCCTTTACGAACTGGGGTCGAATGTGGTGACACCTTTGAATACAAAAGATAATTAGGCTCCACACCCAACAACTTCCACCCAGCTGAAAAGGTGCGTGTCACAGAGAGATCAGGTCCACGAAAAAAGGTCAAGGCATCCAAATTAGCCATCGACCTGATCACTTTAACAGAAGGCAACCTCTACGACATCGGCAACACGGTTCATGAGGTCACCAAGGAAGCTCTCCAGGAAGCCATGTCAGAGCAGTGGATTGTGTTGGGGGCCCTAAGGGCACATCTGCAAGAACTACAGGTGCAGCCCCCATAGGAATGAACCGTAGCCACCTACGGTGCAAAAAGGCACATCAGCAGTGGAGTAGCTACTACCTGCAAAGATGGCGAACACCATAGTGCTACCGGAAGGAGCGCTAACAGCAGAGAACGAGGACGACAGAACCGTGGTGGGCAGGATCAAGGGACTTGGCCTTAATTTGGTTTCCCTTCTGCGGCACACATTGTACCAACTATAGGATGGCATAATAGTAGAGCTCCGTGCTAGGGAGGGCTGCGCGATTCAGGTGATGAGTGAGCAAAAGGTCAACATTGAACAGCTCAGCCTACAGCCTGACGAACTGGTGTCACAGAACCAATAGATCATGCAGACAGTTGATGAAGCATGCCGACGGGTCCCAGACTTGTACATCGTCGCAAACCTACCAATAGATATGCAGATCCATTGTCTTGCAAGTGGAGTTCGAAATGCGTGCAAAGAAACAACACGTGTGCAGCTGGAGCTGACTCTCGAGATTGTCAAGATGCGGTTGAAGGCACATCCTTCCACTCCTCCGGAAGTTACAGAGCAGCGTGTTAGCGCTATTCAAAAAATATTGGAAGAAATTGGACGGTTAGTGCAGGACTGTACCGGTATGTTGGACCAAGCCTTTGGCGTCCTCACATCCTTGTAGGAGGACCCCAACATATAGTGCTTGGAAACAGAGGCATGCGAGCTTCAGGAGCAATATGGTAATGTAAGGGGAACTACGTAGACAGTCGTCCTCACCCAATGGCTAGCAAAGAGGTAGCAAGCAAGGGCACTAAAAGAGAACGTGGATTCCGCAGAACAGAAAGAGGCACTTCTCAAAGTGCGCATCCAGCCATGGATTGATGAGGCCTTCACCATTATGACATATATTGAGGGAAAGCTCGCACAAATGTAGGGACTCTACGCGGTAAGGCATGCAGCTGATCCTCACAAAGAAGCATTGGAAGAGCACATGCAACAGGTCCAACAAACCACAAAACAGTGCGGAGTGGACCTCCAAGTAGTATGGGACTAGTTGAAGGGGCTCCGCGCCAAGATCGCCACACCAACAGAGTGACTCGGGACAAGTCACAATGATTGTGTTGGGGGCCTGTTGGGCATGGAATCCTCGCACAACATGTTTTGGGGCTCAAAGCCCAAGTTTTGGTCAAATGTATTGTAAGACTCCACAAATTACTGGCGCGGAGCGTGAAGTATAGGTTAATTCGTAGGGTTGTCTACCCTAAGTATTGTAAGGTAATGTAATGTCATGTTGGCCTACCCATGGTTCACGAACCATGGGATTGTATAAATAGAGAGAGGCTCTAAGTTGTAAAGCGGAGCAGTTAAGAAGCGAAGAAACAAAGATAGAGAATAGAGTAAGAATCTAAGTGTATTGGGTCGTAGTAGTAGGAATAAGCTTTGTAGCTGAGTGTGCTACGGCCTAGCAGAGTCCGCAGCTGAGTGAGTGGACCACTGCAGTTGAATGCGCAGGGTGGTGTTGAGTCTGTAATCTTGAATGAAGAATAATAAAGAGAAGTTGATTCCAGTTTCTATGCATCTAATTGTGTATTGTATTCCTTATATTTATGTTGTTTTGTTTATCGCGCGCACTTATATGATTACTGGATATACTATTAATTATCGGTAATCTTACACCGATTAGTGAAGTAATTGAGTAATAACATATTAAATAGAAAGGAACTTGAGTGTAATACGGATCGCACCCCGGGTAGGGTTGCGTGAATGTGGCCTCACAGGTTGCGAAGGACTAATAGGTGCGTGTAGTGACATGCATGCAGGGTCAAACCGCGGACCACCAGAAGCTCATCAGACATTCCTAGGGTGCGGAAACCTGGTTCTAGAACCCTCCCATACTACCTCGGGTGAGACCTCAATCTGCGCTCCACGGACTGTTGCCGAAAGGGCCACTAGTACTAGGATTTGCTTGGATAAATCACCTTTGAACCTGGGTCGTGCCCATACAAGCCAACAGGCAATTACCAAACATTTTCTTAGATAAACAAAACTTTCATGTGCCAATGTATTTGTGAAGATATCAACAAATTAATCGTGTGACTTGCAGTGCTGCAACACAATTTCATCACTATTAATCAACTCTCTAATAAAATTATATTTAGCATCAATATGCTTGGTCCTCTTGTGAAAGACAAAATTCTTTGACAATGCAATTGCTGAGGTGTTGTCACAGAAAATGATTGTCGTTCCCTCTTGGTCATGACGAAGATCCCTCAACATCCTTCTCATCCGAACTGCCTGACATGTTGTTGTTGTTGCTGCCACATATTCAGATTTTGCTATTGACAGTGACACTATTGGCTACTTCTTGGAGGACCATGAAATGGCTTCGAAACCCAAATGAAAAACATATCCTGGCGTGCTCTTACTATCATCAACATTTCCTACCCAATCACTGTCAGTATAACCAACCAGCCTGAAATCACTTGTTGCTATGTACAAAATGCCATACTGTTTTGTCCCATTGACATACCTTAGAATCCTTTTTGGTGCTTGCCAATGTGTCTCCTTGGGTGTCTCCATGAACCTTGAAACCAAACTTACTACGTACATTATATTTGGCCTGGTGGCAATCAAATACATCAAGCTAGCTATCATGATTTTGTATAATGTTAGATTGACATTGTTGTTGCAATCTTCTTTGCTCAACTTCAACCCCATGACAGTTGGAGCTGGTGCAGACTTGTTGTTCTACATTTTAAACTACTCCAAAATGTATGCCACATACTTTTCTTGAGAGATAAAAATGCCATCTTCTTTTGCTTCACTTCTATGCCCAAAAAATATCTTAACAATCCCAAGTCAGCGATTTCAAATTCACTCTTCATGACTTGTTTGAAATCAGCGATGAGGAAATCATCACTGCCTATAAAAATCAAATCATCTACATATAAGATGACAATGAGAATATTATCTTCACTCTCTTTGATGTAGAGAGTGGGTTCACCTTCACTTTTGTCGAAACCATTTTCCAACAAGTAGGCATTTATCCTGTTGTACCATGTGTGTGATGCTTGCTTCAACCCATAAAGATCTTTCCTCAACCGATACACTTTGTCTTCTTGGCTTTCAACCTCATAACCAGGCGGTTGCGCAACATACAATTCCTCTTTCAGCTCTCCATTCAAGAATGTTGATTTTACGTCCATTTGATACACTTTCCATTTATGTTGCACGGGAATTGCCACAACTGTGTGCATTGTCTCCATCCTCGCGTCTGGTGCAAACGTCTCCACGTAATCTCTTCCATGTTGCTACTTGTATCCTTTGACAACTAGCCTTGCTTTGTGCCTTTCAATCTTTCTCTCAATGTTACTTTTGGTCTTATAGACCCACTTCACTCCAATGGCATGTTTTCCTTTCAGAAGGCTCACTAACTCCCATGTGCCATTCCTTTCTCTTGCTTCTATTTCTTACTCCATTGCAGAAACCTATTTTTCTTCTTTGACTGCATCTTCAAAATGGATTGGGTCATCTACATCACCAAATAATGCAAATAAGGAATTTAGACCAGCGTTGCTATCAACTTCTTCTTGCTCATAAATTTCATTTAAATTTCGGAATTTTGGTCTTCTTGTGCTTGCTGAAGACGGGCTTGACATGTCACTTGGTGTTGTGCTTTGTGATGTGCTTAGAGAAGCACTTGCTTGGCTGCATGAAATTGTCTTATTATTTGTTGATGGTGTTGCTTGCTGCCTACTTTGTTGCACTTGAATAGGTGTAGAAGGAGTCATTGTTGAGGAATTACTTGCTACTGTTAATTCCACTTTGTCCTCATGTGGTAGACATGCTTTGACATTGACCGTCTTTTCTAAACTTCCATCCCATGCTTCCTCTTCTATAAGCTACACATCTCTGTTGATTATGACCTTCTTGATTAATGGATTGTAGAGTTTGCATGCCTTGTATTCATCACTGTATCCAACAAATACACATTTCTCCCCCTTGTTGTCCAACTTCTTCCTCAATTTGTCCGGGACATGTGCATACACCACACATCCAAAAACTCTCATGTGAGTGACACTATGCTTTCTTCCACTCCATGCCTCTTCAGGAACTATGTTTTGGACACTTTTGGTTGAACATCTATTCAAGATATATGTCGCACAAGTGACAGCTTCAACCCAATAATCATTTGGAAAATGCTTTGCCTTCATCATACTCCTTGCCATTTCCATAATGGTCCTATTCTTCCTTTCTACCACACCATTTTGCTAAGGTTTATAACTTGTTGTAAATTGATTGTAAAATCCATGTTCCCTACAAAAACGAAGGAAATCATTTGAGATGTATCCTCCACCTCCGTCAGTCCTAAGGACTTTGATGTAGTGTTCTCTTTGCTTCTCAACAAGAGCCTTGTATTGGAAAAAGTGTTCAAACACTTCACTTTTCTGTTTTAGGAGAAAGACCCATGTCTTCCTTGTGTACTCATCTATGAAGGTCAACAAATAGTGGCTACCACCAATTGATGGTTTCTACATTGGTCCACATAAATTTGAGTGGACAATCTCCAAAGGTGCTTTCGCCCTTACTGACTTTCCTGCTTGAAATGTCTCTCTATGTTTCTTGCCCAAGATACATCCTTCACATAGGTTTTCCAGTTTTTCTATGAGTGGTAGTCTCTTCACCATGCCATAACCAATTTTCATCTTTGACCTCTGCTTAAAAGTTTACTTGTGTGATAGCTGCATCTTTTCTTCTATTCTCTTGTGAGTTCATTGAGAGTTGTTCTTGCACACCTTATTTCTATTGGAAATAATACTAAGAGCAGGGTGAATCAGTATTATCAGATCTATAATTTTATTTCCCAAACAGATTTATATACGCTACTTCAATGAAGTGAACTAGTGTGTACACGCGACAATATTTAAAGCAACCAAGGTATATGCATATAACTTTTGATTTAGAGAATTTATCATGTATTGAGCTTAAACCACTATATGCAGTAAAAGTAGAATAAAGCATCACACATAAGCAACACACATGAACACCAAGATATAAGGTGGAAACCCAATGTGGGTAAAAAACACTTGCTGCTGTCATCTCTGTCTTCTTTTTAATAATAAGAAAACCTGTTTACAATCTTGTACTGGTGCAGACTCATACCAGTATGCAGGCACTCACCTACAGAAGGCTACAACCTCCTCTCATTCTCTAGCTACTACTGGAAGGGAGCTACAACCCCCTAGCTCTTGTACTAGCCAATATGTTTACTAGTACGTAGGTGCCAGCTTACAGAAAACTCCACTCTTCCACTAGGGACCACGTTTCATTAATTTCAGACTGGATACTCCTGGAACACAACACCATAATCTGAAGGCCATGTTTCATCCAATTTTCATACTGGACCCATAAACAACATTGAAACACAGAAAATCATAACTGCAATACAACCATCAAATACATCTACATCAACCAACCACTGAAACTCAATCATCACTTTCTGAATCAACCACAACTGAATCAATCACTCACTTGACAACCCAACATCACTGAAGCAATTCACAATCAATAAATCTAATCATTTAGAACACTGTCACCAGAATACAGTCACCAGAACATAAAGTAAAACCTAGAACTCTGCAACAACAAACATAAACAACTGAAACCTTAAAAATCATACTTCATAAGGTATATGCTACTTCCATGTGTCCAACCAGTGTATATACACACTTTTACCAAGGGGAACCAGTGTACAGATTTGCAAATTCAAATTTATGATGTATATGCTACTTTGATATGCTGAACCAGCATGTATATGCTCTTTTACTAAAGCGAACTTGCGTATAGATTTGTAAATGCTAACTTAAAACATCACAACTATTCCATACTTGAATCATACTGAGGTCATCATATTTACAGAATAAAACATGCGTCAGTATTTAGATCTAGACTGTTCAAGATCAAACCACATAATGATAATAATCTTAAGCCTTTATGATCCCAGTTCATCAACCTTCATCAGCCATATAGGTGCATCCTTAGATCAGATCAAGCAAACCATCAGAAGCTCATTAACCTGCATATATGATCCAACGTTTCATAAAATATTCAAATCCTTGCATGCCCTTGGCCTAATGATATTCACCTCCTTATTAGTTTTAGGCCTTTCTCAATACCATGGACCAAAACTACTTAGGACCAATACCTTGGACCAAATACCTTGGACCAATCAAATACCTTGGACCAAAGACTTTTGGTTTTCCAAGATATACGTGCTTTTCCTTCTGTGAAAGTGTGTGTCTACGTATACACTCCTTTTGTTTAGTAAACCTGCGTGTATATGTAGCTTGGACAAGTTGAATCTATGTATACCTCTCTTTTTTCATTCTTTGGTGTCTAATCTGCAGTTCTTTGTTGTTGATCTGCTGCACTGTGATCTTTCATCTGAGTGAGTTTCCATCAAGTACTTGATGGCAACAACAACACCAAGTCACTCCCCCACTTTGACATCAAGGGAAAAGGGTGGACCAAGATATTTTCTCCCTTTGACATACATTACGTTGTTCATGCTCCCCGTGAGTACAAGTAGAGTCTACAAAAAAACATTTTCTAAAAGAATAGCATGACTCTATAACTCAACTACGCGGGGATGAACTTCTTATCACTAATGACTCATACATACATCCATCTCCCAACGAAGTGGGGATATAACAAAATTTGACTCATCCATCCAACCAAGTGGGGATATACCAATTGCTTATACATGACAGAAACAATAAATATTACATCTTCCATCCCATGTAAAGTGGGGATACAAATTACATCATTTGTCTAAGAGGACTCATTCAAATGTATGAGAAGACATATCACACCCTAGACTTTTACATGACTTAAGCAACAAATGGTATAAATATTTGAAGCCATAGTTGGACTTAGCAACCATAATGCCAACAATGTTGAATGTACATGAAGGCTAATGCTCCCCCTGAACCTATGCTACCTATGCATTGTTAACAAGTCAATGACAAAGGCATTTTTGTCAATCAAATAACAATTAATGAACAAAACATATTGATAGACATTAATCATCAATATCATCCAGAGCACCTATATCAGAGCCTGCCCCACTATTTTTCTTGTCTGAAAAACATATACGCTCCTTGACCCACAGAAATCCACATGTGTACACGACTATACTTCATGAAACACGCATATAATAACCTTTCTCTGAAAAATTGGATTTAACAGTGGGATGATGTAGTAACTACTCCCAGCTTTTGTCTGAGATATTCAAATGTCTCTCTAGGCAGTGGTTTAGTGAATATATTAGCAACTTGTTCTTTGGAGGGAACACACTCCAATTTGACCTTTTGTTCAAGCACTTGTTCATGCAAAAAATGGTATTTGAAGGGTATGTGCTTGGTCTTGGAGTTCATGACTGGATTTTTTGAAATACTGATGGCACTTGTATTATCACATAGAATGGAGATGGGTGGAGTACATGTGATCTAAATGTCTTGTTGCAAGGTTTGCATCATCCAAAGTAGTTGTGTGCAGTAATATGCAACAACCACATATTCTGCTTCAGTTGTAGATAAAGCAATTGAACTCTGTTTCTTGCTGAACCAAGACACTAATTTGGAACCCATATAGAATGCACCACCACTAGTGCTTTTTTGTCATCAACGCTTCCTACCCAATCTACATCTGTATATGCATGAAGAGTAAGATCTGTATCTCTAGGATACCATAAACCAAAGTTCTTTGTTCCTTGAAGATATTTGAAATTTTTTTTGACTCCCTAAAGGTGTGATTCCTTTCGATTTTCTTGGAATATTTCAGCTATTCCTACTGCATGCATGATGTCAGGTTAGATACCTGTTAGATAAAACAGACTGCCAATCATGGATCTATAAGTTGGTTGATGAACTACTGCTGATTCATCATTTGAGCTGAGACTACATCCTATTACCATTGGGGTACATACAAGTTTAGAATCTTCCATGCCATACCTTTTCAAGATCTGTTTGAGATATTTGGTTTGTGAAAGAAAAATACCATCTTTATTTTGTTGAACTTGTAGACCAAGAGAATAGGTAAGTTCACCAAGCAAGGACATTTCAAATTATTGCTACAAAATTGAAGAAAATTTTGACTCATGGATTCTTCATTGCTACCAAAAATAATATCATCAACATAAACAAAAATAATTAGAAATTTTTCGGTTTCAATCTTTGTATATAGAATGCTATCTGCTGAACCTTTTGTAAAACCTTGTTGGTGTAGATATTTGTCAAGGTGATAATAGCAGGCCCTTGGAGCCTATTTGAGACCATAGAGAGCCTTTTTGAGTGTGCATACAAGTTTTGCATCATTTCCAAGAATGAATCTTTCTCGTTGGTTCAATATAAACTTCTTATTCTAAATCTCCATCAAGGAAAGCAGATTTTACATCCATTTGGTATACTATGAATTTCTGAAAGCTAGAAAGAGCAAGAAACATCCTTATGGCTTCAAGTCTAGCAACAAGTGCAAAAGTTTCTTCAAAATCTATACCTTCTTGTTGAGCATACCCTTTACAAACAAGTCTAGCCTTGTTTCTAATGACTTCTCCATTTTCATTTAACTTGTTTTTGAATATGCATTTAGTTCCTATAATATTTTTATTATGAGGTCTAGGAGCTAATTCCCAAGTATTATTCTTTTCAATTTTCTCAAGTTCTTCATTCATGGCCTTGACCCAACATTCATCTTTGCATGCTTCATTTACATTTTTAGGTTCGGTGGAGGATAGTAATGCTATATAGCTTGAGGTTTCTGTAATAGTTCTTCTTGTCTGTACACCTACCTCTTTTTCCCCTAAAATTTGAGTTTCTGGATGATTTTTTTGAACATACCTGGATGGAGTCTTTTCTTCTATTGTTATCTCTTCTTCTGGTGCTTCATTGGTTTCTTCTTCAATATCATTGTGATTTGATGTGGGAAAATATTCCCCATCTTCTTCATTGTTATAATCTTATGTTTTTATCTGTTTTGGATTTTTGCATGCTTCATCAACTACAACACCAATACTTTCAACAATTTTCCCAAGTCTTTTATTATAACATTTATATCCTTTACTTCGAGGAGAGTAACCAAGAAGAATACCTTCATCTTCTCTGGGATCAAACTTACCAAGTTTTTCATGAGTCCATTTGATATAACATTTGCTTCCAAAAACTTTAAAGTATTTTACAGTAGGAGTCTTACCATACCAAAGTTCATGTGGAGTTTGAGTGCTATTTACCCGAACATTTGCTTGGTTGAGAATAGTTACGATGATGAATGCAGCTTCACCCCAGAAGGTTGTAGGAGTTCCAGATTCATCTAGCATATCTCGAGCCATTTGTTGAACAATTATATTCATTCTTTCTACCACTCCATTTTGCTGAGGAGTCCTTGCGGTGGAGAATTGCCTTTTTATTCCATGTTGTTCCCAAAAGTCAAAGAATTCATCCAAGGTAAATTCCCCTCCTCGATCAGATCTGAGGCATTTGATTTTATGATCTGATTCATTTTCAACCAAAGCTTTGAAGGTTTGTAACTTTTCAAATGCTTCATATTTATGCTTTAGAAGACCTATCCAACACATTCTGGAAAAATCATCAATGAACAAAATAAAGTATTCTTCTCCACGAGGTGACTTTTTTTCTTGATGGTCAACATAAATCTGTATGGACAAGTTCAAGAGGCTTACTAGCTGCCCCTTCTTTCTCAATGAAGTGAGCTCTGGTTTTCTTACCAATTTGACATGGTTTTCATATTGTATTTTCAGGGATGCTGATATCTGGAAGATCACGAACAACCTTGAATCTGCATGTTTTTCTTATTTGAAAAAAGCTTAGATGTCCAAATCTTCTATTCCACATCCAGTTTTCATCAATTTTTCTTAGATAGCATGTTGTTTTCCTCCCTTGAGTATGTATAAATTATTTGGAGTTCTTGTACCTTTGATCACGGTCTCTCATGTATCAAGTTCACGAACAACACATCCATTTGATCGAAACACCACTTCATTTCCTTGATCACACATTTGACTGACACTCAACAGGTTATGCTTTAAACCGTCTACATACATAACATTTCCAGGCTTTAACTTTTTCTTTCAAGAAAACAGAACCTTTACCTTTTATGATAGCAGGAGAGTCATTTGCAAATGAGACATTCTTTCCTTTCTCTAAGGCATTATATGAGTGAAGTTTTTCTTTGTCACCTATCATGTGTTTGGAGCATCCACTATCAATGTCTCATTGATTTTCTTGCCCTTCTGCATACAAGGCTATATCACATCTTTTTGTTTGAGATTCTTTCCTTCTCCATATCTTGGGATTTAATGGTGTTTGCTTCTTTTGAGATGATTGCCGTATTTTTAACCTACATTCTGATTCTTCATGACCAAAATTGTTACATATTGAGAATTCTATTACATTTTGAAGAGGAGAAAAATTATTATAGGAACTTCCCTTGATCTCTGTTACATTCCTGTGATTTCATGCTTCTCTGGTCATGATGGTTTTGTAATCAACACATTTAGCATCTTTGTTCCCAAAATTATGACATTAAAAAAATTGCCCATTAAAGAAGTTCCTATGACTATTGAATCTATTGACCTGATGACTATAGTTTCTATTGATATTCATCTTTGGAGAAAATTGAGTATGATTTTCCTACGGTTGGTTGTGGCTTCCATTCATCCTTGGAGTAAAAAGAGTATGATTTACTTGATGATCAACTTTATGACTTTGTTGACGATTGACATATTTTTCACTGGTATTTCCTGCATCAAGATAGCTTTTAGTGGAGGTTGACGGCTTCTGTGATTGAGATGCTTCTTAAGGATATCCAAGACCTGTATTTATCAAAGGAGAATGCTGCACTTTGATAATTTCATTTAAATTTTTTGATCCTTTAGCAAATCTAAGATTGAGAGATTTTGTTTTCTCAAGATCCTTTCTTAGACCCACAATTTCACATTCTAGTTTTTCATTGTGTTTTTCCTTTTCGGCAAGTTGGTATGTCAAGGTATCTATAATCGTATTGTTTTCTTCTAAACAGATTTTGAGTTTAGATATTTCTTCATGAAGGTCATCCTCTTATAAAGCGTCCCAAAAATTATCATCATCATAAGCCATTAGAAGTATATAATAAGTACTATTTTCATCTTCATCACTATTTAATAAACCATGGCTATCTTCATGAGTATAGTAGCTCCTTTTATTTACAACTTCTTTTCTATTCCATTTTGCATATTCCTTCCCTCTTTTATCTTTATGAGGACATTTGGCAGCCTAATGACTGACTCTACCACAAGCAAAGCATTTGAAGGGTAGCTTACCTCTAAATCTTCCAGAACCCCGTTGAATCTTCTTGACAAAGTTTACCTCATCTTCTTCTTCTGAAATATGTCCTAATTCATTGTGTTCTTCCTTTCCTTGTGTTGAAGCTTTAAATGTGGCTTCTCTCATATCTGATGGTCCTCCTTTTCTCATCTCAAAGGAAACTAAGATTCCATGAAGTTGTGTCATAGTGATAGTCTACAGATCCTGTTTTTCTTCTATGGCAGACACTTTTGATTCAAATTTAGCAAACAAGGATCTCAAAACTTTCTCAACTAAGGTAACTTCGTTTATTTCTTCACCCAGATTCTTCATACAATTAACAACCTCATCTATACGTAAGAAGTAACTAGCTATACTTTCATCATTGTGCATATTAAGAGTTTCATATTGAATTCTAAGAGTTTGAATCTTAGCACGTTTTACCTGAGAGTCTCCTTCGTAGCTCAGAATGATTTTGTCCCATATTTCTTTGGCTAATTTGAGCTGCATCACTTTGACAAACTCTGATTGTGACAGACTTCCCAATAAAGTATTGACAACTCTGGCATTGGTTTCATATTGCTTTTTACCTGTCGTATCTGTAGTAATTGTTGTTGGAAATGTATATTCTCCTTCCACAATTTCCTAGACATCCATTCTAAGTGATTGTAGATAGGTTGTGGTTCTTCTTTTCCAATAAACAAAATTGCTCCCATCAAAAATTGGCAGTCTGATGGATCCCATGCTTTCATGATTATTCATGATGATGGATCTATTAGTGTCGGTCTTTGCAACCTTTCTTCAGTGATCAAACATGCTCTTACAAAGTGATTTTAAGGTGTCGAGGTCAAATTTTGTCATTTCAGTGAGTCTTCAAGCAAAATTTGGTCACTAGGTATTAGGTCTAGGGTTTGCTTTTAATCCTTTCAAAGTTGTCCAAATGTCGGTCCATGTCACCATTCAGCTGAGTGTACCATCATTTGAAGGGTTTTCATCGTCATGTCAAGTTCCACTAGGTCATTTTACGCCTTGTTCATGCTTCAGTTGCGGCTAGGTAAGGTTCATTTCCCTCTCCTAGGGTTTTGAAGGCCATTTCTCTTCGACGGTCAAATTATCAGTAAAAATTGTATCCCGATGTTCATACACCTTCCCCTATCCTTAATGTACCTTATTAAACACTTTCCATCACTGATATCCCTCAAATTCCTCATTTTCGCAGAAACCCTAGTTTCTTGCTACAACTTGGCAATTTTCTAAGCTAGACCTGTGTTTTGCACTTTTGGACCCCTTCCCCTCACTAAATCTTTGAAATTCCACTTTTCCCTACTTCCTAACATCTCTCCCTACTTCCCAAAATTTTCTCAAGAATTTATAAGCCCCCTTAACCCCTTCATTTCACTTCATTTCAACAAATCCCCTGTTCCACACATCAGGGTAGGTTTTACTCAAATGATATTTCTGAGCAAGAAAAGATGAATTTGGGAAAAATGAGAGAGGTTTTTGTCCAAAATAGTCCAAGGAAGAAAAAATTCCTTCACTTTTTACACAGGTGTCATGGTTTTAGAGAAATGTCAAAAATACAGTTGCCTCGGGAGAATTGGTGTACCTCTGAAGCGACCTTGGGAAAATCAAGTTTTCTCCTAGCTTGGTTGGCCAAATGACTTGCTTGATGAGTCAAATGTTAACTAGACACGAAGATATTTCACATGAGCTATCTGAGCTCAATTTAGAGTTGAGGAGGACCTTCAAAAGTTGACTGCAACAACACTCTTCCTTGAGGCAGCCTCATTTGGCACATTTTGACCAGTCTTGGGAGATTTGATTTTTGACAAGGAAAATGAACCCCAAATTGAAAAATTCTAGTTGGGTTCGAAATTAGACTCAATAATCTTTCCAATTAGCTATATCACACCCAATTGGGACACCAGGAAGGCCTCCAAAAGTCTCTTGCAAAATGCTCTACGCATTGGGTCATTGGCGCGACGCATTGGGCTAGCCTCCACAGTGCAAAAAATACACTGGCGTGGTGCATAGAGAAGGCACGACGCATTGGGTTTGAGACGCAGTGCATAGAGCTGGTAAGCCTGATTCTCTCAAAAACTCCCTCAAATTGGCAAAATCACTCAACTCTTGTAGTGTGCAAGTAAGTCAAGATCTTTTCATTGCTAGTAAAGGAGTTTTTCTTAAAGTTTATGGTGGTTGTTTAAAAGAAAATTCAAACCCTAATACCTTGCAATTTCTCAAAATCCATTACCTAGGGTTTGTACTTGTCATTTTGCTGCCAAGTCCGTTCTACCACTCCCTCAATTTTTCACTCCTCCATTCATTTTCTCAGCTTATCCACCCATTCCCTAATTCTCATATTCAGTCATCCCTATCCCCAATTCCCATTTCCCAAATCCTAACTACAAATACCCAAACCCTAATTGCCATCCCAAACCCTAAATATCATCCCCTAAACCCTTTCATTCCCTAAAACCATACATCTATCATCAAACCCTCCCCTCATAAGTCCCACTCATCCATGGCGCTAAAAAACATGAAGGCAAAACTGGCAAGCTGCCAAGAGGAGGAAAATCAAATTGACCACACTTGAGCAAGAAATTCAAGCTGATCATGAATCTTGTCTTGCGAGGACAAAATTTCACTTGGGAAAGGATGCTAAATAAGGCCAACAATGTTAAAACTATGTTGAGGAACATGGCCCATCATTACTTGACGAGAAGCAAGGTGTGCCAAGCTAGAATCAGGAGCTTGAAGGCAAAGTTGAAGAAGAGATCGAGGAGGAAAAAAGCGCAAGATAAATTTTAGATCTTGGCTGAGGCTTCCTTGGCCCATCACAGCACTTGATGGAGAAGACTCAGCCCAAATTTCAAAAGATTTGGGACACTTTTTGCATTTTCGAAACTTTGGGACTAAAAATAGAATTTTCTGCCCAATGCGTCGCGCCGCCCAGCGCTCGCTTTTGATGGGGACTTCATTTTTTGGAAAAATCAACATATTTGGATTTTTCATGGAAAAATATGCATGCTCACAAATGGACAAGAATTTTGAGAGGTTTTGAGCCCTCAAAAAGGTCAAAAACACTCAAAAAATGACCTTATTGACCCTATTTTGACACACATGAAGTAGTGTTGGGAGAACTGGCCTTTGGAGGGGTAAATGGAAGCCAAATAGAAAAATGCCACTTGGGTTGGAAAGTAGACAGGCAGACCTTTCCAACACGCACACTTGGAGTGAATTTGGACACCGGGAAGACCTCCAAAAGTGGCTCCAAACAGGTGCTACGCATGGAGAAATTAGGCGCGACGCATAGGGAAAATTTTGCCCGTTTGACCAAGTATACTCTGTTTTTCGCCTAGCTTTTGCCAGTTTCACTTTTCACCTTCTTAATGTCAAAATTATGATTTAATTTAATGTACATTGATGGATCATGATGTAAACATGTCAAATTTTCACTTATGGGGGTAGATTCATCCATAAAAAGTTAGTTTGCAACTGAATGAATCAGTTCCCTAGTTTTTAGAGGCAGGCTGTTCCACTGCCTAATTTGTAGTTCTCAGTTTAGAATTAGTTGGAACAGCTCCTAAACTCATGAGCTCAACCCCTGGAGGCTAGGATGAGTTGTTGTTTGCCTATATCTTATGTTTTTTCAATCATTAGCATGGTTGGACTTTTGAGAAAGCCTTGAGCTTCATTGTACATTCATTTCAGCATTTTGGCTAAGGAATTGAGACCAGGGTTTGCAGCACTCTTTGGGATTCATGTGGCAATTTGTCTTGGTACAATGATTTTCATTGCAATTGTGAATTTTCTTATATGTCATGTATTCCATTATCTATCTTGTTTCTTTTGAACTAAACAAACAAGAGTGTAAGTAGAATCCATTGAAAGTGCAGTGCTCTACTTGAAGTTTGCTTTAGTTTCTTGATGTTTTCAGCTGTTTGGGGAGGATCCATGATTTCTCTTGCCCTCTTCAACACCTCACTTGTCTATTCCTTCCGTCTCATTCAATTTTAAGTGCCAAAAACAATTTCCTAACTTGCCCCATTGAGATCTCTGCAGGACTAAGCCTCAATCCCTGCACCCAAAATTTGCCTTTCCATCTGAGCCAACAAAACTCCATTTTATCAAATCAAACTCTCTTGCACCTATACCTAGCCTAAGATTAGTAGATATTTCATTCATCTCAAGCCCTCATCGATCATAATTTGCTGATATTGACTCGGAGAGAGCCCTCTCCTGACCTGGTAGGGCTAGCTACCAGGCTGAGCGTGGTTTAATGTTGGCCCTGGATCCTACCTTTTTAGCCCGAGGTAAATCTAGGCACTAACATAGTGGAAACCATATTAGGGAAGAAAATCTTATTTGTTTGTTAGTGTTTTTGCTTTATAAACTACAGATGGAGCCTAAAGTTATGCTAGGAAGTCTTCGAACTGCACATTGCTTTGCGAGTGCATACATAGATAAAAGCTACTTCAGTCAATCTCTGGTCTAGTCTTATAAGCTTAACATCTGAGTTGCAAATTTCCCCAATAACATGTATCAAGTTCAGATCTAATTGTTGATGGTGGAAAACAACCAGACACAGCAAGGCTGAAATCATTCACTTGGCGATTCCAAATTAGTTTTTAGATCAGATCCAAAGACTCCACTGGAGTATGAACCCGACCAGCAAAATCATGAAAGGACAATATGGACACATTAGGTATTCAAGTTGGAATTTCATCCAAGACATTTTGTTCTTTGTTGTAAATTATTTCTTCACTTTTCCCGAGAATGTCAAGAAGGCTTTGCAAAGTATACTATGTTTGAGAAGAGATCCTTGGCCTGCATTTGATTCCTTCCCTTTGAAGATTGTGAATACCAAAGATTTGCATGCCTTTGAGCTTGATGAAGACCCTTTTTTCTGAATCTTGTGATGACCATCATCAAATTGATGAGCCTCAAGAGACCAAGATAGATTCTACAGCTTCTATACATACCCCACTACCTTGTAAAATTCCATATCGATACAAGCCTCTGATTTTACCTCCTATATCCCATGCTTTCCCTAAAAATCATGATCTATATCTACTAAGATTTGATGGTGAACGCGAAAATATCACTGCTGAGAGATATGTACTGAATTTTGAGTCTTTCCTTGACTGTTTTGAAGTTCACGAAGAAGATGTCAGTATAAGGATTTTTGCTCTTTCTTTGCAAGGCAAAGTCAAGAGTTGGTTCAAAACCCTGCCTGATGCGAGCATCTCAGATTTCCAGCAGTTCGTCAAAGTTTTCCTCGACAGTGGGTGGTAAGAAAAAAACCTTTATTGATTATAGAGGAGTATAACCAGCTAAAAAGATAGCTAGGGGAGACAGTACAACAATTTTCTGCCAGATTTAACCAAGTTTATTATTCGATGCTTGTTAATATAAGACCTCCTCCTGGATCCACTCTCTTGCACTACCCAGGTGCCTTTGATCTGGAAATTGAGTTTCAGCTGAGAGAAATGAATCTTGCAACACTTGAAGAGATGCAAAATAGTGTAGTAGATGTAGAGGCTCATTTGCTAATCCGAAGGGAAAAGTTGAAGGAAGAAGAGATGAAAAACGCAGATCCGGAGGAATCGACATCTCTAGAGGTAAAGCTTGACATTTTGGCAAGTGCAGTGGAAGAGATGATGCAAAGGAGCATCACAAGGAATGAGTATAATGTTCAAGCCCATGGCTCGCTGATTGGAGAAGAACAAATGGCTCCTCCAAAACATTTTCTTCCTTATCCTAATTGTCATATACCTGATAATGATTATTTTGTAGATCATCTTGGAGGAGAGAGATCTGTTGATATGACATGTATGCTTGATGATGTCTTTTATACTGATGATTTGCCTCAGTTTGATCAGTATGACGATGATTATGTTCTCCAAACAGAAGCTAATCTTGCAAACAAATCAGCAGCTAGTTTGTGGGAGAAAGAAGTTCACTTTCAGCAGCTTGAATACAATGTTTAGCCATCACATATCAGCTATGGAAATGACGAGGAAGGTGAAAAAAATTTTGAGGTAAGTAAAGGATCTTTGCCTTTTTGTTTTTCTTTGTTTCAGTTCATTAGAGACAACATTCATGCACTCAGAAATCAACTGTCGACAAGTCTTGAGCTAGACCATCTTGAGGGCAATGAAAACCTTGTTCAAGATTTCTCATATCTAGACTTGTAGCCCTCGAATGCCATTGATTGTCAAGTTGTAGATGAAGACTTGGAAGCTAGCACATATGATAAAATGATACAAGATGATTCCATACCATTTTGTTTTGAATCATTTCAGTCTCTAAAGGGAAAACTACATAGTATATCTTCAAATGAGCAGCCTGTAGAGAGTCATGCAATCTCATCGGAACCAATAGAAAATGGGTTGCAGTAGTCTTTTCAAGTTTTTCATGATCCAATAGCTGATGTGTTGGATGATGTCTGTAGTCAAAGTCCTTCTATACTGATTACATGTGAGCTTGACAAAAGTATTGATACAAACTTGATCCAACAGCTAGTTTATTTGTGATTTTTAGCAGGAGTCTCATCATAAAGCTCAAATCAAAGTTTGCATTCATGGTATGAAGAGAAGAGTAGTAATCCATTGGATTAGCTAAGTCCCTGTGTGCATGAACTTCAAGATCCTTATGTAGTGTTTTTGGAGGTAGATAGAGAATCCATAGTATTCAACGGATCTGTTCACAAGTTTTCATGGGATTTGCCTTTCAGTAGTTCTCATTGTTAAGCAAGCACTTGCGGAGAATTCAAACATCAACTGGAATACTTATTTGGTTACATTTGTTGTTTCATTTCACTTGATCAGGTGATGAATGGAACAACTAGAGTAGGTTGTATTGAATAAGCTCCATTTTGAGCATATTTTCCAGTTTGTTAGTTGTGTTTAAGTATTGAGTCAGCTTTTAGTTAAGTGAGAGTTAGTTTGTGTCATCAAGTCATCATTTTTCAGTCATGGATTTCAGCTTGAGTTTTTGACTCCATTGCCCAATGGATGAAGGCATTGTCTGCTTTCCAAAGATCTGTAGTTCTTGGCACCTCCAAGGAGCTACAATCCCCATTGGAGCCAATGTTAGTGTCGATATTTGTAGCCTTCCTTCAGTGATCGAACATGATCTTACAAAGTGATTTTAAGGTGTCGAGGTCAAATTTTGTCATTTCAGTGAGTCTTCAAGCAAAATTTGGTCACTAGGTATTAGGTCTAGGGTTTGCTTTTACTCCTTTCAAAGTTGTCCAAATGTTGGTCCATGTCACCATTCAGCTGAGTGTACCATCATTCATAGGGTTTTTATCATCATTTCAAGTTCCACTGGGTCATTTTACGCCTTGTTCATGCTTCAGTTGTGCCTAGGTAAGGTTCATTTCCCTCTCCTAGGGTTTTGAAGGCAATTTATCTTCGATGGTAAAATTATCAGCAAAATTTTTATCCTGATGTTCATACACCTTCCCCTATCCTTAATGTACCTTATTAAACACTTCCCATCACTGATATCCCTCAAATTCCTCATTTTCACACAAACCCTAGTTTCTTGCTACAACTTGGCAATTTTCTAGGCTAGACATGTGTTTTGCCCTTTTGGACCCCTTCCCCTCACTCAATATTTGACATTCCATTTTCTCTTGCTTCCTAACATCTCTCCCTACTTCCCAAAATTTTCTCAAAAATTTAGAAGCCCCCTTAACCCCTTCATTTCGCTTCATTTCAACAAATCCATTGTTCCACACATCGGAGTAGGTTTTACTCAAATGATGTTTCTGAGCAAGAAAATATGAATTTGGAAAATTGAGAGAGGTTGTTGTCCAAAATGGGCCAAGAACGAAAAACCTCCTTCAATTTTTACACAGGTGTCATGGTTTTAGAGAAATGTCCAAAATACAGTTGCCTCAGGAGAATTGATGTACCTCTGTAGCGACCTTGGGAAAATCAAGTTTTCTACTAGCTTGGTTGGCCAAATGACTTTCTTGATGAGTCAAGTGATAACGAAACAAAACGATATTTCCAATGAGCTATTATGAGCTCAATTTTGAGTTGAGGAAGACCTTCAAAAGTTGACTGCAACAGCACTCTTCCTTGAGGCAACCTAATTTGGCACATTTTGACCAGTCTTGGGAGATTTGATTTTTGACAAGGAAAATGAACTCCAAATTGAAAAATTCTAGTTGGATTGGAAAGTAGACAATAATATTTTCAATGAGCTATCCTGTGCCCAATTTGGACACCAGGAAGGCCTCCAAAAGTCTCCTGCAAAAAGTGCTACACTTTGGGTCATTGGCGTGGCGCATTGGGCTGCCCTCCACAGTGCAAAAAATACACTGGCGTGGCGCATAGAGAAGGCGCGGCACATTGGGTTTGAGGCACGGCATGTTGGGTTTGAGGCACGACGCATAGATCTGCCAAGCTCGATTCTCTCAAAAACTCCCTCAAATTGCCAAAATCACTCAACTCTTCTAGTGTGCAAGTAAGTCAAGATCTTTTCCTTGCTAGTAAAGGAGTTTTTCTTAAAGTTTATGGTGGTTGTGTAAAGAAAATTTAAACCCTAATACCTTGAAATTTCTTAAAAGCCATTGCCTAGGGTTTGTACTTGTCATTTTGCTGCCAAGTGTGTTCTACCACTCCCTCAATTTTTCACTCCTCCATTCATTTTCTCAGCTTATCCACCCATTCCCTAATTCTCATATTCAGTCATCCCTATCCCCAATTCCCATTTTCCCAAATCCTAACTACAAATACCCAAACCCTATAGAAAACTCCACTCTTCCACCAGGGACCACGTTTCATGAATTTTCACACTGGATACTCCTGGAAGACAACACCACAATCTGAAGACCACGTTTCATCCAATTTTCATATTGGACCCATCAACAACATTGAAACTCAGAAAATCATAGCTGCAATACAACCATCAAATACATCTGCATCAACCAATCACTGAAACAAAATCACCACTTTCTGAATCAATCACTCACTTTAAAACCCATTATCACTGAAGCAAATCACAATCAATCAATCTGATCATTCAGAACATTGTCACCAAAATACAGTCACTAGAACACAAAGCAGAACCCAGAACTCTGTAACAACAAACAGAAACAACTGTAACTTTAAGCATCATACTTCATAAGGTATATGCTACGTCCATGTGTCCAACCAGTGTGTATATGCACTTTTACCAAAGGGAACCAGTGTATAGATCTGCAAATTCAAATTTATGATGTATACGCTACTTTGATATGCTGAACCAGTGTGTATACACTCTTTTACTAAAGCGAACTTGTGTACAGATCTTTAAATGCTAACTTAAAACATCACAACTATTCCATACTTCTGTCATACCCAGATCATCATATTTAGAGAATAAAACATGCGTCAGTATTTAGATCTAGACTGTTCAAGATCAAACCACATAATGATAATACTCTTAAGCCTTTATGATCCTGGTCCATCAACCTTCATCAGCCATATAGGTGCATCCTTAGATCAGATCAAGCAAACCATCAGAAGCTCATTAACCTGCATATATGATCCAACGCTTCATAAGATATTCAAATCCTTGCACGCCCTTGGCCTAATGATCTTCTCCTCCTTATATAGTTTTAGGCCTTTCTCAATACCATGGACCAAAACTACTTAGGAACAATACCTTGGACCAAATACCTCAATCCAATCAAATACCTTGGAACAAGAAATACCTTGGACCAAAAACTTTTGGTTTTCCAAGATATACGTGCTTTTCCTTCTGTGAAAGTGTGTGTGTACATATACGCTCCTTTTGTTCAGTAAACCTGCGTGTATACACAGCTTGGACAAGGAAAACCTGCATATACCTCTCTTTCTTCATTCTTTGGAGTCTCATATATAATTCTTTGTTGTTGACCTGCTGCACTGTGATCTTTCATTTGAGTGAATTGCAACCAAGGACAACACCTGTATCATAATGCCCACACTTTCTGTAAATCTGATTTTAATTTCAAGGGAAACATTCTATTATTTGTCATATGAACCTTTCCAATCAGCTGTCTACTTGGAGGCCTATCCAAAATTGTCCACACATGATTTTTGAGGAAGAAATTTTAGCCCTTTTGCATGAGCTGTCCAATGGTTATGAGATTATGCTTCAGACTGGGGACAAAGTAAACATCTAAGATGTACTTCTTCTCCCCCTTCTTTGACAGGATATTAACTCTACCTTTTCCCATGACAGATACTTTGCTATCAGTCCCTAATGTCACTTCAGATTTCACACTTTCATCTATATTGGGAAAAAATTCTATGTTTCCTGACATGTGGTTGCTACACCTTGAATCTAAATACCATATATCACTTTGTTTTTCTTGTGCTACATTACAAACTAAAAACATGCTATCATGGTTTTGCTTTTCTTTTTTCAAATTTACACATGGTTTGTTACTAATGTCGTATTGCTTCTTTCTACATTCATTCACATAATGACCATACTTCTTATAGTAATGGCATTGAACTTGAGATTTACCATACCTCTGACCTTTTTCTTGATTTTGGCTTGGGCCTTGACTTGGATTTTGATTACTCACTCTTCCACTTGAACTTGAAGGGCTGCTTCTTCCACCTCTATCTAGGCTTCTTCCTCTTCCTCTAGCATATGATCTTCGTCTGCGTCAACCTCGACCAAATGATACTTGTGTGTTGAAGGAATGCTCCAATGAGGAGCTTGTTGCTCTATTCAGTCTATGTTCATGATAAATCAGTGATGCATTAAGCTCATGTAGAATTTTTCTCTAAAAATTAGCGAGCTCACTGATATCTTGTAGAAATTTCACCTGCAAATCAAACTGATATATGCAATGTACTAAAGCATAATACTATATCTACATCTACCATAAACTTTGCAGAAGCTTAATCAACCATGAGAAACATCAACCATGAACACATATAAATGATAAGAAGGAATCAATCACACATAACACAGAATATATTATTGGGGAAAGCACCAACATAAAACCCCAACACTGTATTATCAATCAAGTGGACATCCTCAACAACATACAAAAAGAATCAGCTCAAAAGCTATCCCGCTCTCTCTGTACTCTAATGATATAGCTCATGGACTACCTAGCCCTATATATAAAGGTTGCACCTCAGGTCCAAGCTCCTATTTCCTACCCCATAAAAGGAATACCTACTAAAAATGTCCTAGCATCTGATAGTACATTTTCCCACATCTGATCTCAACTGGGTCTCTGACAGAACTGACATGCATCAACTATCCATGAGTGAATACACAGTTATCTAAAAATAATAGTTGTCACATGCATGCAAGCATCAACAAACTATATCTCATTAATTTAACAACTTGTTAAATTAATCTAATTGAACTTGACTAAGTTAAACTAAGTCAACTGATCCTCTCAATATAAAACTCATCCTTAATTCCTCAATTAGTGGAGCAAATCAAGGACACATTCCCCAATTAGTGGAGAAATAATTGCATGTTCTCACAAAGACTTCAAGTTTGCTTTTGCTTAACTAATTAACTCATGGAGAATTAATTAATTAATATTACAAACTGCTAGTAAGACCAAATTCGAATTTACTTCCTATAGATAGACCAGGGACTACTATAAATAGGAAGGGACCCAGAAATGCTATTTTTAGGAGACGTTATTTTTAGCAGTTTCACTTCTCACCCAAGGTGGTGAAAATGATCATTGGCCAAACTACTAATTTTAGAAGTGTTATTTTTAGCAGTTCTATTTTTAGCACTTCCTAAATTTAGCATTTCTTGTTGCACACTTTTCAACGCTTCCTCTCAACAAGAAAGGCTTCATCTCGAACCCGATCCTGTAACTCTGGAATGTTCTGCATGCAACACATCTACCAAGTGTGGTTGCTCTAGCAACACTCGGAACAAAAAAACTCCCAAGTAACCACTCTGTTGGGCTAGAAACATACTTTGATGCTGAAGCTCTACCTGTTGCTGACAGGTGCTCCCTCTCTAACCTCCGTGCTACTGCAACATCTCCATTCATCTCGCACCATTGCGCCCTTCTCTGTGCTACCCTGCACTATGCAACACACTTGTGCCTCTCGCATTGCTGCAGCCTACATGCTCTGTGTTGTCCTAGGATTCCCTGCACTGTAGCTCTCTCTACCCCTCCATCCACATTTGTCTCTACCCAATCAGTTAGTTCCTGCTACTCCACATCGAGACTCCCGTAGCAAGGTCTCATCTAAGAGGTTGGGTACCTCAAGGATCCTGCCCCTCCTCCTTGGGATGATCACTCTATATCGCCCCACCTCCTACATGGAGGTATGGTTGCATGTGATCCCTCTGCCCACTTAGCTCAAAGTTTCCCCTCACTGGAGGTCTCTGCATGAGTAAATGTCTCTACTTGATCTCCACTTAGCTTCACTTGTTGTGGCTGCTCCACAACCTTCTAAAGCTGCTGCACCAATCGTGGCTCCTCCACAATCGTCTGAGACTTCTTCTGGCGCTGCATGTTGAGAGGTAATATACCCTCCCTCTCAACCACCAAGTCTCCATCAGTTGCGTTGCTTCTTAAGGCTTTGCATGCATATCGAACCTCAAGAGCATACATGTTCTTGACTCGTGAACCAATCTGCTTCACCTGTCTAGTGATGATGTGTCTAAGGAAAACCTTTCCCTTACTGAAGACTACATCATAGCCTTTGTCTTCCAGCATCGTGATCGACACCAAGTTTCTCTTCAGTCCTGGTACATACTTAACATCGGTTAAGGTAAGGCGAGCTCCATCCTCCCTCTGAAAAATAAATGTTCCTACACTTGAGACACTATACTTCTCATCATTACCCATTGCTATGAGTATCTGGAGGTCTTTCTCCTCCAAAGTACTGAACAAACTCTTGTCACCGCTCATGTGGAAAGAAGCTCCACTATCAAGAAACCAACCACTTCCAACCATGGATGAAACCATTCATGCGAAGAGTGTGAAATCCAACTCAAACTGTGAAGCAAATGCCTCACCTTCAGATCCTTCCTTAGATCCCTTCTTGGATTTTCTTTGTGGACAATTTGTAGCATAATGGCCCACCTCATGACAAATAAAGAATCAAACTTTTGATTTATCAACCTTCTTCCCACCATTGGAAGAACTAGATTTAGAAAGAGAAACCTTCTCCTTCCCCTTCTTTGCTTTACTTGCTAAGGCATAGTTCTCCTCATCCTCCATGGATGAAGAACCATCTCTGGTGCTCTGTCTGATCTTCTCCTGCATCAAATCCGACCATAGCCGCTCCAAATCTGGCAGTTTCTCCCTTCCATTAATCGAGTCCTGGTAGTTATGCAAGCTCTTAGGAAGGCCAAGCAGTGCTAGACTCACTATGTCATCAACTGTCATGACCCCTACACTTGCAAGATCATCCCTGCATATGATGAGCTTGGGTAGATACATAGAGATCGTCTCATCCTTTTAACACTTGATCTTTCGAAGTTTGTCCTTCAATGCCAGCTTCCTCTTATCACTGCTATTCTGATATAAATCTTTCAATGTTTTTCACATTGCAAATGGAGTCTCCTTCCCATGGAGGCTCGAGACAATGTGATCTTGCACTCCCTCCAAGAGAATTTTCCTAGCTCTAGCCACACACTTCTTCCATTCCGCTAATTGAGTAGCACCAGTAGGCTTAGGGACTTCTTGATCAATGAAGTCCTTAAGGGCATTATCTTCTAATACTGCCTCCATGCGATCCTTCCAAGCTATATAGTTTGAGCTGCCATCAAGAGCATACTCAAGCCTCAAACCATAGAACACCATCGGTGAAATAGATGTGATAAGAACTTGAGATCTATATCCCGAATAATAAACTTCAAATTCCTTCTTGTCTACTATTCTTCCTTGATCACTTGTGCTCTGATACCATGTAGAATTTTTCTCTACAAATCAGCTAGCTCACTGATATCATGTAGAAATTTCACATGCAGATCAAACTGATATATGCAATGTACTAAAGCATAATACTAGATCTACATCTACCATAAACTTTGTGGAAGCTTAATCAACCATGAGCAACATCAGGCATGAACACATATAACTAATAAGAAGGAATAAATCACACATAACAAAGAATATATCACTGGGGAAAGCACCAACATAAAACCCCAACATTGTATTATCAATCAAGTGGAAATCCTCAATAGCATACAATAAGAATCAGCTCAAAAGCTATCCTGCTCTCTCTGTACTCTGATGATATAGCTCATGGACTACCTAGCCCTGTATATAAAGGCTGCACTTGAGGTCCAAGCTCCTATTTCCTTCCCCATGCAAGGAATACTTACTAGAAATATCCTAGCATCTGATAATACACTGTCCCACACCTGATCTCAACTAGGTCGCTGACAAAACTGACATCCATCAGTTATCCATGAGTGAATACATAGTTATCTGAAAGTAATAGTTGTCACATGCATGCAAGCATCAACAAACTATATCTCATTAATTTAATAACTTGTTAAATTAATCTAACTGAACTTGACTAAGTTAAATTAAGTCAATTGATCCTCTCAATATAGAACTCATCCTTAATTCCTCAATCAATGGAGCAAATCAAGGACACATTCCCCAATTAGTGGAGAAATAATTGCATGTTCTCACAAAGACTTCAAGTTTGTTTTTCCTTAACTAATTAACTCATGGAGAATTAATTAATTAATATTCCAAACTGCTGGTAAGACCAAATTTGAATTTAATTCCTATAGATAGACTAAGGACCGTTATAAATAGGAAGGGACCCAGAAATGCTATTTTTAGAAAATTCTATTTTTAGTAGTTTCACCTCTCACCCAAGGTGGCCAAAATACTCATTGGCCAAACTGCTATTTTTAAAAGTGCTATTTTTAGCAGTTCTATTTTTAGCACTTCCTAAATTTAGCATTTTTTGTTGCACACTTTGCAACAGCTCATCCACTAAGAACTATGAGAAATCCTTTGTCTCTTCTACTACTACATCAAGGGCACTTTTAAGACATTTTGTTTAAGATAAAAGAAATCTTTTGTCTTAAAAAATCACTTTTTATTTTAGTTATTTTACATTAAAATTTAATATCAATTGAATTGTCTTAAATATAAACTTTAAGACAAAAATAGTTTGAGACAAAAATATTTTAAGACAAAACTTTATATTTAAGACAAATATAGTTTAAGACAAAAGCAGTTTGAGACAAAAATATTTTAAGACAAAACTTTATATTTAAGACAAAAATAATTTAAGACAAAAATATTTTGAGACAAAACTTTATATTTAAGACAAAAACAATTTAAGAAAAAATTATTTTAAGACGAAATTATTTTAAGGCAAAACTTTATATTTAAGGCAAAAAAAGTTTGAGACAAAATTATTTTTAGACAAAATTTTATATTTAAGTCAATGGCCACTTTAGATGAAACCTATTTAAGACAATTAACAATCAAGACACAAACATATCAATTTAAGAAAATATTATCTAACAACTGCAAAATGGACTCTGACAGTGCGCCCTAAGTCCACCAGCTTGCAGGCAACTACTGTTGTGCGCTTATACCAAGGTTGTTATTTTACTTACCGTTCATGTTATCTTATATAAAGACAACGATTTGTCAGGATCTTTGTTTTGTGGGGGTAGTTGACTAAGAAGAACGCGACTTACTGACAAGATTTATCGGACAACAATTCCTCTTTTGTCCCTTTCATATCTATTGATATGATTAGAGACAACTTGTCTATCGTTTCATTTGGCAATGCTACACAGAGGGGGATTTTAAGACAATTTTTTAAGTGAAAAGAAATATTTTTTGTCTTCAAATTTTCAATTCAAAGCACTAGTAAGAAAGGTAAAGGTAAAGGATTAGGGGTTCGTCTTTATGTTTTTCATGGGTTCTTCAGGAATTGGGGTGATGGAGGTTGACAAAAACTGATGGGATTTAGGGCAATGGAGGCTAAAAACATAGGAGTTCTTCATGACAGGAGTGATGGAGGAACTTTTGCTGAACGTGGATAAGCAGTATCATTGTTGGAGTACTTTTTGGGGCCTCCATCAATTTTGTTTTAATATGTGTTTTTTGACTCTTTGATTTATTTTGAGTGCTACTTCTATCTATCGGTTGATATTAGCAACACATTATTGTGCTGGAACTATTGACTATCATCGACAACATGGATTAGAATCACCTAAAGGATTATTGAAAAATGCAGCAATAAATTCTTAATTTTATTTTTCCTTCATTAAATTGAGAAAAGATGAATTTCCACATCGGCATACAACTTGAATGCAATTAACTTGTGTGACATGCCTTGTGTCACCCAATTTACTGAGTAAATTCGAGTTAGAGGAGTTAAAGTTTAGTTAAGCATTTTTTATTGCTAATTTGTATCAATCAAAGTCAGTTATCTCAAGTTGTATTCAAGTAAATTGGTTCTAATTGTTGGAGGAACTTGTGGAAGGTTAGTTGTGCAGTGGGACTTCAGTGAAATTCAATGATCATCTAGTTAACTAATCAATCATCCAAAAATAACTAGTGCATGCAAAGAAATCGAGTTCCCTAGTTGTGGTGGAGATTCCAAGGCAGTGTGACATCAATTGTAGACTAGTGTTGAGTGTAAAAGTCTTGCATGCAATCAGATGATCAACCTTTGGAATTGCGCAATCCATTTTGGAAAATTTCCTAAATAGTAGGCGAATAATTTCTCAATGAATTGCACAATGAAATAGGGGCTCAAGAAAAGGCATAAATTGACTAAGTCTGGGTCAGAGCTTCTCAATGAGTAGAGAGAGGTTATTCACTTGCAGGTTGTGCTAGTTGAGCAAAGCAATCATAATACATCTATGCTCATCGTATTAATGCAAGCATACATTGGGGTTTTTACTAGATTTCTTTCCCCAAGAAAGATATTGTGTGCATGTGTGTTATTTCTTATTGCATGTCTAAAATTTTTGTTGTAAGTTGCGAATTAACTTCCATATTGTAGTAGACTAGGTTTTTGTCTTGTAATTTTGATTAAAACTTCATGAGAACTTGAACATATACACCATAATTTCTACATGGTATTAGAGAATGATTCACATTAGAGCAAGAATTTCGAAGTTGTTTCTCAGGAGGTTCAAATTTGCAGTTCAGTGTAGCAGGATCTCTTCAGAGATGAGAAGATGACCTTCAATGGGTTGAGGCTAGAGTATGCCTTGGAATGCAACTCTAGTTTCATTGCATGGAAGGATCACATGGAGGATGTATTTGATGACCATGGATTTCTAGAATACACCAAAGGAGATGTTGCAAAACTAGCAAAATATGATGTTGAAAACCTTGCTGAGTGGATGAAAGATGTAACCAAGGCGAGGAGAATAATATTGGAGAGAGTACGAGACATATTGGAGGGAGTACAAGACCACGTTGTCACTAATCTCCATGAGAAATAAAATACTAATGCAATGTGGTAGACATTGACAAATCTATCCTAGAATAGTAGTGACCATAGGAAGTTGGAGCTCAAGGATAAACTTTGAAATATCAAGATGTAGAAGAATGACACTATCCTACAGTATCTGAGTAGGTTCACACAAGTTTGTTATGAGCTTGCAATAGTTGGTGTTATTGTTTCAGAGGATGACTTGGTAAGCCTAGCCCTTCTGGGCCTTCCCAAGATATGCAATAACTATGAATATTCAGTGAATGGAAGGGAGAAACTACCAAATTGGGAACACTTATGGTCTGATTTGGTATAGGAGGAAATAAGGTGGAATACTAGAGATGGGACCTCATCCAAGGGAGAGGATAAAGAAAAATTTGGATTGGTTTGAAAGGGAAAGAAGGGAAAAGGGAATAAATCTCAAACCAAACCAGAATCCAGTCAAGGGGGAAAGAAGAAAGATATGTAAAAAATTAAATGCTTCCATTATCATGAATGTGGGCATTATGCCATGAAGTGTCCACACAAAAATGCAAGCAAGAAGACCTTAGGAGGAGGAGCATGTTAAACCTTGGCTTCATATTTTGAGCTTGACTTTACCCTTATCATATGCACGTCTAACACAATGATGGGAAGTGTGTGGTACTTGACTCAAGTGCATCATTCCACATGACAAGGTGTAAATATTTTTTTCATTGACTTGGAGGACAAAGATCTCCAGATGCACATTAAGCTAGGGGATGAAAAAAGTTATAATGAGACTAATATAGTCACCTTTCAGAGGGAGTCAGGATCCCCTCTGAGACTCAAGGATGTCATGTTTTTTCTAGGCCTAAAGAAAAATATCATCTTTGTTATAGTTTTGGAAGACCATGGTTGTGAAGTGATATTTATCAAAGGAAAAGCATTCCTGAGACACATAGCCATGGGACAGGTGAAGCAGATCGGGGTTCGTGTGAAGAACCTGTATAAGCTAGATGTGGAAGACTGTGTTGCATTAAGCACTAAGGCGGAGAAAGTGTAGGTCGCGATGTCGATGAACTTTGGCACAAAATACTTGGCCATTTGCATCATGGTACCTCGAATATTATACAAAAAATAACCACTAGCCTCCCTAAAGGAGCACTTAAGTAGTAGGATGTATGCAAAGGATGTACATTGCGGAAGTACATAAAATCCACATTCCATGATTGGGACAACAAAGCACATGTAGTCCTAGAAAGGATCCACTATCATGTTTATGGACCTTTCTCAACAACCTCCACTATCAGACACAAATATTTTGTCATTTTTATTGATGACTTCTCACAGAAGTGTTGGATCTTCTTCATGTGGAAGAAAGATGACACATTCTCCAAGTTCGTAGGGTTCAAGACAATGGCTAAAAAGGAAGCTAGCAAGAAGTTGAAGGATCTGTTGTAGCGGCTACAACACCCTCCAGAATTTTGGCATGCACTTAAATTTCAAAGCCTACTATGGATATTATGATCGATCGTTCCTTAGTCACTTGTTGGTAAGTTGATGATCTCAAGCTCCCCTTTTCGATCTTAAGAGTTGTTCATGCTTTTATATTGACATAGAATGTTTCATGTTTGGGCATGGGGATTATTGCTTGTCATGCAAAGGAAGGTTTCTTGTGGTTCAAGGGGAAACCTTTATGAGAAACCCTTGTCCTCACCACATAGACATGTTTCACACTCATTTCACACACTCTTACACAAGTGTAGCCTTTATCCTCCCAAAGTATATCATCGAAGATACACTTGTCATAAGCTATCATAAAGGTTGTTGCATTAAGCAAATTATGCGTTATATGTTCTGGATGGCCTATGTTATATCGCTAAGTTTTCAAGTGTGTGATCATAGTCAATTTTTATCATTGTTCACAACAATTCCATTGACCCCACACTTAGCCAAATTTCGGAGTTTCCTTAACAAGCTAGCCTCATCCAACTTTCCTGAATTGCGCACTTCACATATGTAACCCTCAAGATTTTCCCTTGCCTGTTGGAATTGTGCAATGCGCAGAAATCACAACCTCCCTTAGCATTCAAAACTATGCAGTGGTTTCCTCCAATCTCCTTCCCTCAGCCAAAACCCACTGTCTCTAGATTCTGTGCAGTTTTGTCCCTTGACTACCCAGTCTGCCTTGCATCCTGAAATTGCATAGCTGTGTCCTCCCAGGGCCTCATCCCATAGCAATGCCTTGCATCCTAAAACAGTGTAATTGTGTCCTCCAAGGGCCTCATCTTGCAACATTCACTGCCCACTGAAACTACAAAATTATGTCTCTCAGGGGCCACGAAGAAGGATGACATGATAGATGACTCTCAAGGAGCTGAGGAGAAAAATAAGCAGACCAAGGAACCCAAGGTATGATAGAATATCTGTACCGAATGAAGACTCCATCTGATACATAACTCTTTGGAGGCTAGGTATGGAAAGCAAAGAACATCTTTTGAAATACACCTCTTAGTGTAGCTTAAAAGATTGCTTATCATTGTCGTATCATTATGTCTTCAATGATATGCATGGTTGCAAGAACTGAAAGTTATTCCATGTGTTCCCTATATGTGTCTTGCTCCCTTTCACTTGTTTATTACATAGCTTAGAAGATGAAGAGTATTACCACTTGTTTATTTAAGCTACGGAGGTTGTGACCAACATGATCTTATGACTAACCAGGCATGATGCAAGGCATCCTATGTGGGATGAAAGATGTTTAATGATATGTATATAGTCAGTACACTCCTTTGCATTAATCCTTGCTTTGTATATTTCATGTACCCTCACTGGTCGTCAGATTTGGCTAACTGCTTCCAGTAGTCTCTTAGCTCTTTCCTAACAAAGCAGGGGAAGGAATTTCCTTCAACATGATTTTTTCAAGGATATTCATAGAAAGTATAGAGCTAAGAGAAGGAGATGTGGAATCTCACTATCAAACTCTTGAAAATACTTTGCATGTTTGAATCTATCCAAATGATTAAGCTGCCACTCAACAACATTGTCAATCTTGGAAGACTCAAGAAAGATCACATCTCTAGATATTATAAAATTCTTATTCACTTCAACATAGAGATTGTATTCTTTGGACGTATGAGTACCCAAAGAAGATACATTTGTGACTCCTTGCACTGAGATTTTTTATCTATTCCTTAGGTATGAAGGCATAACAAGAGGAACCAAAAACCCTGAGATGCCTCACTGAAGGAATGTGGCCATACCACATTTCATAGGGAGTCTTGTTTCTGATAGCATGAGATGGACACCTATTCTTTATATACACAACACATAGAACCACATCATCCCAAAACCTTATGAACTTAACATGTGAACTGTGCCAAGTTCATACTAAAAGTAATACATTCTAGTGAACTATGTGTTGAAAAATGAAGCAAGAAATTCTAAATTTGATTTTTTCTTGATTAAATTGAACAAAAATCGAATTTCCACATCAACAGACAACTTGGATATCGTTAACTTGTGTGACACGGCTTCTGTCACCTATTTTACTCAGTAAATTCAGGTTGGAGGAGTTAGAGTTCAATTTTGCATATGCGATTGCTAATTTGTAGCAACAAAGGTCAATTATCTCATGTTGTTGTAGTTAAACTAGTTCTAACTTTTGGAGGAACTAGTGGAAGGTCATTTAAGTAGTGGGACTTCTGTCAAACTCAGTCATTATCTAGTTAACTAATCAATCAACCCAAAATAGTTAGGGCATGCAAAGAAGTCGAGTTCCCTAAGATTGGTGGAGATTCCAAGGAAGTTTTAATTTCTTGTAGCTCACACAATTGCAAGAACTTACTATAACCATAGTTGAGGAGGTAGCTTGAGTAGGAGCTTCTTATGAAATTGGAGAGGGAATGATTGTTGGTAGCATTAATAGCCTACCAACAATTTGTTTGGGAGGTCTGTAATAGTTCCTTGCATGCAAGTCCTCACTAAATATGTTTTGGGATGTATATACTAGTTCCTTGCAAATTTCTATTTTTCAAGGCTTAACTACTTATGATCTTAGGTGCTCACAATAGTCCGACAGTTTATGGCACTCTCCAAATCACCATTCCTGAAAGGATCCAATGGAGTGACTTGAGAGGAAGATGAGAAGGACACACTCTTATTGGAACTAGCCTAGAACTAGTGGAATTGGCTGGTCCCAATGGTTTTAGAGTTGTACTAGTCTAATTTGGTGGTTCATATTGGCTAAGGTTGGTCTTGTATTGAACTGATCTTGAAACACCAAAGTGACTAGTTCTCTACTAAACTGACCAATTATGAAGAATGTAGTGCAACATAGCTAATGACCACCAAATATTAATTTTTTAATAAAAAATACTTAAAACGGAAAAAAATATCTTAACCCTAGGGCCCTACAAAACCTAATCCTATTAATTAATGGTAAGACTTAATTTTTAAAGTTAAAGTAAAAGTTGACATTCTCCTTATCTTTCCTTTTTGAAAAGAAAAGATAAGGATAATGTCAAATTTTACTTAAATTTTTAATATTAAAATTAATTGTTTCAGTTTGTTTCAGAGTGTTTCCAACTTCATTAATGTTTGAGAAAGTCAAATTTTAGGTCCCATTCAAAACTTAGTGGTGACTATTTGAACCGCTTCTTTGTAATGAGTCCTAGACTTTGACTTCCAATTTTTCATGTGCGTTTATTGCATAATCATCTTCCTCATGAGACTTTGCAACAGAAGTTGATCTTTAATCCATTGCAAGCACTTGACCTAGCTTAGCAAACCTTCAGCTACCCCTCCCAAGTTTCTCCTCAACATTGAAATTTTCTTTGGAAGCATACATTCATTTTATCCATTAGAGTTCAATTTTTCCACTGTGATAGTCCAACAACACCTCTACCAGCATACGCTTGACAATCCATCTCATCTATATTGCTACCTTATAAACACTCTTAAATCTTGTGTCTCCAATCTAAAAAAGGAAGAACTAGAAAGGGCCTTATTGGCCCTCTTCTAAACCCACAATATGTTTAGCTTCTCTCTTGTGCTTACACTCTAGTCTTCTCGCAACTTCAAAATGGAAAATATTAAACACAGTCTCATGATGTGCATTCAGGGAGGCATAGTTCACCATTTCTTTGCATCAAATTACTCCTTTGCATGTGATTGCTCCAAAACCTCTTAAAGCTTTGCATGAGGCTCCTCCTATGGTGGGATACTCAACTCTCGCTCTAGAGAGCATCTCATAGCCTTCTCCTCATCAAATTTGACATCTTTCCTCATTACTATCACCCTAGGTGATGAAAAATACACCCTATAGTTATCTGGTGTCTCTATGTATCGTACAAAGAGTCCCATCTCAGTTGTAGGCTCAAGTTTCTTCCTGTTATCCTTGGAGATGTGACAATACCCAATAGCTCCAAAACTTCTGAAATGAGATACAGTTGACTTCCTCCCATAGAAAGCTTCGGGTGTGATCGTTCCAAGTATTCTATGAGGACCCTGGTTTTGAAAATAAACTTTTTCTTTGCATGCTTATGCCCATAGGTGTAATGACAAACCTTGATCATGCAACATGGCTCTTGCTACTCCCACTATTATTTTGTTCTTCCTTTCAACCACCCCATTTTGTTGTGGGTTATGGAGTGTTATCAGTTCTCTTCTAATACCCTCTTTAGCACAAAAGTCCTTAAAGGTGTTAGATACATATTCTCCTCCATTATCACTTCTCGGGGCTTTCAATTTCTGACCAATGTCCTTTTAAACCAATGCTTTGAATTCAACAAAATTTAAGAAAACTTCATCCTTCTTTAGCATGAAGAAGATCCAACATTTTCTTGAAAAGTCATCAACAAAAATAATATAATACTTCTATTTTGTTGTAGAGGTTGTAGAAAATGGTCCACATACATTAGAGTGGACTCACTCCAAGATTACTCTAGCTTTGTTATCTTGGCCCTGGAAGGTATATTTGACATATTTCCCGAATGTGCATCCCTTGCAGACATCATGTTGGTCAAGGTTGCATTTTGAGAGACTGGTGGTAATATGTTGCATGATTTTTAAGGCTCCATGGTGTAAGTGTACCATGTGTTTGTGCTAGAGTTCTCCAACATACCAACTTTTCACTTCTCCTACCTTTCTATTTAGTGCAGCATAAGCTTCAACCTCAATTTTATATAGGTTATTCACACAAAATCCAAGCTGTTTCACTTGCCCAGTAGCTACATGTCTCATAAAGTATTTCCCCTTACTGAAAACAAAAACATAGCCATGATCCTCCAATACAACTATAGTTAGAGCAAGTTCCTCTTCATCCCAAGTACATACATGACATCTTTTAGATGAAGATGGGAGTTTGACTCCCTCTTAAAGGTTACGATACCAATTCCTTTGGTATTGTACCACCCATCATCCCCAATTTCTATGTGCATCTGGAGATCCTTCTCCTCTAGGCTACTAAAGAATTCTTTACATCATGTCATATGGAACGAGGCATCTGAATATAGATACCATGCACTCCCCATTATAGTGGTGTCCATACATGCAATCAGGGTGAAGCCTAATTTGAATTGTGAGGCAAGTGCTTCACCTCTTGCTCCTCTTGAAGGCTTCTTCTTATACTTCTTGTGCGAACACTTTCTTGCATAGTGCCCAAATTCATGGCAGTGAAAACATTTTATCTTGCTCAAGTCCTTCTTCTTGCCATTGTTTTGACTAGTCTCTGGTTTTCTTTGGGCCTTCTTTCCCTTGCCCTTATTTCCATTTCCAACCAAGGAAAAATTCTCTTCCCCCTCAAATTTGGATGTTATTCCATCTCTAGTATTCCATTGAATTTCTTCCTACACCAAATCAGACCGAAGTCTCTCCCAATTTGGTAATTTTTCCCTTCCATTTACAGAGTGACAATAGCTATGTCTGGATTTTAGAATCCCTAGGAGGGCTATGATCACTAGTTCTCTAGAGGGAATATTTTCTCCAACTCCTCCAATCTCATCTCGACACTAAATGAACCTGGAGAGTAATGTGAAATTATTTCTCTTTTCTGCAATCAAATGTTTATGAGCTTGTCCCTCAATGCCAAACCTATTGGTGTGTTAGGATTCAAAGTAACTTTTCCTTCCCCTAATTCAATTCTAGTACTTGTAATTCAATTCCAACACTTCTAATTTTTTAGATAACACTTGTTATAACATAGTTTTAGATAACACTTTTTTCAAAATATGTTCGGTTCAATGAAAAAATATGCAAAGAAACAAGAGTGAAATTAGTCAGTTCCATGAAGTTTCTTTCCTTCCCATTACCTTCAAGCCCACCTGACCTAATTTGTGACCCAACCAACTAGGAACAACCTTTCCAACATCCTAGCCTTAGGGAACCTCCACAAATTCCATAACCCTCTGTGTCGAAGCCCTAATTGCCACCCATAATGTTTTCAAACCATGTGTTCAAATCATCAAGTTTCTATCACCTCACTTAGCCTCCTTAGAGAACCCTTAGTATCCAAACTCTCACAAATTTATTCCTCTCCTCTCTCCCCAAAAATTCAACAAACCCAAATATCACAAAATGAACAGAGTTCCTTCTTGCCATCCTCTCCTTCCAAGACTTATTTCCTCTCATTCTTGAAAATATTTATTACCCATTAATGGTTCACCTACCCAATCTTTAAGTCCCATAATTGACATTCTCTCTCATCCCCCCACACACAAAATTATAACAATTAATACATGATAACTAATCAAACAATTTTGGTTATTTAATCAAAGTCAAAGAGTCATGAGAGGGCGAAAAATTATTTTAATATTAAACTATTCATAAATTTATACTTAAAATCATAATCAATCTTAATGCTAATCATAGGCTTAATAATTAAAAAATCATCTAGCATAATAGACCATAGAATACTAGCGTATCCATGTGAGTTATGGGTATGTAGATAACATACACATACCTTGTATGTATAGTATTAATACCAACAAGAAATTACCAAGCAATCAATCTTCTAGTAGGTAGGATAATAACTAATCATAACATAAAATGGTTGGGGAGTGGATGTTACAAATGGCTCCATTATATTTTATCGTATATATCTTATATATAATTAATATTTGGATATTACTTAGTAGATGAACTATTGTTCATTTCATTTTTCATTTTTTTTCCCTCACTAACCAATGTATTAAAAGTGCTAAGGGAGGCTAGTGGTACATTCTTTTTTTCCCTCTCAAGTCTTTCTATTTATTTGCTTGTTGCATGAGCACACCCGTAAGACATAGGGGCTTCACTTTATTAATTATCATGTTCATTCATAAATGGGATTTTAAGATTGTGAAAAACATAGCCAATATATTATAGATATTGAGGGTGGGGATTTTGGGTAGAGGGTTATAGGTTTTGGAGGTATTAAAATAAGTATTTGGTAAAACTAGGGGATGTCTACTAAAATAGGCATGGAGTAGTATTAGCTATTTAGTAATAGAAAGAAAAGGGTATTCTAAATCTTGAACACATTGATGGTTTTTTTCTCACCACTTGAAAGGATGTTACGAGTTCAAAGAACCACACGAGGGAGAAAATTATATGCGAGCAGTACTTTTTTGCAACATTTCAAATTAGATGTGAATGGAGAGGACTTTGCAAAGGTTTTTTGCGAGGGTCAAGGGTTTCTAGGCTTTGATAGTTTATCAAAATGGTGGCATGAGGAGGAGTTATCCAATGCAATGTGATCAGAGGAGGTGGATTCAGTTGTAGGTTTAGGCGTGGTGAAGATGCTAAAGGTTGCAAGTGTTGGCATTATGATTCAAGTGTTGTCCTTAATGGAAACTCACTCAGAGGATGGTACAGGTGCTCAGAGGTTGGTACAGGTGATGGCAACTTAATCAGAAGACAGATCTTAGTACAGCATGCCAAGGAAGTTCATATACGCATGTTCGTTAAGCCCAAGTCGCGTGTACACGCTAGTTGGATTCAGAAAAAGCGCGTGTATGTGGAAAAGTATCTTTGGTCCATGGTGGTTAGTCCTTGGAAGTTATGCCTATGATTTCGGACCATTGTGTCTCGACGGGCGTGTCGATCCCTAGTTTTGAAGTTGATGGTATTGTGTTACTATGGTTTTGGCTCTTGGTATTGAGCTAGGCCTAAGACTATATAAGGAGAAGAAGATCATTAGGCAATATCATCTTTTCGACAAGGCTTGAATATCTAAGAGAGAAAGAGATCTGATATGTAGGTTCTGGGTTGCTTGATCTAAGCCAAGGAGAGATCACATCGGTTGATGGAAGACTAGATCTAAGGATAGATGGGGATCTAATGGTTTGAAATGCACTATCATGATATGGTTGATTATGCGTATTTCTAGATCTGCATATTGTCGCAATGTTATGTTCTGGGTCTAACTAATGTCTGGTATAGCTGCAAATTGAGAAAGTTTATTTTTAGATCTGTACGCAGGTTGGATTCGGTAAAAGCGCGTGTATACGCGGGTTTTGCTCATTGAAGTAGCGTATATCTTTTGAAGCTTGATTTTGGGTTTACAGTGGGGTCTGACTGTTATTGCAGAGTTCTGTAGTCTGCTCTGTGTTCTGGTAACTGGTGATTGACAGGGTTCAGTGGTTCAGTGATTCAAAGTTTGGTTGTTTTATGCTTCAATGATCTATTGTGGAAATTGAATGAATTGTGGTCTTCAGATTGTAATGTTGTGCTTCAGGAATATCCAAGTCTGAAAATGTATGAAAAGTGATACCTGAAAGAAGGAAGATTGTAGGTCAGCACCTACGTACTAGTATCTTGGCTAGTACAAGAGCAAAGGGGGTTGGAGCTCCCTTCCAAGGAAGTTTGGAGAACGAGAGAAGGTTGTAGCCTTCTGCAGGTTGTAGCCTGCGTACTGGTATAAGGCTGCACCAGTACAAAAGATTGTAAACTGAAGTTTCATATTAAAGAAAGATAGAGACAACTTGCAGCAGTAGTGTGTACACGCTGGTTCACTTAACTGAAGTAGCGTATATGTTTCTGAGCATTTAAAAAGTTTGATTGATCTGATAATACTGATTCACCCCCCCTCTCAGTATTATTTCCAACAATTGGTATCAAAGCAGGTCCTTCAGAGAAGCTTGATCGCTTGAAGGTAGATCATTCATCATGAGCAACTACGAGAAAGAAGCATCAATCAGGCCACCGGTTTTTGATGGAACAAATTTCAATTATTGGAAGGTAAGAGTTACTGCATATCTTCAATCTCTTGGTACAGAAGTTTGGAACATTGTAGAAACAGGCTATGCTTTTCCTTCAGCTACTCCTACAGATCCAGCTGAGAAAAAGGCATATGAAACAAATGCAAAAGCAGTCAGTACTCTATTAGGAAGTATATCTCAAACAGAATTCATGAAGGTCATGCACTTCAAATCAGCAAAAGAGATATGGGACAAAATGATCACTAGCTATGAAGGAGATGAACAGGTAAAGCAAGCTAAACTTCAAACTCTCAGGATTCAATATGAGACTCTCAAGATGTATAATGATGAAAGTGTGGCTAATTATTTTCTTCGGGTAGATGAGATTGTTAATTGTATGAAAAATTTGGGTGAAGAAATAAAAGAGACTATAGTAGTTCAAAAGATTCTAAGATCATTATCCCCCAAGTTTGAATCTAAAGTATCTGCAATAGAAGAAAAGGAAAATCTCAAAGTTCTCACTATGTCTCAGCTACATGGAATTCTAACTGCTTATGAAATGAGAAAGGGAGGTCCATCAGACAGAAGGGAAGCTGCTTTTAAGGCATCAAGAAAAGAAGATTACTATGAAGCAAGCCATGTTCCAGAAGAAGAGGAAGAAGAATCAAATTTTGTCAGAAATCTTCAAAGGGGTGCTGGAAGGTTCAGAGGTAAGCTACCTTTCAAATGCTTTGCTTGTGGAAGAGTAGGTCATTATGCTGCAAAATGTCCTTATAAGGATAAAGGAAAAGAACCTGCTAGATGGAACAAGAAACAAAGTGCAAATAAGAAAAGCTACTACACCCATGAAGATAGTGATGGCTTATCAAACAGTGATGAAGATGAACAAGGTAATAAATATAAGCTGTTAATGGCATTTGAAGATGATGATTATGAGGATGCTGTAGATGTGGATAATCTCTATAATGAAATTACTAGACTCAAGAGATGCATAGAAGAAAAGAGTGTGATCATTGATACTTTGCAATTTCAAATTGATGAAAAGGAAAAACATCTTGAAAAACTAGAAGGTGAAATTGTTGGTCTCAGAAAAGAAATTGAGAAAACAAAAGCTATTAATCTTAAGTTTGTCAAAGGATCTGAAACTTTGGATGAGATTATCAATGTGCAGCGGTCTCCTCTAAACAAGACAGGTTTGGGCTATAATGGAGAAACCTCTCAAGCATCCACCTCAAAAAGTTATCTTGATGCAGCAAAAGAAATGAGCAGAAGAACAATGAAGATAATCAGGTAAAGCAGGGACGAATTACAAACAGAAACTATCAGGGACAATCCTTCTTAAGGGTGAACAAAAGCTACAACCAACCACAGGTAAAATCTTCTCAGTTTGGCACAAGAATAGATGAAAATAGAAATTACAATCAGTTGGCTGGTAGATTCAATAACCGCAGAAGCTTCTTCAATGGACAATGCTTTTCTTGCCATAACTTTGGTCACAAAGCAGCTCAATGTGTTGCATATAAAACAATCATGACTAGGGAAGCTCAAAAACAAAGAAGTATGACAGGGATTACAAAGAGGACCTATAACAACTTTTCGGTTCTTGAAAATGAAGTTGAATGTTCTATTTGCAATAATTTTGGTCATAAAGAATCTGAATGCAGGAGCAGGTTTCAGGAGAAAAAGGAACAAGCCACGAGCACCAAAAAATGGAGAATAAAGGAACCTCAGACAGAAAGATGTGGGATAGCTTTTTATGCAGAAGGACAGGAAAATCTATGGTACATTGACAGTGGATGTTCGAAACATATGACAGGTGATAAAGAAAAACTTGAATCTTATTCTACTTTAGAAAAGGGAAAGAAAGTTTCTTTTGGAAATGATACTCCTGCAACTATAAAAGGAAAAGGTATTGCTCCTTTGAAAGAAAAGGTCAAGGCTGGAAATGTTTTGTATGTTGATGGATTGAAGCATAATCTACTAAGTGTCAGCCAGATGTGTGATCAAAAAACCGAGGTTATTTTCAGATCGAATGGATGTCTTGTTCGTGATCTTGATACAGGTAAAACAGTTCTCAAAGGCAAAAGAACTCCAAATAATCTGTACATATTTGAAGAAGGACAACAACAATGCTATCTTAGCAAGGATGAAGAGCACTGGTTATGGCATCGAAGGTTGGGACATCTAAGCTTCTCACAAATAAGAAAAGCATGCAAATATCAGGCAGTTCGCGATCTTCCAGATATCAAAATTCCAGACAACACCATATGCAAATCTTGTCAGTTTGGAAAGCAAACCAGAACTAACTTTCCAGAGAAGGAAGGATCAGCTAGCTTGCCTCTTGAGCTAGTCCATACAGATGTATGTGGTCCATTTAGGAAAAGGACACCTCGAGGAGAAGAATATCTGATATTATTCATTGATGATTTCTCAAGGTTTGTTTGGTTAGGGCTTATGAAGCACAAAGATGAAGCATTCGAAAAATTCAAATCCTTCAAAGCATTGGCTGAAAATGAATCAGGACACAAAATTAAGTGCCTCAGATCTGACAGAGGTGGGGAGTTCACATCAAATGAATTTTTCGATTTCTGCGATGAACATGGGATAAGAAGAGAATTCTCTACAGCTAGAACTCCTCAGCAAAATGGGGTTGTGGAAAGAATGAACAGAACTATCCAACAAATGGCTCGTGCTATGCTCGATGAATCAGGTACTCCTGCAACCTTCTGGGGTGAAGCTGCACATGCTGCTGTTATCATTCTTAACAAAACAAATGTCCGAGTAAACAGCACTCAAACACCTCATGAGCTTTGGAGTGGTAAAACTCCTTCCGTGAAGCATTTCAAAATCTTTGGGAGCAAATGTTATATTAAGAATACTGATGAGCAACTTGGCAAACTTGAACCTAGAGCAGATGAGGGCATTCTTCTTGGTTATTCTCCACATAGCAAAGCATACAAGTGCTACAATAAAAGACTTGGCAGAATTGTTGACAGTATTGATATAGTGGTTGATGAGAAGGGATATATTCCTAGGCAAGTTCATCATGAAGACATTGAAGAAGATGAAGGTTACTCTCAAAGGCGAAATGATGAAGAAGAAGAACCTCAAGAAGAAGAAGAATCTCAAGAAGAACCAGAGGAGCAGACAAGAATAGAAGAGAAGACTCCATCCAGATATGTCCAAAAGAATCATCCAGAAACTCAGATTGTGGGGCAGAAAGAAGCAGGAGTACAAACAAGAAGGACACTTGCAGAAGCTTCAAGCTACTTGGCACTACTCTCCTCCATTGAACCACAAAATGTGAAAGAGGCATGCAAAGATGAATGTTGGGTCAAAGCAATGGATGAAGAACTTGAGCAAATCGAAAAGAACAACACTTGGGAATTAGTTCCTAGACCAAAAGATAAGAATGTAATAGGAACAAAATGGGTCTTCAAGAATAAATTAAATGAAAATGGAGAAGTAATTAGAAACAAGGCCAGACTTGTTTGTAAAGGGTATGCACAGCAAGAAGGAATAGATTTTGAAGAGACCTTTGCTCCTGTGGCAAGACTAGAGGCCATCCGAATGTTCCTTGCTCTCTCAAGCTTTCAAAACTTCAAGGTATTTCAAATGGACGTGAAATCAGCCTTCCTGAATGGAGACTTAGAAGAAGAAGTATATATTGAGCAGCCAGATGGTTTCATTCTTGGGAATGATCCAAACCTTGTATGCAGATTGAAAAAGGCACTCTATGGACTCAAACAAGCTCCAAGGGCTTGGTACTATCGGTTGGACAAATATCTTCACCAACAAGGCTTTTCAAAAGGATCAGCAGATAGCAATCTCTATATAAAAGTTGAAAATAACAAATTGCTAATTCTTGTTGTTTATGTAGATGATATTATTTTTGGCAGCAATGAAGAGACTATGAGTCAAAACTTTGCCTTGGTTATGCAGAAAGAATTCGAAATGTCACTTCTTGGAGAATTGACATATTTTCTTGGATTGCAAATCCAACAAAATGAAGGAGGTATCTTCTTGTCTCAAACCAAATACCTCAAGCAGATCTTGAAGAAGTATGGCATGGAAGAGTCAAAGCCAGTATGTACACCCATGGTTACAGGATGCAGCCTCAGTGCAAATGATGAATCAGCAGCAGTTCACCAACCAACTTATAGATCCATGATTGGGAGTTTGCTTTATTTGACAGGTACTCGACCAGATATTACACATGCAGTAGGAATGGTTGGAAGATTTCAAGCCAACCCAAAGGAAACTCATCTTCAGGCAGTCAAAAGAATCTTCAAATATCTTCAAGGGACCCAAAACTATGGCTTATGGTATCCTAGAAATACAGATCTCACTCTTCATGCTTACACAGATGCAGATTGGGCTGGAAGTGTGGATGATAGGAAAAGCACAAGTGGAGGTGCTTTCTTCATGGGTTCCAGATTAGTATCTTGGTTCAGCAAGAAACAAAGTTCGATTGCCTTATCTACAGCTGAAGCAGAATATGTGGCTGCAGCATCTTGTTGCACACAACTTCTTTGGATGATGCAGACCTTGCAGGACTTTCAAATCACTTGCACTCCACCTGTCTCTATCTTATGTGATAATACAAGTGCAATCAGCATTTCAAAGAATCCAGTCATGCACTCAAAGACCAAGCACATACCAATCAAGTACCATTTTCTTCGGGAACAAGTGCTTGAGCAGAAGGTCAAGTTGGAGTATGTTCCTTCTAAGGAGCAAGTTGCTGATATTCTCACAAAACCACTGCCCAGGGAAACTTTTGAATATCTCAGACAAAAGCTGGGAGTAGTTGATGCTTCATCCTGTTGTTGAAGTTTGGTTGTTCTACAGAAAAGTTGGTATACGCAGGTTACGGAAGGGATATGCGCGTATACACGCGGTTTCATGATGGGTAAGTCGCGTGTATGTTGGACGCTTGTTGCAGAAAGTATATCCGCGTACATACGCTGTTTTATACAGGAAAAATCGCGTATATGAAGTTCTGAACAGCAAGGGAAAACTCTGGAGTTCTGAACAGCAATGGGAATGTCAGAATTCTTCAGGCACAGTTTCAGGGAGTGCAACAGGCACAGGTTCAGGGGGAGCAGCTTAAAAGTCTCATAAAGCATTGTTGGCATTCAGATGTTTTGGTTGTTGGTTTCAGGAGAAGGAGCTCAGAAAGAAATCCTGGTTGCTGATCTAACAAGATGTTTATCAGATGCTGCTGGTGCCTTTCCTAAGTCTTGGTCTAGATCTGTTGTCTCTATGTCATGTATCTCTCTTGTCATATCTCTTTTATGGTGTCAAGGTCATGTAACGGCCTATGTTGGTTTCCCCACTATGCCTGGGATGAATGCTGTAATATAATTGGTTGTTTCTGATATGTCCCCTCTTGGTAGGGAGTATGGATGTATGTATTGAGTCTTTTGGTGATAGGACGGTCCCTTATGGTGTATAAGTCTTGGTTCTTGTTGAAGAACATCTTTTGCAGATCTGGCCTACTGTCAGGGGGAGCACGAGTTAGCACAGCCAAGCAGAGGTATCAGCATGTCCTCAGGGGGAGCACAGCCCTTTGCCCTTGATGTCAAAGGGGGAGAGTGACTTGGTGTGGTGGTTGCCATCAAGTCCAAAGGGGGAGATTGTTGGCATTATGATTCAAGTGTTGTCCTTAATGGCAACTCACTCAGAGGATGGTACAGGTGCTCAGAGGTTGGTACAGGTGATGGCAACTTAATCAGAAGACAGATCTTAGTACAACATGCCAAGGAAGTTCATATACGCATGTTCGTTAAGCCCAAGTCGCGTGTACACGCTAGTTGGATTCAGAAAAAGCGCGTGTATGTGGAAAAGTATCTTTGGTCCATGGTGGTTAGTCCTTGGAAGTTATGCCTATGATTTCGGACCATTGTGTCTCGACGGGCGTGTCGATCCCTAGTTTTGAAGTTGATGGTATTGTGTTACTATGGTTTTGGCTCTTGGTATTGAGCTAGGCCTAAGACTATATAAGGAGAAGAAGATCATTAGGCAATATCATCTTTTCGACAAGGCTTGAATATCTAAGAGAGAAAGAGATCTGATATGCAGGTTCTGGGTTGCTTGATCTAAGCCAAGGAGAGATCACATCGGTTGATGGAAGACTAGATCTAAGGATAGATCGGGATCTAATGGTTTGAAATGCACTATCATGATATGGTTGATTATGCATATTTCTAGATCTGCATATTGTCGCAATGTTATGTTCTGGGTCTAACTAATGTCTGGTATAGCTGCAAATTGAGAAAGTTTATTTTTAGATCTGTACGCAGGTTGGATTCGGTAAAAGCGCGTGTATACGCGGGTTTTGCTCATTGAAGTAGCGTATATCTTTTGAAGCTTGATTTTGGGTTTACAGTGGGGTCTGACTGTTATTGCAGAGTTCTGTAGTCTGCTCTGTGTTCTGGTAACTGGTGATTGACAGGGTTCAGTGGTTCAGTGATTCAAAGTTTGGTTTTTTTATGCTTCAATGATCTATTGTGGAAATTGAATGAATTGTGGTCTTCAGATTGTAATGTTGTGCTTCAGGAATATCCAAGTCTGAAAATGTATGAAAAGTGATACCTGAAAGAAGGAAGATTGTAGGTCAGCACCTACGTACTAGTATCTTGGCTAGTACAAGAGCAAAGGGGGTTGGAGCTCCCTTCCAAGGAAGTTTGGAGAACGAGAGAAGGTTGTAGCCTTCTGCAGGTTGTAGCCTGCGTACTGGTATAAGGCTGCACCAGTACAAAAGATTGTAAACTGAAGTTTCATATTAAAGAAAGATAGAGACAACTTGCAGCAGTAGCGTGTACACGCTAGTTCACTTAACTGAAGTAGCGTATATGTTTCTGAGCATTTAAAAAGTTTGATTGATCTGATAATACTGATTCACCCCCCCTCTCAGTATTATTTCCAACAGCAAGGTCACTCTAGCAGCTGCAAAGGACAATGACAGTTGTTCTTCACCAAGGAAGAGCATATTAGACTTCTCTTCTTTGGTGAGAGGTATACACCTCAAGGGGGATCTAGAAAATGTATTTGCGCCTTTCAACGCCATTGTCAATGACATTCTATCATGAATGGGTTGTCGTGTTGGTTAGATGGTGTTGGGGCATAATATGATGGAGACAATTAGAAAATATACTTTCACTACGGAAAAGGGGCAAACAAGAAGTTAATTTTTTTTGTAAGGAAATTATGAATACATTATCACATTAGTTTAGTGGTTGTCATTTATTAATATGATTATGGTAGGTCATACTTTCTAAGCTAAATGCTATGACTCTTCGTAGGATATTATTAGAGATACTTGAGGAGAGATCTCTTTGGCTCAAGGGTTAAGGAAGGGTTTTGACTTCAATATCGAACCAACAACCATATCCTCAACATTTGTGCCATCACGAAGGAGGGGAAACATTTCTCTTCAAAATTCTTCTTCTACTTTGTAGGTTTTTCAAAGTTTTTTGATGTTATCTTAAGGAAGGCATTGTTCCATGGATGAAATTGGGATTTCAAAGATTTTGTTTACTGTTATTATAAGTCTATTAGTTTCTCTAGGAATTTTTTCTTCTTCCTTGTTCCCATTTAAAGTGGGCAAGTCTGCGCTTTAAAATGCCCCGATATTGTTTTGAATTTACCCAAATCCACTTCCATGTTTTGTTTGTTGAGGCAATTTTGACTTGGCCCAAATGATTTGTTTCCACAAAATCTGAGATTTCCTTGCCATTTTTAACATTTAATATTGATTTGTTTTCCATTTTGGGATGAGGCCACTCACTAAATATCCTCAATGAAAATAATGCATGAACCTTGATGAATCCCTAAAAGAACAATCTCGTTTCTTTGGGTGTTAAATGATTAAACCCCTCGTTCATCTGTAAAAATAGTTGAATTTCACTTCGAACAAAACAAAATACTACTCAATACTAAACTACCCACATAAATGGTGTTGAGATGTAATAAAATTTACTCTAAGTCTGAGTTTTTGATTCCTTCTCGAGTCAGAAAAACCACTCGCGGTATCGATTTGGTAAAAGAAAGTAGGATATGTTATCCAAAATCGTAGCGTAATGCCCTGAATCCCTAATGTGTCTGATACTTTGATTGATTGAGCTGATATATCGATCCTTTGTCTCATGGTTAGCTGTGACAACTCGATTTATTGATTGAGCTGATCTAATCTCAGGGTTAACTATGGCAGCCGAATTTGAATCCATGATCCATTTTTCATTTGTAGAAAATCCACCTGTTCACTGAAACCATCGAGAGAACATGGAAATTTCTTCATGTTCTTCCACTCCAACATAACTATATTATCCAAAATTATAAAACATATAAATTTATATAAAATATGTATCAATTTGTACGAGGAAAATTTGCTTGAAAGGATCACAACATATGAGCTCGAACATGAAGTCTAATCCCAATAACGTCAAGATAATTAAACATGTGACCTCTTAATAGAAAAAGCGTTTTAATGATGACAACTCAACCAACTAGGCTGACCCTTAAGACTATGTATTTTTACCATTCACTTTGAAATTTGAAAAAAATAATTTTAAATTTATAAAATTAGTAGCATTATAAATGAAATATTTATATCAAACTCATTTTTTCATTAAAATAAAACTTTTATTAACTTAAAATTAAAAAATTCATATTACCAAACTCCACCAACAACTAGAAAAGACACGCAAACAAAAAAATATCAGAAATAATAAGTACTCAAGGTGTAAAGAAAAGTAATAAATGTAAAAATCACACTCATACATGATAGAACACATTTCACATAATATCAATGAATTTTATGGTTAAAGACTTCCATTAGCGTAATATTTAGCGTAGGTTCTAGACAGAGCCACATTCCACCGAGGGAGTCTTATGCCGCCCATCCTACCTTATATTTTTAGTTTCAACAACAAATATCTTTCTTCTGAAGCATTCTGTAGACTCCAATAGCGAGCACACTTCGGAGGGATCGAATCCCATTGCCTTAGTTCAAGGTAAGAATTCTTTGAATAACAATTATCATCCACTTCCTTATTGGAGCTTGATTCTATAATGTTGCTAGAAGTTGTTCAAAGAAAAAATTTCAAAGCATTTATGCTTGTATTGCGAAATTTTATTTCTTTTCATGATCGAAATGATTTTGTCGAGCTGGTTGTGAATGTAATTTTAAAAGATCTAGGTTTTTTAGTAAGGATTTAGGGTTTTGGTGGTAAGTTTGGAGAATAATGTTTATATCCTGTAGAGCATTATGAACGCCTTTTATTTGGCTTCAGTCGAAGGTTTGGGAACTTCGTTAAGGTTTGTTGGCTTGTTTTCTTTGTGAGCTTTTGTTGGATGTAAACATTTTATTCTTGATTTGTTCAAGATCGGTTTTATTTAGCTATGCCTATCTAGTTTCATTTGGCTTTTACATTGAAATCAATGAAATGGAGGCTTAGTGGTAGTGAAGGGAAATATGCAACCGAGAATAAACAAAAAATAGGGTTTATTTTATTTTTCCTCAAACCTCTTTTTGTTGTTCATCTCATTTTTTTATCAGTAGGGATGATGTAGGTGCTTGTGATAGCACTAGTTAAGACAGGCCAATGGGGTTGTGGTTTAGGGATGATGATGTTCCCATGCCAGGCTACCCCAAGGATTCACTTCTCCTGGAGGTGCGAATTAGTTCTTAGGGCCAATATTAAGGTGCAAATTTTGATTGATTTCGATGAAAGAGAACCCCTTGGTGTGACAAGTCAGCCAAATGGAATTCATTTGTTGTCAAGTAATTGAACTTTTGTTCGTGGTCAGTTGTTTAACTGACCTACGAGTCTTTTTTACCCCACCCAGTCCCTGACATTTTTGGGCCTGCTGTAATGCTTTTCGACCTAAATACATACTTCAAACAAAATAGTATACAATAGGCACCGCTAGTGCGATTGTGGTTGTGTATAGTAGTCACCACTAGTGTGATTTCCATAGTATGCAGGCACCACTAGACTTTATGCAATCTCAAATGATTTTTTGAGGAAGCGCTTCCCAAATAAAAATAAAAGGATATAGTAGGCACTATTAGGTGTTATTATGATAGTATACAATTAGATAGTTTAAATGTACCAGTATATAACATGCTTCATTAGCCGTGATTACATCTGTATTCAGTGGCTGATAATAGGTGCCCAGGAACTAGAATCCATTGGTAGTTACCATGGACAATCACGATTACCCCTTGAGCACAAGAGATCTAAAAACAATACCTAGTTATTACTTACTGGAGGGATGCCATTGTCACTGGAAGGATGGCACTTGAGGCCTTTGGCAAGTTCTTCACTTTTCCATTGGACTTCAAGGTCATGTCTTCCCCATTGCATGATTAGTAGCATTTGTTGGACTACACCCAAAATGAGATGTAAGAGTGGAATTGCAAGTTTTTATTAAAATGATACACATATAAGTACATGGTTCATGACTGTTGAATTCATCTTCCACATCTCATCTTTGTGCATCTCTCTTTTATAGATTTGAAAGAAAACACATATACATAGGAAAGGAAACACAAAATGTAGTAAACTGGCATTAAATAAAACACATTCACATAGGAAAGGAAACACAAACTGTAGTAAACTGGCACAGGAATCTCTGAATACACAACTCAAGAACTCAGATCTTGGCAAAGTTTTGATTAAAATAAAAAATTCTTTGTACAATCAAAATACAATGGTCGAGTCTCCAATTCTGAACACTTCTTACATTACAAAACTTTTAATATATAGGCCAATACTATTAACCAAATGTAACTAATTTATATTATAAAAAATCAATTAATATTTCTAAAAATAACCCAAATTTGGAAAAAATGGCAAGGTGTTTCAAGTAGTTGCCAAGAAATGCTAGATGTGAATTCTAAAACTGTTGGATTTGATCCCTTTAAATCTTGGATTAAGCTTTGACTTGATTTTTCTCCTTGAAAACTAGATCTCTGCTACTAGGTATCCTTTTGACCGATGATTCATCCTCTTGAAATATGAAACTGTTGATTTCATGCCTTAAAGCATGGGATTTATGCCACTAAATTGGATACGATTTTTAATTGTTGTTTCCTTTCTTTCAAAACCTCTTCCAATTGTTATTAATCTCTTATTATTTGACCACTCTGTCGTTTACCTTTGAAATACTCAAATTCAGTTCTTGAATATCTACAATAGCCCCAAATTGGTTGATCCATGCTTTAGAATACTCTGCCACCTCATTCAATCTGAAATCATCACATGCCATGTGTATAGAGTAGATAGAGCACAAAAATTCTTCATTGTCATCACCTATTAATGCAACAAAAGGAGGAAAAAGATCACTCATTTGTTGGAAATCTCCAATGTTCGAATCATATAGAACATAAGTTTCAAGGATGGTGACTAATTTTGCATAATGATTCTTACGAGATGTTTATAGGTCTTCATCATTAATAGTAACCCCAATATTTTCTGGAATGAGATTATATTCCTCCATAGATTAACTATCTAAGAAGGCCTCACTTTCTCTATTCCCATCATTATTTTGTTCCAATTCTTCTGATGAAATTCTCTGTAGTTCATTATGTAAACCATTATGATAGCAGTACATGAAACATCATCAAGTTTTTCCAAGAAACCCTCGCGTTGGATACAGGCTGCCTGAAATCTCCAACTTATAGTTTGAAAACATGACTAATAGTGATGGGCATAACAAAAATATGTCATTACCACAGTCAAGTGAAATTCTAAATAGTAGAAGAGAACTTAACTTCTTCAGGTTCCATCCTCCAAAACCATAACACAGGAATGAACTTTACAATCTTGTCGACTTTAATTTTCTCACTTGTTAAACAATTGCAATGTTTTGCCCATTTAATGGTAATGGTCCTTAAAATAAAATGATCATGTTGTCTCACAATTATTTGATAGTAGGCTCTACCCTCAAAGTGGAGAGTGTCCTTAATAAAGTATGGACTATCTTCAGCCATAAACAATGACCATGGTGTTTGAAAAAGATTGCTATAACCAACAACCTTTCCATTTATTTTTGTTGTACATTTGTCCATTGTGTACCATCCTGTCCAAATGAATTGAAAAATACAAATTGAAACACCTAATACAAAATCCCCTGAAAAGAAATCCTTTGGCTCCAAGATGGCCTATGTGTGATGTTTTTTTTGTTTGCAGTTAAGATCCTTGACGATCACTAAACAATCCAATTCAGATGTCCATGAATGCAACAATTTATTCCTATAGCATAAGCAATGCTTCAGTGTCATAGTATTATTGTCACTAAAAATGTTCGATTGATATCGACAACAACTTTTGATGAAATAAAAACTAGGACCTTATGGGTGCAATTTTTCGACAATTATCATTGACGTAGATGCTCTTTGCCATTGCTTTTTGACACTGGGATATTTTCATAACCATCAGTTCACACTTAGGTGTTTTAATAAAAATAGAAAAAAAAAAACCTGTGGATTTTCTGAAAAATATGCTTCAAAGAGCCATTCAAATCTTCCAAACCATGACACATGTTGAAAAAATGAAAGAGGCTTCTATAAATTAGGATGTTCCCGAAAAATTTATGTTTTATTTTTTCAAAATTCATCACCACCTTCTCGTAAATTGCTCCCAAATTTATTGTCTTTTATGGAAAAAATTCTTAAAAACATTTTTGTCAATTTGGGCAGATTTGCCTTAAACATTTGCCGTGAAGTTGGGTGAATTCGAACAGTTTCTGAAGCATGTTGGGTCATCTGGCAACACAACCTAGGTTCCTAAATTTCCATGTGAATGCCTGAAATATCCAAACTAAAGGCACTAGCAAATCAGAAGGAAACTCACTGTAGAAACGCCGTCAAATTAGTGAGGGCTCAAGAAAAAACTTGTATGTGCTAACAGGTCCTTCAATATCTGGTGCTCGCATATAAAGTATTGTTTATGCACAAAAGTGGCGAATTAAATCTAGATGGCCAATTGGATAGCTAATATGAATTAAATCTAGATGGAATTCATGTTTGTGAGATAACTAATATGAAGATATTGTAATTCTATATTCAGAATAAGGGAAGATGACATATGCTATAGGTAGTATGACAACAATTGCCACTTTGTCTCATTGGGTAACATTGGAAAGGAGAGGTAGTTGGGTGTCATATCTGACAAAAATGCCAAGAAATTCTCTTCTCTTGTTACATTTTCACCCATTTCCTCTAATCGTTTAAGCAAAAGGTAGATCGCGAGATTACATAACAGATAGAATGTAGTCAATCCAAGATCTATGGGAAAGGAGTTGTAACTCAACCAAGATGGGTTAGTGACAAAAAAATTGTAGGTCAGAGAAAAAAAAGTCCATCTAAAGGAAGATTATTTTCACATAAAACTTTATTGTGGTAGATCTTTCCTTGTCCATATACCTTTGATGTTAATGTGTGGTTTGTATGTAGGTTTGGTATGACATACATTCCAGCATTTTGTTGAATTGTCTTGCAGGCAAGTGTCAACAATCTTGTTGATATTGTCAGAGTCACCCTTGGACCGAAGGGCAGAAATGTTGTTTTGGAGAGAAAGTATGGTTCTCTGAAGTTTGTCAATGATGGTGTGACAGTAGCTAAGGAGGTATATTATGGATGTGGGTTGTAATTTTTTTATGTTCTATATTAGTTTTCCTTGCCTAAATGTCTTACTATCTTAGACCTGGAAGGAAAAATCCTCACATGTCATAGACAACATTTTGAGGATGTACCTAGTCTACGGAGTAGCCATAGTAGAGTAATGAATGAAGCTTTAAATTGAAAAAAAATAATTGTGTGCAAGATGTTGATGAGTCAAGTTAAATTGCTATTTCCAGTCTATTTAATCCAATCTAGTTAATGCATTTAAATGTTGTACCCTACTTCTGACAGGTTGAATTAGAGGACCTAGTTGAAAATATTAGGGCCAAGTTGGTAAGACAGGGTGCAACAAAGACAAACGATTTAGAAGGTGATGGAACTACCACATATGTTGTACTTGTGCAAGGTTTAATAGATGAAGGTGTAAAGGTAATCTATTTGTCCCTATTACTGGCTTAAGTATTTATTCATTTTTATAGGCCCTTTTGGTGGTTGTTGTTTAGTTATCTATTTTGTGAATTTGCAAGGATTTAAGAGGATCAAGATAGTATTTGAGTGGAAAAATAGCCTTGTTGAAGATGAATTGTGATCATGTTATCAATTGGTATGACCTAGTTGGGAAAAACCCAACAGATAAATCTAGCGTGTATTCTTAAAGATTTGTGAATAAGAATCTGAATCATAAGCCTGCTCAGGTTGTTGTAGCTGGAGAAAAATATATTCAAATTACAAGGGACATTGACAAAATAGTAAAGGATCTTGTTTTTGAACTCTAATTCGTTAAAGGATGTAGATGCATACATTTGAGCCGGTTTTAGTTTATGGTTGAGGTGCACTTTCATTAGGGGAATAGTTGATTTAAAACTGTCAAGGAGAGTTTCTTGAAGACTACAGGGTAGAATTTTTAGGAGTTACTTTTCAAACATTTGGGGAAAATGTTATCTGTAAGGGAGTACACATGCTAAAACTTAACATCCTATAAATGGCATTATTCTACAGATTAAAGATAGTGAATTAATTGATGTTGCTACAATAAGTGTTGGTAATAACTATGAAATAGGAAACATGATAGCAGAGGTGAGTAAAGTTGGAAGGAAAGGTGTTGTGACACTTGAAGAGGGAAAAAGTGCATAAAACAATCTATATGTTGTAGAGGTAATGCAATTTGATTGTGGATATATTTCTCTGACATTTGTGAAAGATAGTGAGAAGATGTCCATAGAGTATGAAAATTGCAAGGTAATTGATGTGAATGAAATATTCTTACTTCTTTTTGTTGTGCTACTACTTGTTATTGCTCCTTGTAATGAAAAGAGAATGGATAGAAATCATGTGTAACATTTTTAGAATAAACTCTCATCTTAGTTGCAGAATTATTTCCCAATTACCTCCATCTGTTTCTGGAAGATCACTAAAGCTTCTTCTTAATAGGAAACTTTCCAAAAGATAAGTGGTCTTGTTCACAACTTCGATTGTGAACAAAACCATAGCTACAGGATTGTAACGAAATTGTTCAAAATGCTGGACTGAAAGGAGAGCATAAATGATGTTGATATCATATACAAGATAGAGCCACACATAGTGAAGGTAACCAAGAATCTTTACACAGTTCTATCTTGGACTAACAGCTCTAGGTCTTCATACTTTCTGGAAGATTATTCCTCCTTAGGAGATTCAAGTTAAATTTTGACCTTGAATTATTATGCTCTCTTTCTATTGCAATTTTTACCAAGATGTTATGACAACCATGCTTTAGGTGTACTAATTTTATGTCAATAAGATCACAACCATATAACCCAAGATCAATCACAGTTCATACTTTACTCGTTCACTCGCTTCATGATTGAAATTGGCACTATTTCACTTGATCGCAGGATCCATTGTTAGTAAGATCTTTGTTTGACAATAGACCACACATAAGGGTATGCAGGCATACTATCTTACTGTCCATAAGCATCCCTGAAATATAATCCCTTCATGAGTATAATTGATGGCCTTTACTATATTGGAGCTGAGTAGTTGCTAAATTGAAGAATTCCTTTTTGCAAAGGATAGTGAGTAATTTCACTGCCCCCTTTTTTTTCAAATTTTGATAAATCTTCCTCCCAGACCTGTAGCTGGTGAATAATCTGAAGAAGTTCCTTTGTGTCACTGTGCACAAACTTATGGACAAGAACAAGAAAGTGAAAGAGAGTTGTACAATTGGTTAGAACATAGATTTGTTACTGATCACTAGATCCTTAACTAATGATCCCACAATGTTAGTAGATAATAGTTCCTTCAAATAATGATCCTCATATGTCTCAGGTTGTTTTTATTTTATTCCACCTTTCATGGTGCTGATTTGTAATGTGGAAGAAATTTTTTGATGAAGGTTGGCCACCAACTTCATAGGGCTCCAATTGACGTCCTTTTGTCCAGCTTCTAATTTCTAGTCTTTAAGCTCTCTTGCAATGGTATATGTATATTGATGGGCTGGCCACCAACTTCATAGGGCTCCAATTGACGTCCTTCTGTCTAGCTTCTAATTTCTAGTCTTTAAGCTCTCTCGCAATAGTATATGTATATTGATGGGCCTTTCTGGACTATCTATATAAGCAGCTGATCTTTCACTAGATAGACAATGGAGTTAGCAACCTGAAGTTTTCTATCACATTATTATTTTAAAAGACAGTCGCATACAAAACACAAACAAAGGCCATGATGAGGTCTGTTAACAAATGGGTCCTATCTATTCCAGGTATTCATTAATATTAAGCAAATATTGTCTCTGCCAAATGCCTTTCACATAGTTATGTGCATACTAGTCTCTTAGAATCAATATTGAACCATATTCATTCAATTCTTCAAAGGTTGACGATCTAAGAGCATGCTTGGACATTAAGTTCTCAGGTTGAAGAAGTCTCTGATTAGATCTTCATTTAATAATGATTCTAAGTATGAAGGGGATCCTTTGAGTCTGAATAAAAAAAATGTCACAGGATTAATTTCAGCCACTAAACAGATTTCTATCTTCACAATATATCAACGGTCTAACTTTGCTACTAAATAAATCAGAGGATTAGGAGGGTCGAATTGATATGGGTGCTTCCTCAATGAAAGTATTTAGATAATGATTGTGTTGTAAACAAAATACAAGAGTGCCTTGATGTGACAACGGATCTTAAGAGATGCCACAAATGATCAAAGAGCCTTTGTTTTCCTTCTTTAAGGGATGAAATTATAATGCTCGAGAACTTATCAAACACTTGAGTTATAAGGTACCCTTCATGCCTCTAGTAAGAGTATTCATTGCCTCTCTTCATTGCTGAACCAATGTACTATAACTTAATTGTATCTAAAAATATGTGTGAGCTCAAAAATGTGACATAGCATTGATGATTTTCAAAATGCTTGTATGCAAACCACGATAGTGGCAGAGGAGGCCAAATATCTGATTTTCATTGGGTACAGATGTCATAGTGTGCATCCCCATCAACAAACCATGGACATTATTCACCATTCAGCACATATCCAGCACAAAGTGAGTAATTTGTTGTGTGGAACAGTTTTGTAAGGCATCTCATTGAAAGGATCTAGATAGCACCATTTGAAAGAGGGCATTTTTGGACAGATTGGCAGGTAGCTTGTATGTTTTATCTTTCAATCATGTTACACCCCACAGATTGTTTTGGTGAGCTAACCTAATCAACTTCATTGTTACTTAAATTCTTCAAAAGCTAACAGACTTGTCTTTCCCACATGGCCACTCTATTCTTATAGTATTCTTGAGATTTTCTATATAGATAAGCAGACATGCATTGCTAAATTGTATGTTTACAATGCCAAATATGAGTGCTTCTGTGAGAGGTTTTGTTGTTTATTATTTTATTTTTTCACCAGCTTTTATGTTTTCCTTATTATCGTTTTGGAAGGTTTTCTATTATGGAGGTTCTGCCACAACCTAGAGTGTTAGGATGCTGCATTGAAAGGGATCCTTACTTATGGTTAAGTGTTAATTAGTATTTAGTGTTAGGTGATAGAATGGAAAATATAGTGTGGCTATTTCCACTTCAGGGACCAGGCTGAAATAGAACCGAAATTTTTGTACAAATTCTACAACCAGAGATAGAGCAACATCTCTTGTACAGAAGGAAACTTCTTGCTTGCTTTCTCTTCATAGTGCAACTAAGCACAGAACTCTGCACTCCAAATAAACAATATCTCAAATTCTTCAATTTCAAATCATGTACCATTATTATATTTTTAGTCTGGTCAATTTTTGAGGAAGTTGGTTCCAGAATTGATTCTATTTCACTTTCTTCCTTAATCTGCATCTGGAACTAGTCCTTATCTAACATGGTCTAATTGATATGATTTGGTATTGAGTTCTTATCATATTTTGTATTCATAGTGCAATTAAGCATAGGATTTTGCACTTGATATGATTTGGTACTGAGTTCTTATCATACTTTCTGTTCATAATGCAATTAAGCACATGATTTTGCACTCCCAATAAAAAATAGTTCAAATTTTTCAGATTCTTGTTGTGTTTTGTAATTTTATTTTCACATGGCTAATTTTCAAGCTAGTTTGTTCAAAAATTTCCCAAATTTCACTTTGTTTTTTAATCTACATTTTGATGTGGTCCTTATTTAACATGGTCTAATTGATATGATTTGTTGAGTTCTTATCGTACTTCAATCTAATGACTGATTTGAATTTATGAACAAGTAATGTATGAACTGAATTTGTTTGGTCATGAGGTTGACATTTTCTGTATTGCTTGAAGAATCGTTTTTCTTTTCTTGAGCATTTGAAGTACCAAAACTGAAGCCATAGGATTCTTCTTGGGGGTGTAAAGCCCGAAGTGGATAGATGGATTAATGTATGAGAAATTTATTCATCTGAAACTGCTGCCCTTGTCCTTTTGGACTCTTTTTTACCAGACTTCTTCCCACTTTTATGACCCTCTACTCTCACTGAAGGAGGTGTTGTGGCATGTTCTGTTTCTTAGATTTTATAATGCCCTGTTCCTGAAGAGACAAATTGGTCCCATGACAAATAAGGGAGTTTTTTCTGTAACTCATGAAAAACGATAAACTTAAATAGGTAGTAATGTGCTACATCGTCCAATTTCCCCTTTTGAATTCTAACACACATTTATTACCAGGAATGCAGTAGGAAATGGGGGATACTTATCCTTTGTTGTTGTTTTTTATGGCTTAGGTTTCAAATTTTATGAAAAATTCGAAAATAGTAAGCATATACAATGCTTAGCCTTCCCTCACAGGTTCAATATTTAATGAAATGATATGATATCTCTCCCCATTCATATTGAAGAGACTCCCTTTTCACCCCATTTCTGTTTTCTTCATACTTATCATCTATGTCACAAGGTTCGTGGAACTTTAACCTTGAGGTTCGAATTTTGGTGACCCTTAAAAAAAAATTTAGGTTCAGTGAACCTCATCGAATCTCATAGCCATTGACCAAGTCCATAGATCAAAACTCATAACTTCCTGTCACAACTCAAGCTTGTAATTTATCCTGGTAGTTTCCATGTCTATGATAGCATTTTTGATGTTTACTGATGTTGATTTCTTACTATTTTATCGTATAATTCATTTTTAAATTAATATATATAGATGAACATACTGATGAAACTCATCAAAACATTCGAACTCAAACTGAACCTAATCATTGACCCAAATTCAAACCCGAACCATGTGACATTGCTTATCGTAGCATCTGAAAATTTTTGTCTTCGCTCTAAGGTTGAGTGCTCGGTCATCTGTATCCCAAGGTCGCCACCTAGGAATTCTAGTAACTTCAATGAGCAATTCTTCATTTACAAAGATCTTGAATCCCATAAAAGTCATGTAGAATTCATGGTTTTTAGAGGCTTGCTCTTGGGGATGTTAAGAATTCTGGGCAAACTCCAGTGCTACTGCATCATCGTATCCTTCCAACTTATCAAAGAAATCAAGCCAACCTACCTTCCTAAAATCATCCACAACTTCAACATTAACAGAAGCTTATAGTGGCAACTAGCTCTCATAGTGGATCAATTTTTCAACCTAACTGCTATACATGGGATTCCTAGATATTCCCAAATCTGCCCTGATAAAAATAAATTTTTAAACGTAATTGCAATGGTTATAAAACCTAGGCATATAACAACACAAATTTTTTTATAAAACCTTTGCATATAACAAAACAAAAAAATGAATGATCAGTTACATCAATTTTTAGCTTAAGAGGGGAGATAAATTTGAAATTTCACAGCTAGTTATCAGAAATGTAGCAGGAAAATAATTATTTGTGAACGTTGTATGAATTGTAGCATAATTTTGTTTTACAAAATCTATACCTAATGCGGATAAGGTTTGTCGTGCTAGTTCAGGTTTTTTGACAAGGCAGCTATCCTTAACAGTAACAATAGATTGAAGGATCTCAACTATAGAAGTCAATATAAAATTTGCACAGTCACGCAGGTAGAGGAAACAAGATCAGTGCTGAGATGGTTACCCATTTTTACGACTACAATTATGACATAATGTTGCCTCGCAAAGTTGTAAAATTTCTCTATTGAGTAGACAAGTACCATGGATAGGAAACTCAAGGGTTTTGAGATTCAAATGGCCTCCCTTTCTATTATTTCACTCATTATCTTGAACTCACTGATGGTATCCTGGACATTTTTGCGGCATTGTAATTACTTTGTTTTTAGTGGGTGCTAAAAAGCTGGGTATACCTCTCTAAGACCCCGACATACAAATTTTCTTATAACCTGGTTCCTCATTTTTGTTAGTCTTATAAAATCCCTCTGGTTTAATAAAGGATTTACTCATGTAAGATGATTGGTTCGTGAAAAAAATGGGTAGTTCAATGTTCAAAGTACCAAGTTCATGGTTCATAGCACAGAGCTTCATTAGAACTACAACCAGCATGCTCTTGCTATCATCTTCAACGACGCATGAAAGCTCGCGTATACCCATAGTTTTCATGTCAAACGCATATATCTGTTTTGTGCCAGTAATTTTAACTCTCTACCGAATCAAATCTTCAATAATGAATAATGGTTTAAGGCTCCTTTATTAAATCTTTGCGGCATGGTTCATTAAACTAGCCCAATATTTCCATTAATTAATTATTTCTATTGGATGCTTTTTATCTAATCCTCATAAACCTTCATTAACCCCTTATTCAATACTTAATGCCCACACATTAAACATTCTCAACCTTATTGCCACATATATATAACCTTCCCCACTCTTATACTATGGTTATATTTAGACTTACCACATAAAACCCTCTTATCGCTTTTATTTCTATTATAAACCTTTTATAATAGAAATCACATCAAACATACGTAAAATCACCTTTTTCGCTTTTCCTCGCCTTTGCATATTTATGAAGGCTTTCCTTCATCGCAATCGTAAGATTCCAAGAACTTAAGAACTTGGCATTGGAAATCCCGATCTGCGGGAAGTGATAACACTTTCCACCATTCCACGACCTTTATACATTCTCTTGATATGTGATTAACAATCCGGATTTCAAATACAATAAAACTGTGTGCATACCTTATCAGGTCCACTCACATCGCATATCGCAATACCTTCTCGGCCCGCTCAACATCGCTCATTGCAATGCCACATATTGCAATTGTTAAGGGATAAGGTCCATCTCCTATGGAATATTGTGATGCGGTCTAATCGCCGATTGCATCAAACATCGCATATCGCACATGAAACTTGCTTGAGGCCCGAAGTTAATTCACTCAACAATAAAACATTGTGATGTGGTGTTTAACAATGATTCTCCACAGTTGATCAGAGCACTCGATCCAACGGTAATGATCTCACATATCGCAATCACCAATCGCTTAAGGCCTCTTCACTCACTCCTGAGATATGTTGCAATGCGATTTCAACTATCCCATTCTCTACGACTTAATCCTGTCCATTGATCGTAAAGATCCAACGACTCTTGTGCACCAACACTTCACTTCTCATCCTTCTCTTTACTTTGGTTTTACGCCATTTCTTCAATGTTCTTTGTGGTTTCAGTTATTTCAATGGTTCTTCGTTCTTCCATTGTTCTACTGCGCGACTCCCTCCTGAGCTTAATTCTGTATATTATTTAATCACTATCATTCTTGGATATTACTTTGATCCTACAATTGGTTCATGCTCCATTACGATCCTCTGTCTCATTCTTCTTCACTGTGTATTTTGTCGAACTCTACCTGCATACATATATTATACAGAATTTTGATTCACTCATAATTCATCATTCAACACTCGAAACACACACTTATATAGTTTTGAATTAATCCTCGATATATATATATATATATATATATATATATATATATATATATATATATATATATATATATAAACACATAGTTATAAAATTTCTCTATCTTTTGCCTCATCTTCTAATGTCAATGGCCTATGTTTTACAATATGCCCGTAGGCTTACAATCAAACCTCTCTAACTAGCTAACCATCTAATATATATATATATATATATATATATATATATATATATATATATATAAACACATAGTTATACAATTTCTCTATCTTTTGCCTCATCTTCTAATGCCAATGGCCTATGTTTTACAATATGCCCGTAGGCTTACAGTCAAACCTCTCTAACTAGCTAACCATCTATCTAGCTATCTAACATATCCAACCTATGATTATGCCTTTAAGGCTTACATTTATACAAAAGCATTCTAAAACCAATTCCTATTTTAGATCCATAAAATCCTCAACAAAATCCTAAAATCTCTCCCTCATCCCTAAGGATCCTCCCCAACCCACAAAATCATGAACTAACTCCTAATCCAAGATTTACAATAAATTCTCAAATCCCTTAATCTCTCAACTATCCTAAATCCCTCATATTTTCCTACATTAAAAAAATATTTACAAATATGCCTCACTATTCTTAATTAAATCCTCTTCTCATTGAAATCACTCAAAAGCCTAAATAATTACATTAATTCACACTTAGGAAACCAACTTCCTTGGAAACAAAACGCCCCCCTATGTCTACTAAAATACAATGATATTTTTGGGCTGAATTCTCTTGCATCAGACTCCCAAAGTAGAAAATATCCATGATCTCCAGATCATGTGTGTTCATAAGTTGATAGAAAACCTTTAGGGTCCCAAACATTAGTTTGTAGCTGCCCAAATTCCTTGCACCTTTGTTGCTTCTGTATGTATGTTGTCTTATATTTCATCTTCCTCTCCTTGTCAATCAGGTTCATAATCAGATTGATCATCCTTCGAGCTACTATCAATCTCCTCCATACGAACTATTTCATCATCAACTGCCATAATTCCTCAATCTCCATTTCTAGCACCTCCTTGGACTGGTCCATACTCTGCCACCTACGTTTTCCTCTTTCTTTTTGTTTTAGGTTGTTTTTGTTGTCCACTAACTCTTCAATCTATTGTTCTACTCTTTGAAGTTGTCGAGTGCTATCACTTACTCTTTTTCCGCTGATTATTGCTTGTTATTCACTTATTCTGATTTCATCCCTTTCATCCTTACCCTCTTTCATGGTTATCTCTTTCTACATTGAATATTGATTGTCCATCATTCTTTCCAGCAATCAAACATCTCTATTCCATGGATTAAATTCTTCCACAAAATCCCCTTCTATCATCGTTACTTCGCTACTCATTTGTAACAAATTTTCTCCAGCATCTGCAACTAAACCTGCACTCATAAAACAATTGTTAAAATAAAAATCATAAGGCTTCTGCGCCTTTTCTTTCTTTGGCAACACTTCAGTATGATGTTTTAAATTATCAGTAGAACCCACGAGATTGTCAGCTAGTCTCTCCTCCACACCATCTGCTCTAATGATGTCTTTCTGATTTTGTCCACTATAATGAACTCCTTCCTCTGCAATCACACTGTCATACTCTGAATTTCCTAGCAAATACTCCAGCAATTCAATTTCTCTATGACACTTCATAAGTACTTCATCATTACTTATGATTCCTACATTTATACACAAATTATCAATTTGAAAATTACATGGTTCAACAGCCTCAACTGTTGCTTCACCTATCAGTTCTTCAGACTTGATTTCATCTCCTTTCACAAGAAATTTTTCCTGTGTTGTCATAGCTTCAAACATCAATGTATTACTAAGTTCTTTCTGCTGCAATAATTCACTGCTTTCGAAATTCCCGAGACATTCTCCATCATTCTTTACTTCAGAGTTTTTACCTTCTAAAAGATACTCTCCCATACTTTTGACAGTTTCAAAATATTTCTCATCCTCTGAAAAACCTGTAATCACACCAAAGTTATTAGATTCAACAATCCAAGGTTTTACATTCACCTGCTAGTCTGGATTTGTCCAATAGTTCAAAAAATCATCAATAATTCCTTTTTCTTCACCTAGAACTCCACCTTGCTTTGGTTCACAAATAAACACTTCCATTTCCAACTCAGCTTCTTTGAGTTTTCCCATCAGCCACCTTACTTGCCTCTACTGTAGCTTCCTCTGTAACTTATGCCAGTTCACTAGCTTCTTCTTTAAGACCCAACCTTGTCTATGACTTTCCTCTAGTATCATCATCAATACATCGAGTTGTACTTTCATCTCAGCAATCTCTTTGTCAAGTTCCTCCTGACTCATTCTCTTTCCATTTTTCTTGGCATCCTCCTTCTTTATCTTTCTTCTGCTGTGGTATTCCTCATAACCTCTGTTATGACTATCAATATCCATTTTCTCCTCCATCTCTATCTTCATGAGCTTGTCACTCATTCACTATGAGTTGCAGTAAAGCCTCTACAACAACAATTCCTCCCTACTACCACTTACCTCACCAAGCACTCCTTTGTACTTGGTATTTTGGCAAGCACTTGGTTCTCTATCTCTAGAACCTCCTTCAAGCACTCTTGTCTGCTCCTTCTAGGCTTCAACTCATATGCACCTCTTAAGAACACAATTGTTCTCTTGTATTCCAATCGCCATGAAATACCTGGTTCTGAACACCTCTTCTCTCACTTAGAAAGTCTTACCAGCTTCCTTGATTACTCAGCAATTCTATCCACATCATTCTGTGGAATTACCTTTGTGATTCGCAACAATATCCCTGTAGTAACAAGTCTCCTTCTTTCTATCTATGCATCACTAAGCTTCGGTTCTTTGAGCTCAGTCTGTTAGCATTTCTTTGGTTCTTTCCTTTAGAACCAATTCGAGTACTCCTCGCTCTTGATTATTGCAACCTTGTCACCTCCTTGTGTTATCACCTGTGTGTCAATATAAAAACGATACATTCTCCAATATTAAAATCAACTTAAAACAAAACATGTCATCTCACCTTCAAGATCTTTGTGTGATCTTGTTCCACCATATTCTGTACTTCGAATGGATTGTAGATTGTCTCTTGCATCTGCAAGTCCCAATATTCTGCTATACCTTACCTCTGTGTGCTTACTGTGTGTCAGATTAAAATCTGATCTCCTCTCACCTGCATAAACATCTTAACACATACTCTGTTCTAAATTCTTTCAAAGAAATTGTCACACAGAATTTCTTTGTGCTGCCTTAGTACCAAATGTTTCAATTACAATTCTGCTCTGATACCACTTTGACACAGGAAAACCTGTGTATACCCACAGTTTGCATGTAAAATTCATATATCTATTTTGCCCTGGGAATTTTAACTCTCTACCGAGTCAAATCTTCAATAATGAATAATGGTTTAAGGCCCCTTTATTAAATCTCTATGGAATGATTCATTAAACTAGCCTAGTCTTTCCATTAATTAATTCTTTCTATCAGACATTGTTTATCTAATCCTCATAAACCTTCATTAACCCCTTATTCAATCCTTAATGCCCACACATTAAACATTCTTAACCTTATTGCCACATATAAATATAACCTTCCCCACTCTTATACTATGGTTATATTTAGACTTACCACATAAAACCCTCTTATCACTTTTATTTCTATTATAAACCTTTTATAATAGAAACCACATCAAACATACGCAAACTCACCTTTTTCGATTTTCCTCACCTTTGCATATTTATCAAGGATTTCCTTTATCGTAATCACAATATTCCAAGAACTTAAGAACTTGGCATTGGAACTCTTGATCTGCGGAAAGCGATAACACTTTCTACTGTTCCACGACCTTTATACATTCTCCTGATATGCGATTAACAATCCGGATTTCAAATACAATAAAATTGTGTCCATACCTTATTGGGTCTGCTCACATCGCATATTGAAATACCTTCTTGGCCTGCTCAACATCGCTCATCGCAATGCCGCATATCACAATTGTTAAGGGCTAAGGTCCATCTCCTATGGAATATTGCGATGCGATCTAATCACCGATCGCATTAGACATCACATATCGCACATCACACTTGCTTGAGGGCTGAAGTTAATTCACTTACTAGTAAAACCTTGCAATGGAGGGTTTAAAAATGATTCTCCACCATTGATCAGAGCACTCAATCCAATGGTTAGAAATGATCTCACATATCGCAATTGCCAATCACGTAAGGCCATTTCACTCACTCCTGAGATATGTTGTGATGCGATTTCCATTATCCCATTCTCTGCCACTTGATCTTGTCTGTTGATCGTAAAGATCCAACGGCTCCTATGCACCAACACTTCACTTCTCATCCTTCCCTTTACTTTGGTTTTATGCCATTTCTTCCATGTTCTTTTTGGTTTTAGTTATTTGAATGGTTCTTCATCCTTCCACTGTTCCGCTGCATGACTCCCTCCTGAGCTTACTTCTGCATATTATTTAATCATTGTCACTCTTGGATATTACTTTGATCATGCAATCAGTTCACACTCCATTATGATCCTCTGTCTCATTCTTCTTCACTGTATATTCTTCCAAACTCTGCCTGCATACATATATTATACAAAATTTCGATTCACTCATAATTCATCATTCAACAATTGAAACACACACTTATATTGTTTTGGATTAATCCTTTGTATATATATAAACACACAGTTTTACAATTTCTCTATCTTTGGCCTGATCTTCTAATGTCAATGGCCTCTATTTTACAATATGCCCACAGGCTTACAATCAAACCTCTCTAACTAGCTAACCAGCTATCTAACCATACAACCTATCCAACCTCTGATTATGCCTTTAAGGCTTACATTTATACAAAAGGATTCTAAAACCAATTCCTATTTTAGATCCATAAACTCCTCAAAAAAATCCTAAAATCTCTCCCTCATCCCTAAGGATCCTCTCCAATCCACAAAATCATGAACTAACTCCTAATCCAAGATTTGCAATTAATTCTCAAAACCCTCAATCTCTCGACTATCCTAAATCCCTCATATTCTCCTACATTCGAGAATATTTACAAATATGTCTCACTATTCTTAATTAAATCCTATTCTCATTAAAAATCACTCAAAAGCCCAAATAATTACATTAATTCACACTTAGGAAACCAACTTCCTTGGAAACACAATATGCCCTATGTCTACTAAAATACAATGATATTATTGGGCTGAATGCTCCTACATCATTCGACCATGGTGAGAACTGTAGAGACTCTCTATCTTGAGAAAATATCTCTTTCACAGCCTCAGAAATGGGTCTTAGAATAGGTACTATAATCCTTGCTACTTACTTTCTTGTTAGTGGTGCTTCCATTGGTTTAGTTGGTGTAGCACATCGAGCATGAACCCGCAAGTATAAAAGCTAGCTAGCTAGTATTTTTTTTGCTTGCTATGCTACTTGTGCTAGATACAGCTTGAACCAACAACAACATAGGGTAGGGACTAGCTGTCATGCAGCCCCTCTTGTTAAATAATGACATGTATACTACCATGAATACCCTTCGTATCTCACCCATACCTTAGTTATAATGATAGTGACATCTACTACTCTCGCTTTAATACATAGCAGTTGTATCTATTTAACTTGTACCACGAACCCAGCGGGATGCGTACTACCTCGTACCTCCATACCAACTATTTTGTCATTTATTTCCGCCGACCTGTACATTGTACACATGTCCAATGGCCACACAATCCAAGTGCTTAGTTGGTTGAGAAGCCTGTCATCACCCCAATGCACTGTGCTTGATCTACGGTTTAGATTGTCCTGAACAAACCCTACCCTTCTTTGCCTATCTTCTGCATTGAGGTTTTCATTCTTGTTGCTATCTATGGCGCAGAAGTGGAGAGGAAGGTTCGAATTTTATCATGATGTTGGACCCTTGTGGATAGCTACCCAGCCTCTGTCTACCCTTTGTGTATAAAGAAGTGTAGATAATCCCCAGGACAACTCTGCTAGGCTACCACCCCAGGCGAAGTAGGTAATACATTTACTCTGTGTTTATTTATTCATTATATCCATGAACTCTAATGTTTTCTTCCCTACAATGTTTAACATCCACTTCTGGCTAATTATTTATTTTTCCTTCTATTGACAAAAGAATACACAAGCGTCCTTGCTATTCCATTTCTCCTTGGTTAGGTGCTTTCCCAGACTCAGGGGAGTACTACCTGGGTAGTTATGAAAATCCATTTTTGTCGTCCAATTATTTTAATTACCATTCTGACGCTTTTCTCTTTGATTCATCATGTAGGATTTATGGGTGGCACAATGTTCACACAAATTTTACAGATAACCCCTTTTGACCACAATTTCTCCCTTACGACAGGGTTTATATTTCTTCATTGTTAGTCAGTTTCATTCTTCAATCATATTACTGACACAAGTGTTTGCCTTTATCTCAGGTACACCCATTTCGATTAGACCGAGGCACAAATGTGCAAAAATTAAGCATCTAACTCATGGTTCACTACTGGACAAGTTGGTGACCTCCCTGAATTGGGTTCTATTACTTATGGTCCTATTCCCATCGCTTGCACACCAAGAGAGAGACTCAACATCTTGACATGGATAGAGTTTGACTCTCATAAGCAGATCCAACTCCTATTTAAAGCTTCTAATATCCCCTAGGCTAAAAGAAGATGGGTCCTAAATAATAACTTTACAATGATGCTTTGGCAGAAGGGCAATAACAATCAACTTTGTTAGATGCCATAGATATTGCAGCTTTTCTAAACAGTCCAAGTCTCACCCATAAGAGGACCTTTCCACGAAAGTAGGGTAGGGATGAAGAAATCAAAATCAGCTTGATACCACGTCAAAACTAAATATTTTTGCACCTTCCATTTCATCCTTGCGACACAAAGCACAAGAAAAAGCCATCCCTAATCTCTTGACAACCGACCCTTGTAGGAGAAGAATCTATCTCCAAACTTTGTGCTTATAAGAATGTTATTTTCAGGTGGAATGGTACCTTGTCAACTAGCAGGCCATATGATCCTTGGCCATCCATTGTTTTTCTAAGTGAGAGGCAATGTCGATGGGGTATCTAGGCATACCACAAAGATGAAAGATCCTTAGTCACGTAAATGTAGAAGGGCTACCCAATCCTCCATCCCCATTCTCTCTAGAATAGACCTAGATTATGTAACATTTTACTCCATTTTACTCTTTACGAATCAGGAGGCAGAGATGGTGTTTATTTCATCAGGTCATGGTCTTTGGTTTGTACTAATATCTTCTTTTCCAACCAATCTCTTATTCAAAATCCATATTTGTAGATCTCAGGATTGGGTTGGGAGAAAATTATATTCTTGATGAGATTCACCCTGATGCTCGGGACATGATGGCTGCTTGTGTAGATTTAAAAAACGTCTACTTACGTCTACACAGTCCTTCTGTTCGATATCTGGGCCATATTTGTTTTGGATCTTCCATTGATCTTTGATATGAATGATACCTGTCAGCGCTTATTTTGACCCATCAAAACCAATAAATGTGTCTTCAATTCAGTCATTTAAGTTCTGGTGGATGTTAACCATTTTCATTATTTTTTCTTTCTGTAGCTCCTTTTAAAGGTTTTGCCTCTGTTTTAAAAAAGACATGTTGTTTGTTATCATATTAATTACAATGTTATTATATTTTGTGGTTGATTTAATATATTGTCTTGTCAAAGCTTCATCAGGATCTTGTGGTAGGAAAGCTGGTCAGGTGTCAGCACTCCAAGCGAATGAATTCTATTGACACTGCTTGGGAATTTGTAAGAGATAAACCTTTATTGCTTAATTTAGCCAATATTGTAGCTATTTTTTGTTGTATAATGCTACTATTTCCTAATTTTTGTTTACAGCTAGTGTGATTATATCTGTTAAAATTGTTATGACATCTGAATTTTTTTGTCCCTGCAATTTGCATGTAGAGATACAAAACAATATTTTCCAATTATGTTGTACGTGTATAATGTTTACTAGTAGTTTTATTGTGCAGTCAGTTAGAGTGATATAACATAAATTGGAAAGGAAAAACATTCTTCTTTTGATGAAAATAGTTATCAACTTATCAGTGAGTTGTGATTTCCAGAAGTCTTAGGGGGAATGCCTTTGGGAACAAAAACAGATGCCATCTCCCAAGGCATAGATATCGAATACACACACAATGTGTTTTTACATCTATGGTTGTGCGTTAAAAATTCAATGAGGGGATGCCAATACTGGATTGACTAGCATGTACAAGACAACCTAGTCTATGAAATGATCCAGGTGGATCTTCAGATACAATGGCATGGAAAAACTCAAAAGTTCAAAGTGGAAGAAAAGAAAGTATCCTAACATCAGATCGAAGTGCTCGTCACCCTGATTCCAACAGTGTGAACAACACTCCAATCCGAGTCTGGATGATGAAGTTGTGGCAGAAAGAAGGTTGCCTTGTTCCTTTGGAAAATGAGGCTTTTTCTTATAAAAATGGGCTTTAAACCTCTGAAGGACAAAATCCCAATCGAAGGAAAAAGATGGCCGATATCGGTAATTTCAGCACGCGATATCGGCGCCGGGTAGAGCTGACTTGCGATTGCGATCAGTGATCAATGCCATCGGTGATTGGAGCGATCGATCAATCGATGATCGGTAGAACCAGAAGCCTGGGCCGTTGCATGAGTGATATGCCGATGTGATCGGCCGACGCCGATATCGGTGATCGGCAATCAACAAATCCCCCGCTAAACAAGACTGTGGAACCAGCGATGTGCGATTGTGATATGGGGATTGGACCTGATGGATCTATAAGCCCGATTTAAGGAAATTTGAAGTCTGGGACTTCGGTTTTCTTAGTTTTTTATGTATTATCCACGTAAATAGAAAAATGCTTATTTTAAAGGGGTTTGTTGCCTGCCAATCCTTTCAAGGCAACATCTTCCATTATAAAAAAACAACCTCTGATCCAAGCACCCCTGTAACCAAAGAGACATTATTAAAGCCCAATGAATGGAAAAGTATAGGGGAGAGGATCTTCAGCACGCAGTTCGAGGTAGGAGAGACTTCAGGTGTCTGATAGTGCATTTTTCTGATTTTGGACAAGTTTTATATGTTTTCAGTCCCTCTCAATGCCATGGACGCATTGGTGTTGTCCATTTCTCCATCTAAGGCCTCCATTTCACAACCATTTTCCAGAATGGAGGTATAAGCCTCTTTTTATGCAACTGGTGATTGTAATTCTCTTCTTTTCAGGACATTTAATATATGAAGGCCTCCCCATTGATCGAGCAAGGCCCGGAGACGTAGTCCGAGTTGGACGAACTCTGTTATCAAGTCTTGTTGTCTAATTTTTGTGTTGTTATGTGTTCCTTATTCTTTTATGTGTGCACATTATACTTTTGTGTTAAGATGCAATTTCTACACGTGATTCTTTTCATACATCTATAAGAAAAAGATTCCTCGATCAAGTGGTATCAAAGCAGGTCTTTTTAGATGTGAATTTCATGTTTGTATGCTAACAAGAGACAAACTCCAAAGAGGCAAATTGGAATTAGATCCTTTCGATCCCAAAGTAGGGCGTGCACATCGAAGGAGAAACATGGCAGAAGATGATGCTCATCTTGAAGGGGAGAGAAATTTTCGCAAGACCTTTTATTCAACCACAGAGAATATCAATCAACTAGTTTTAACGCTGGAGAAAGCAAAGGAGAGAAACCCAGAAGGACAAGGTTCAGCACATGGGAATGTTGGAGAAGAACCCCCTCCTTCTCCTTCTGGGAGTGAAGGTTCTCCTTCCTCTCACCACCATAATCATAGAAATTCAAAGGATGCATCTAAGAAACCTTTCTTTAAATTAGATGTTAAATTTGATCTTCCCATGTTTAATGGTGAAAGTAATGCAGAGAATCTTAATAATTGGATTAGGCAGATTGAGGTCTACTACAGGATTCAACAGATCGTGGAGGATGAGGCAAAGATTCAGCTGGCCTCTCTACAGTTGAGCAGCACTGCTCTCATTTGGTGGGAGAGCAAATTGCAATGCAGTAAGAATGTGGGTAACCTCTTTTCCTCATGGCCTGATTTTATTTTTTCATTAAAGGAACAATTTTATCCCTTAGGATACAAGCAAAACGCTTTAATGAATTGGCAGTATTTAAGGCAAGGAAAAGGTCAGGATGTTCAGAGTTTTACAAAGGAGTTTAGAAAGAAGCACTGAATTTGGGTATTGCACTTCATACACTTGAAGTTGTAACTAAGTATATTGGCTCATTGCATAGTTATATTAGGCATTCATTGTTGTTGTTTGAACCAACCACTATTGACTCACCCAGCGTGAAGGCAATTCATATTGAGAATAGGGGCAAAAATGAAAAAGATGATCAGTATAGAAAACCATCGTTCAAACCTCCCAATGGAAAATCTAAAGTGAAATGGAAAGGAAAGGAGAAGAAAACAACATCAACCAAAGAAGGAGAAAAGTCGTATTGCAATCACCAAAAAAAGGAAGGCCACGATGACAATCACTATTGGAAGCAACACCCAGAAAAGAGAAAGAAGAAGTATGGAGGAGAAGGCAAGAAGAAGACAATGGTGACTACACAGCAAGACCTTGGATCTAATTCTGGAGATGAAGCGTTAATCACAGCTGGGGAACAAAAGGTACTCTTACACCTCATGTTAATTCTGAATCGCATGAAGGCACTAGTTCTGTAAATGATTCCCTTCCTAATGATCGAAAGAGAATTGAACTGTTTCATTTCAAAGTTTTTGTAAATCATACTAAAGTTGAAACTCTGTTTGATACTAGATCCCAAGCAAATTTAATCGCAGAATCCCTAGTAAAGAAACCTGGCTTAGAAACAAAACCACATCCAAAACCTTACCTGCTTGGATGGATACATGATATAGAAAAAATGAATGTAACCATGCAGTGTAAAGTCAAATTTGTAATCACTTCTAAGCTAGTGGATGAAGTAGAACTGGATGTAATACCATTGGATATCTATGGCATGGTGTTAGGGAGTCCATATATGTATCATAGAAAGGCATTTTTTTTTTTCTGTCATGAAAACAAATACCAAATCACAAAAGATGGGGTAGAATATATAGTAAGTGCTCATCAAAATAAAATCAATGCCAGCCTTGTAAGCGCTAGACAAATGAAAAGGCTGGTGAATTCCAGTAAGGGTTGCATGCTTATGGTTGTAATGGAAAAAGCGGCAGAATTAGCTGATGCTTTCAAGGGTTGTGATCAGGAACATAAATAGGAATTATCTGTATTAATTTCTAATTATGATGAGTTGTTTCAGGAATTGAAGGGATTACCTCCGAAGAGGGAAATCCAACATGAAACTCATTTGTAGCATGATGCTCCTTTACCAAATATTGGCATGTACAGGATGTCGACGATTGAGATGGAGGAAATCAAGAAATAGGTGCAGGAACTTCTGGACCAAGGGGTCATTCGGCTGAGCACTTCTCCATGTGGTTCACCAATTGTCTTAGTCCCAAAGAAATATGGCACATGGAGGATGTGCGTAGATTACCGTGCACTAAACAAGATCACGGTGAAAAATCACTACCCGCTTCCACGCATTGATGACTTATTAGATCAGTTAAATAATGTTGTAGATTTCAACAAATTGGATTTGAGCAATGGTTATCACCAGATCTGGATTGCAAAGGAGGACGTGTGGAAAACCGCCTTCAAGACCAAACAAGGGTTGTTCGAATGGATGGTGATGCCATTCGGAATTTGCAACGCTCTAGCCACTTTTATGAGGGTCATGAATGATTTATTTTGGCCTTTCATTGATGAATTTGTTCTTGTATATTTAGATGATATACTTGTCTTTAGTAAAAGTTGGGTTGAACATGTGTGTCATGTAAAGAAAGTGCTTGATGCACTAAAAAAGGAAAAACTCTTTGTAAAATTGTCATAGTGTGAGTTCAGGAAAACCTCTTTGGGTTACCTAGGTCATATTGTTAGTCATGGTTAGTTAAAGATTGATCCTTCTAAAGTTGAAGCAATTGTAAATTTGCCTAAGCTTACTAGTGTAATCGAGGTCTGCAACTTTTTAGGTGCAGTCCAATATTGTAGGAGATTTATTGCCAATTTCTCTGTTATTGTAGCACCTTTGAACACATTGACAAGTGTGAAACAGGGCTTCCAATGGGGAGGAAGACAGCAGAAGCCCTTCGAAACATTGAAGGAAAAGATGAGCACCGCGCCAATCTTAGCCTTACCCAATCTCCAACAACCATTCGAGATCGAAATTGATGCCAGCGGTTATGCCATGGGAGTTGTACTGATGCAGCAAAAGAAGCTGATTTGTTACCATTCTGAGAAGTTTTCTCAAGCTGTGATAAACTATCCCACTTATGACAAGGAGATTTATGCTTTGGCGCAGAATGTGAAAAAATAGAAACACTACCTGATCGGCAAGGAGACCATCATCCATACGGATCATCAGCCCTTGCAGTACCTTCAGTCACAAACCAAGTTGCAACAATCTCATCATTTTAGGTGGATGGGTTTTCTTCAACAATTTTATTTGGTAATAAAGTATAAGAAGGGCACTAGCAATAAAGTGTCTGATATGCTATCTCGCCCTCCTATTTCTGCTTTTGTTATTTTGCATAATGCTTCGTTGCCTTTTGAGAGTTATACTAAACAATATGCTAATGATGATGACTTTAAGGAGGTTTATGCAAAACTAACCCATGGTTCACAGGTGGAGAACTATCACTTGCAAGGGAAACTATTGTATCACCTTGGTAAATTGTGTATTCCCACAGGGGAAAGAGTACATGTAATTTGAGAGGCCCAAACCTCTCTTGTGCCTGGACACTTTAGTGTCGAAAAGACTTTATATCATGTACAAAGATTTTGTTTTTGGCCTCATATGAAAAACATTATGACTCGCTATGTAAAGGGTTGTGTGATGTCTTCTGTTTCAAAGCCCTCTAATAGAAAACTCAGGCTCTACAAACCACTCCCTATTCCGAGTCGTCCATGGGAAAGTGTGTCAATGGACTTTGTAGGAGGTTTGCCATTTTCTAAAAAGAGTCATGACTATTTGTATGTCATCATTGACTGTTTTAGCAAGATGTGTATTCTTATGCCTTGTAAAAAGCAGATCACCACAGAGCATACTGCTTCTCTTTTCTTTTAGCATGTTTGAGTCCGTTTTGGATTGCCCACGTCGATTGTGTCAGATAAGGACTCTCGCTTTCTTGGAGAGTTTTCAACTAGCTTGTGGAGGATGATGGACACCAAATTGAAAAGAAGCATGGTATTTCATCTGCAGACGAACGGACAAACAAAGGTTTTCAATCGTACCGTGGTACACTTGTTACGAGGCTATTGTGGGAAACATCCCAAGTTGTGGGATGAACATCTCCCATATGTACAACATTCCTACAACCATGCAGTGCATTTATCTACACAACGTTCACCATTTGAGACATGCTTTGGTTACCTGCCAAAGGACCCTTTCGATATGGTCTTTGGAAAGGAAGATGGCTCCAGTGGACGTAATGATAGGGACAAAGCTTAGTAGTTCATACAACGAATCTAATTGATTCACCAAGCAATACAAGAGAAGTTGGAGAAAAGTCAAGCCTGTTACAAGGCTCGACATGACAAACACTGAGTCAACCACCAATTCCAAGTGGGTGACAAAATGTGGCTCCGCATCAGCAAGGACAGGATGAAGGGAGAAGGGAAGAAGTTATGACCCATCTGGTATGGTCCATTCACCATATTGGAGAAGATTGGAAACAATGCCTTTCGTCTTGATTTGCCAGTATATATGCAGATGTACTCAGTAGTGAATGTAGAGAACTTAAAGCTGTATGAACCACCATTTATCATGGACATCGATGATGTGGGCATAGTTCCGACAGTTGATGATTTCGCACCAGAATATCTCAATGAATTACCTGAAGACATCATCCTTGACAAAAGGATCAAACAATGTAAACTTTGAAACGGGAACTATAAACTCAAAACGGGAACTCTGGCCCAAAAACCCCAAAAAAACATCAAAAACAGTGCTAAAAACGAAAAGTGTGTATACTGGAATGATGTTTTTTTTTAGGTGCCAATTTTGAACGTGTTTTAAAAATGGCGGTGACTACGAAATTTACTACGAAATTTTCGTGCGAAATATAGCTTCAAAACGAAAGTGATGCTACTGGAATAACATTTTTCTTTTTTAGGGTCAATTTTCAAACTTTTTAAAAAATGCTAATAAAACCAATTTTTTATGTCTCAAACAAAGTTAATTTTTAAGGAAAAAACACATTAATGTTTCTGGTAGAATATCATTTTTCTTTCTTAAGTATAAATTTAACATGTTTTCAACCACACCATGATAGATACAAAAGAAATTGAAATTTTTTCAACTATAAAATTAAAAAACCATGACATTATGAACAAAGTATATCACTCAATGAAATCAAAAGTCTTTATTTGTATACTGAATAAAACAGACATTATATCTCTAATTTGATATTGCATTGTAGATATTTAAACAATAAAATTTATCATACTTAAGACATAATCCAACAACATAAAAAAGGTTCATAACTTCTCATTTAACAACATATGGAAAACATTAATTTTATTTGAAGATATGATGCATACATCAGTTATATAATCTATCTTAAACAATTATTCAAAATCACTCATATTTTCTTGCACACCATCGTAATTCACATCTTCAGATGAGTGACTGGATGCTGACGAAGATGTTCCATATTCTTCTCTTTCATCAACTAGTGCCCCATCTGAGTCCACATGCATGCCCAACATTCCAGGTTTCAAAAGTCTTCTAGATCTACGACTGGTTTCAGCAGACTCCCATGTCAACACTATTCCTTCCGGTAACAACCTTTTCAGAATCTCTATCATCTTGAAGCGAAGAGTTCCTCTCTTTGTTAAATTGAAGTCATAAACAAGTATGTCAACATCCTCCAATTGTAATATGTCTGTGCGGCGGCGATTTATATTTGTACCCTTTCTTTTTCTTTTTCCACCATTTTTTTTGTCAACTACCATCTCTGGCTTATACACACCATTGAATGGGTGTGTATTTGTGGCATACCAATGTACTTCAACACTTGTAACATCCTCATTTTCTGTAAAGACCTTTATAACTTTAGCAACCCAAAATGGATAGCCTTTGGGATCTCCATCTGCTAGCACTGCAATCATGCAACCCTCCTTAATATCATGTACTGAACCCCTATAAAGGTCTTCCAGGGCTTCACGTTGTACACGAGATCTTCTGGAACCAATATACATCTCTCTTTACATTGCCTGTGAAGAATTAATAATACCTTGAGTTTGTTGTTGTTCAACAATGTTTACTTCCTCTTGTTCATTCGACACATTTTGTGGCCAAATAAATGGATTTTTCAAAGGTATATCTTCATTGGTTGTTGTTGAAATGATAAAACTTTGATTATGGAAAAATGACTCCCACCAAACTGAATCAACAATGTCAAAGTACTCATATGTATATCTAATACATTTTTTAATTTCTTCTAGGCAATCAGAATAATTTATATGTCTATTCTGTCTGTGTGCATTCTGAACTTCACCAACTGATTGTAATAACAATATTTTAGATGCAAATATTGGACGATCTGGAATGAACTTCAAAAATTGCAAACCTGATGACGGTGCCCATTCTGTAGTAGTTGAAAACTTCTTGCCCCATATTAGTGTTTTCCCATCAATTTTTTTTATACGAAATTGATGTTGGAAGCTAATATCATTAAGTTGTTCAATGCATTTCCCCTCACCATATGATCCTAGAATAAACCTTCGCATGTCAACAATTTCTTCCAACACTTCAAAAGCAGGCTCTGGCATGTATGATTTCTTAATACATTCAATTAGTGATGGCAAGCTCCCAACTTCCTTCCTCCTCAATGTGACTGAAAAACGACTGAACATCTGATCAATATGGTCATGAGTGTGCCCAACAAGAAGGAAACCAACCTTTACCTTTTGAAAAATTCTCAATTCAACAAGCATGTTCAGATACCCAAAAACAACCTAATTTTTGTTTTCACGGCAAGTGTTGTCCAATTGTAGATACAAAACTTCAGGAAGATTACCAGACCAATGAGAAATCACATCATGAATTATGGTTATGGTCATATTTGCATCATTATGAATATTTGGAGCTGTGAAGTACACCCTTGGCAACATTTTCCCATTGAAGACCATACAACCGACCAAGTGAAACTGAATAAAATTTTCCTCTTGTATATTTTTGGGTGTGCGAACAAAATGTGGTAAAAGTGTTTTCTTCTGGTCCATACCATCAATTATCAAACCCAAATATTTATTTGGATTATCATAACACTTCTTTCGATGCTTGTACAACTTCTTCCTTTCATTTGTTTGTTGTTCGCGATGCTCCTGAAGTTCTTTGACAATTAAATCTACACAACATAAAATAAATTCATTAAGAAATATGTTTTCATAGTTGATGACTATACAATTTTGAAAGTAAAAGTTATGAACACTTACCTCTTTCTGAGCCTTCACATTTGTCCCTTTTTTATTTAAGAGAAGCACATGTACTGCAAATCCCCATCCTTGTCTTCTTAGGAATATGAACATTATTGAATTCTTTCTTCCATATCTTCACAAAATATTGATATGTAATAAATTGGCCCTGTCCCTCAGCACTTTCTGCATATTCTTTGTATAAGTTGTAGATTTCTCGTCTTGAAAAATTATCTAGAATATGTATTGTCTCTCTATTTGGCATACACTCTCCATGCTTTGAAAAGAAATCTTCCATCCATGACATTGTAGTATTTGATAATGGCCCAAACTGTCTTTTATAATGTACTTCTGAATAAAATGTGGGATCCTTTTCCAATTTTTCTTGAATTCTCGAGAGACAAAAATTCCCAATTGAATGAAACATTTTGAAAGCTTTTCTACACAATAATAAATTCCTAATATGATAATCATAACCTGACAATGTAGATTGCATGCAGCCAACTAAATATGAGTTTTGCATGCTTTTATTCATTGACAAATATCTCTTCCTGCTTTCTAATGCAAATGTGAAATCCATACATTTCAAGCAATTTTTTTGGCAACATTCACTTGAAATGAGAGCGCTAATAGAACTTCTTCTCGTCAGATATTCTGCTCTACCCCTTGTATAACTAGAATAGTTTGCATTGATACGAAAAGGTCTGCTCCTACTCCTCGATACAATATTTCTTGGCAACATCTCCATCATTGGATCATCACTGCTGCTCTCATCCTGTTCTTCATCACTGCTACTCTCATAGTCCTTAGAATCAGGACTAAGAGGAGATTGTGATACTCCAATCTTTTGAAAATCATCATCCCGCGCTTCATCACTACTGCTCTCATAGTCCTTAGAATCAGGACTAAGAGGACATTGTGATACTCCAATCTTTTGAAAATCATCATCCCGCACTTCATCACTGCTGCTCTCATAGTCCTTAGAATCAGGACTAAGAGGACATTGTGATACTCCAATCTTTTGAAAATCATCATCCCGCGCTTCATCACTGCTGCTCTCATAGTCCTTAGAATCAGGACTAAGAGGAGATTGTGATACTCCAATCTTTTGAAAATCATCATCCCGCGCTTCATCACTACTGCTCTCTTAGTCCTTAGAATCAGGACTAAGAGGACATTGTGATACTCCAATCTTTTGAAAATCATCATCCCACGCTTCATCACTGCTGCTCTCATAGTCCTTAGAATCGGGATTAACTGGACACTTTGACACTCCATTCTTCTGAAAATCATCATCCCACGCTTCATCATCGCTGCTCTCATAGTCCTTAGAATTAGGACTAACTGGACACTTTGACACTCCATTCTTTTGAAATTCATTATCACACTCATCATCACTGCTGCTCTCATAGTCCTTAGAATCAGGACTAACTGGACACTTTGACACTCCATTCTTTTGAAAATCATCATCCCGCGCTTCATCACCGCTGCTCTCATAGTCCTTAGAATTAGGACTAAGTGGACACCGTGACACTCCATTATTTTGAAATTCGCCATCATGTACGTCAAAACTATTGCTCTCATAGTCTTCAGAATTAGGACTGAGTGGACACCGTGACCCTCCATTCTTTTGAACTTCACCATCACGCTCTTCAAAACTGCTACTCTCATAGTCCTCAGAATTAGGACTAAGTGGACATCGTGACACTCCATTCTTTTGAACTTCACCATCATGCTCTTCATCACCTCTGCTTTCATAGTCCTTAGAATCGGGACTAAGTGGAAGAATTGACTTTCTATTCATAGTGGAAGAATTCCCGCTATATTCATCAATATGAATAGAGTTGTTACGCGATGAAGATGTTGATGGTGTATAAACCGAAACTTCACCATCAGAACAATCCATCCCTTTCAAACAGAAGATGTTGAATGATACAAATGGAGTCTCCTAAGAATATTATATAGCTTAAAGAATGAAATATTCCCTCCAAAATTATTCCCTCCAAAAATTTTCGCGAAAATATTTCCCTCCAAAAGTTTGTTAGATTTATTTACCTTTATTATTTTATTCTACAATTCATTGAAAAACATAAACTAAATTTTTTTATGAAATCAATCACTGAAATTCAAATTGTAAACTACAACTTCTATATTAATTATTCTAATAGTTAAAGTATATAATATTTACTAAACAACTAATTTTTTTTTTTAATTTTTATAATATATTCTAAAACAAATTAATCCCACATTCAATTCATTGTAAAATAACTCTACAAGATTCGCTCTATAATAATTTAAAACAAATTATCCCACATTAATCGTACAGAAAAACATCTTCGTATTTTCATTTATATATCAAATTTCGTTATCACTATTACTTACCTCACATCCAGGTTTTCTGAAGTTCGTTGAAAGACGTGAATTTGTGGAGCCGCTATATTGCTATCAACATCATATTCAACGAAGAATTATCGCAATTGAAAGGTAAGTTCAATTTTTTTTTCAAAATTTTCGTATTAAATTAATTTAACGTCGAAGAAGATTTTTTTTTTTAAATTAATAATTTTTCCAATCCAAAATAACAATTATGTCAATCGTGAGCATGGTGGGCCCAATCAAACTCAATCACCCAATAACCGTGGGTAGGCCGTCGTCGTGCCCCCTTCCCCCAACCCATTACCGATCTTTCCCATTCACCCATACCCTCTTCCCCCTTCTACCCTACCCATGCGCCAGCCCTTGCCACCCCCAACTCACCCACCCATGCACCATTTCCCCAACTCTTCCTTCCCTACCCCACAACTCTCCTCCCCATAAGCCCACCCCCTAACTCCCATTCCCCTCCAATCTCAACTCCTCCCCCCTTTCCTTAACGCCGGCCCCATGGGCCCCACCCCCTAACTCCTTCCCCGTGCCCCCTCTCCCTCCACCCCCTTCTGCCCCTACCCCTACCCCCCACCTACCCTTACCCCCCCCTTCTGCCCCTACCCCTACCCCCCACCTACCTTTACCCCCCCCCCTTCTGCCCCTAGCCCTACCCCCCCCTTCTGCCCCTACCCCTACCCCCCACCTACCCTTACCCCCCCCTTCTGCCCCTAGCCCTACTGCCACTAGCCCTACCCCCCCCTTCTGCCCCTACCCCTACCCCCCACCTACCCTTACCCCCCCCCTTCTGCCCCTAGCCCTACCCCCCACCTACACTTACTCCCCCCTTCTGCCCCTAGCCCTACCGCCCCCCCCCCTGTCCCCTACCCTACCCCTACCCCCCCTACCCTACCCCCCCCATCGCCCCACCCTACCCCTACCCCCCGCATCCCCCCACCCTACCCCTACCCCCCCAATTAACCCCCTATGCTACCCCCCCCCCCCCCCCCCGTCCCCCCCCACGCCCCCTATCCTACCCCCCCCATCCCGCCACCCTACCCCTACCCCCCACCATTCCCCCCCCACGCCCCCTACCCTACCCCCCCCCCCGGCCCCTATCCCACCCCATCCCCACCCGCCCTACCCCGCCCACCTGCCCTACCCTGCCCCCCCTCCCCTCCCCTCCCCTCCCTGGCCCCCTCTGCCACCCCTCCCGCCCTAACCCATTCCCCCCCGCCCCCTATCCCACCCCATTCCCACCCGGCCCACCCACCCTACCCAGTCCACCCGCTCCCCCCCCACCCCCCACCCCCTATCCCACCCCATCCCCACCCAGCCCACCCGCCCTACCCCCCTACCTGGCCCACCCACCCTACCCGCCCTACCCCGCCTACCCGGCCCACCTGCCCTACCCCGCCCACCCGCCCCCCCTGCCCCTCCCCCTCCCCCGCCCCTCCCCGGCCCCCTCCACCACCCCTCCCCCTCGCCCTCCCCCGCCCCTCCCCGGCCCCCTCCACCCGCGCAGGGCTACCCCCAGGCCGCCCCGCCCCGACCGACCGGCGGCGGGTCGATTCCCGGGCACAGCACCAACCCCGGTTGGGCGGGGCGGGGCGGCCAGGGGGTGGCCCTGTGCGGGCGGAGGGGGAGGCGGAGGGGTGGGCAGAGGGGGCCGGGGAGGGGGAGGGGGAGGGGCGGTGGAGGGGGTCGGGGAGGGCGGGGGAGGGGGAGGTGGAGGGGGAAGGGTGGCGAAGGGGGAGGCGGAGGGGGAGGGGCGGCGGGGTGGGCCGAGTAGGGCAGGTGGGCCGGGTCGGGCGGGGTCGGGCGGGTGGGCCGGGTAGGCGGGGTCGGGCGGGTGGGCTGGGTGGGCGGGGTAGGGCGGGTGGGTGGGGTGGGTGGGGTAGGGCGGGTGGGCCGGGTCGGCGGGGTCGGGTGGGTGGGCCGGGTAGGGAGGGTGGGCCGGGTAGGGCGGGTAGTGCGGGTGGGCTGGGTGGGCGGGGTGGGGATGGGGTAAGATAGGGGGCGGGGGTCGGGGGAATGGGGTAGGGCGAGGGGGGTAGGGGTAGGGTGCGGGGATGGGGGGGGTAGGATAGGGGGCGTGGGGGGGGGTTGGCGGGGTTAGGATAGGGGCCTTGTGGGGGGAATGGGGGGGGGTAGGGGTAGGATGGGGGGGGTAGGGTGGGGGATGCGGGGGTAGGATAGGGGGCGTGGGGGGGAATGGGCAGGGTAGGGGTAGGGTTGGAGGGGTAGGGTGGGGGCGTGGGGGGGGATTGGGGGGGTAGGATAGGGGCTGTGGGGGGGCGGGGGAATGGGGGGGGTAGGGGTAGGGTGGGGGGGATGGGGACGGTAGGATAGGGGGCGTGGGGGGGGAATGGGGGGGGATGAGGGGGGTAGGGTGGGGGGATGGGGGGGGTAGGATAGGGGGCGGGGGGGGGATGAGGGGGGTAGGGTGGGGGAATGGGGGGGTAGGATAGGGGGCGGGGGGGGATGAGGGGGGTAGGGTGGGGGAATGGGGGGGTGGGGTAGGGGAATGGGGGGGGTGGGGTAGGGCGCAGGGATGGTGGGTGGGGGGATGGGGTAGGGGGGCCGCGTGCTGTGGGGAGTGGTGGGCACAGTGGGAAGGGGCGGCCGTGGGGAGGTGTTGGGGGGTGTAGGGGGTTTGGGGGCAGGGGTGTGGGGGGACGATAGGGGGTGGGGTGAGGGAAGGGGAGGGGGGAAGCTTAGGGGGTTGTGGGGGGCGCGTGGGTAGGGGCTCGCCCATACTTGCCTAAATGTCTACTTAGCCTCATTATCCCTCACTTGACCTCCCGCTCGCCTATCGACCCGCCTGCCTGTTAGAGGTGGCTGGGCAATTCTAATTATACAAATAAAAAATTTATGGTATATTTTTTTTATTAATTTAAGTTAATATGTTTTTTATTTACTAATTTATGTGTTTTTTTTTTAGGAAAATGGCATCAAGGAAAATTTCTGTGAATCTTTCTGGACCAAAGAGTCTTAAAGGTGTATCTTCAAAAAACATTGGTGAACGAACTCCACCTGAGCTCATGCCTACAAATATTTCAAGTGCTTCAAGTGATAAGAAGCTAATCTCAGATTGGAAAAGTTCAAAAGAGGTGAAATTTCCATCAAGAGTCTGGTATGTGAAAGAATGAGAGAGGACAACTGTGAATATATATCTATACATTGATATACACCAAAATAATGAAAATTTGGAGGTGATGGGAAGAGTCATAGATATGTGTTCGGTACCAAACACTGAAGTTGTTTACATACTTACAAAAGCTCCCAAGTCACATGAAAGGATTAAATACCGACTATCATATTCATTATATGACACGAGAGAGGTATCTACAAAGTTGTGTAAACAAATCGTAAATGAGATGACACAAAACATCGTAAGTATTGTTATTTGTATTTTTATTTTGCGTTTTGAAAGTGTCTCGCTATATTTTTTTAACTTTGTTTATATTAACATATGATATTTTGTTTGGCAGAATTTTGTTGAAAGCTGTTCAATTAGGTTGGGAGGCATTCATTTCATAGATCATGATATCATGAAAGTTGTCAGCCATTTTTATTCAGTGTCAGAAGAAGATATCGAAAACATAGAAAATTTAGTAATTGATGATGCTACAAAACTACATTCAAAGAATCAGAAAAAAAGGCCTCTGGTGGATAAATCTAGCAAGGGTAAACAAGTTACTTTTGAGGACGATGAAGTTGAAATTGACAATGAAGCATATGTTGCCATTACTGAAGATGACATTGGAACTGAAGAAGGTCGTAAAAGACCAAAAGTAACAATGCCCAAGAATAGATCTCTTGAGAATGTTATGACGAAAAAAAGTAGAGTTGAAGATCTTGAAGTAGTCATTACCAGCAGTCAAGAACCTAGTGAAACTTCAAAAGAAAGCAGAGAAATCATTACACCAGGAGCTGATTTAGATGATGGCATAATCAAAACAAAACAAAATGACATTCGACAGAATTTGACAAAGAGAAACTTAGTTGATGGTGGTCGTACATTTCAGTTAAATGTCAGACAAACCTATAAGGCAAGTGAAGGACAATGCCAATATCAAATCAGAAAGCCACATCATCTGCATGTTCACAACTTGAAGACATTGATGAGGTACAATCCATATGCTCATGTGGTTAGTTATGTGCTTCTTGTTGATCCACTTCAAGTTCCCAACAAAGAAGCATTTGATAAGTCAAAATGTTTTGAATACGATTATTATGTGCTTGGGGGGAACCATTCTGTTGAAGCTCAAAGACAATTGATGGAGGAATATCCTAATAACCCACGTTTTGAAACAATGAAATGTGTCATTTATGCTGGTTTAAATGAAACAGAAGCAAAGTTAGTGGCATTGGATCATAATTCAGATAATGAATATAGGATGTCTATGACTTTGATCCAAAAGGTTAGATTTATTCATAGTGAATTCCTAGAAAAATGTGGTGGGGATAAGATAAATATTATTGCAGATTTCCGAAAGAAATGTTGTATGGAAATAGGCTATCAAATTGAAGAGAAAACCAATTCAAAAGGTGGAAAAGACAACAGATATAGAGATTTATTCAGAGGTATTGATAACATTTTCCAATTGGCATTTAGAACTGGAGATATTTGGAATTTGATTGATGACATTTTTAGCATGTGGGAAGACATTGGCATTAAAAATCAGAGGGTCAAAAAGTCTAAGCCATTGATATGTAGCAACAATAAATCAGCTCCTGAACTGAAGCAACTTCCAGACGATATGACCATCACGCCTTGGAGGGCGATGCAAAGGGTGAAAGATGAAAAAATTGTCAAAACAATATTATCTCGTGTGAGGTCAGGGGAATTATCATTGGAAGAAATGTCTAAAGAATTTCAAAAGTAAGTTTTCTGAATTATTTTTACTTATTTCCAGGATTATATTTATCTTTTAAATAAAACATGTTGTTATTGGTAGTATTTGTTATACATATCATTATATTAACTTTTTCTTACTTTATCTATGCAGTCACAAAGTTTACATGAAAATTCAGGAAGAAATGGTCAAACTGTTGAATGAAGATAGTTGGGATGATGTTGTACACAACTATCCAGATTTAAGTTCTACATCAATATTAAAAGCTTTTTATCTTGCATTTAAAAAGGCAACTTGATTTATACATTCAGTTTTAATCATCTGTGTACTATTTTTAATTTAAAACTTACACATACATTTGTTTGTTTGGTAAAGGATGAAGAAAGAAGATAATGGAGCACCAGACAGTTTCAAGACTTTTATTGAAAAAATAAAGATTGAAAGACTGAGAAAGCAACGTATTAAGAATGTTGTACTTGATCCAACTCTTAATCATTTCATTTGGAATGGGTTAGACACTATTCAATATCAAGTAATACAAGGTGACTGTGAAGACATTGCTAAACTCGTACCAAAAAGGGATTATGCCCTGGTTATTGCAGATATTCCCCATGGTTTCAATATTCCAAACATTTACTATGATAGTGACCCTTATACTTATCAAACTTTTAATAAAGTGGTGGCGGGATTTATGGAAGTGACGCCATCACCATTATGGAGATTTGTGACATTTCATTCAGACACACAATTGGCAATGGTATTGTCAAGCTTCAAGGGGAAAACAAATTCAAGGATGCAGCTTACATGGTAAGATGTTTATTGGTATATTTGATTAATGTTGAAAAATTCATTTATGTACAAGTTAATTGAACTTTTACTATTTTATGTTACAGGCAAAAGTCAAATCTTCTTAACAATGAAGATCAACAATTTATAAATGACTGTGAGTTCATTCATATTGATAGTTGGGCAAAAGATGATAGCCATATGTCTATGATTTTTAATCGGGTGGAGAGAAAGAGTCATAGCCAAATACTGACTTATGATACTGTTGTGAGAAAACTAACATATGAAGACAAAGAAACGAAAGGAGAGATAGTTAACATTTATTAGAAACCACAATTATTGATTAACTATCTTATAGACATATGTTCAAATGAAGGAGATTGGGTTCTGGATTTATTTTCTGGCTCAGGTAGGTTTTGCCACATGGAATTGAATTTCAATATCTTCTTTTTTTTAATTAATATGTCATTGTACTAATTTACTTCATTATTTTTTGTGCTTGATAATTAGATACAACACTAGCATGCTGCCTTCAAAAAGGAAGAAATTGCATTGCAATTGAGAAAGATCCATTACAATGCAATTTCATTCAACAAAGAATTAATGCTCTTCAATTTCTTCTAGATGAAATGCAAGAAATTGGGTTGAGGAAAGGGGACTTTAGTGAATCACGTGTGGCAAAAAAGGCAAAGGAACCCCAACCACCATTACATGGAATGTTTGGAAAGACATATATTGGGAGATTTGCAGACATCAAAGACCCATTAGAAGAGGAAATTGCGCAAAAGGAAGCAGAAAATATTGTAGAAGATGATAATGATGAAACTCTAGAGGACGAAGAGTTTGGATTACGTGACATTGTTGATTAAATTTAAGTTATACCTGGAAATCAAGCTTTGCAATGTTTTGACTCTGGCATTTCATGAAAAGAATAATCAATGAATTAAAGTTGTTGTGTGTTCAATATTTGTAATTTTTTATTTTCGCATTGATTTTTAAGTTAATTATTATTTTTTGAAAAAAAGTTGTTATTATTATTTTTTTGACATGAAATTCATAAAAAAAACTATTATTTGACCATTTTTAGTTAATATTTTTGTATAAAAATTGTGATTTTGACATGTTAATTCTAGCAAACAATTATCAAAACGTTTAGTTTTTTTGTTATATTTATGTTAAAAATGGTTATTTTTATGTCCATTGTCAAAAAATGTTGTTTTTTAGAAACAATTATTTCATGTGGATTGAAAAATTAATTAAGGATGTATAAATATGTAGATTATTTAAAATTCAAACTATCGAATTTCTAATTTAAAAACGCAAAACAGTAAAAACCCCCCTAAAAAAAAAAAAAAATTAAGATAGAGAACAAGAAAATATGAATAAAATGACGACTTCAAAAACTATCAAATTTAGAAAATAATTTTTCACATTTCACACACTAGAAAATTAAAAGTCAAAAAATAGGTCTTTTAAAAAAAGGGTGTGATGCAGAATACTCACTTTTTAAAATCAGCATGAAAATCACTACCATTCTAAAACTTGATTTCATCCTTGAACATGAAAAAAAATTAAAGTTCCAAAAACCATGTTCTAAAAAAAACATGTGTATTCTGCATCACCACTTTTGAAAATCGGGTCATTTTTTTGCTATCTCTACGAAACGGGTAACAGTATCAGTTCCCGTTTCAAAGTTTACATTGTTATCAGGACTTCACGGCAAGGAGATGTGGAATATCTTCAAGTTGGTTTCAAGGGAATGCACCCCAGCAAGGCCAAATGGCTGGAGAAGGAAAGGGTGAGGGAACAATTCCCTCACTTGCCAATTGACTAGTGAAAGTTTTTGGCGGTCCAAAAGTTCCTCAATGGGGAGGATTGATCTAGGTGGATCTTCAGATACAATGGCATGGAAAAAATCAGAAATTCAAAGTGCTAGAAAAGCAAGTATCCTAACATTAGATCAAAGTGCTTATCACCCTAATTCCAACGGTGCGAACAACATTCCAATCCAAGTCTAGATGATGAAGTTGTGGTAGAAAGAAGGTTGCCTTGTTCCTTTGGAAAATGAGGCTTTTTCTTATAAAAATGGGCTTTAAACCTCTAAAGGAAAAAATCACAATCGGAGGAAAAATATGGCCAATATCGGTGATTTCAAGCACACGATATCGGCACCGAGCAGAGCTGACTTGCGATTACGATCGGTCGATCGACGATCGGAGCGATTGGGTGATCGGAGCAATCAGTCGATCGGCGATTGACAAAACCAAAAGCTCGGGCCATTACATGAGTGATATGCCGATGCAATCATTCGATATCAGCGATCGGCGATCGAAGGTCAGAAAATCTTCTGCTAAACAAGACTGTGGAACCAGCGTTGTGCGTTTGTGATATGGAGATCAGACATGATGGGTCTATAAGCCCGATTTAAGGAAATTTGAAGTCTAGGAATTCGATTTTCTTAGTGTTTTCTGTATTATCCATGTAAACAGAAAAATTCCTATTTTAAAGGGGTTTTTTGCCCACCGATCCTTTCAAGGAAACGACTTCCATTATAAACAAACATCCTCCAATCCAAGCGCCCCTGTAACCAAAAGAGACATTATAAAAGCCTAATGATTGGAAAAGTACGGGGGAGAGGATCTTCACCACGCAGTTCAAGGTAGGAGAGATTTTAGGTGGCTGATAGTGCATTTTGTTTGATTTTGGACAAGTTTTATATGTTTTCAACCCCTCTCAATGCCACGGACACATTGGTGCTATCCATTTCTCCATCTGAGGTCTCCATTTCACAACCATTTTCCAGAATGGAGTTATAAGCCTCTTTTTATGTAATTGGTGATTGTAATTCTCTTCTTTTCATGCCATTTAATATATGAAGGCCTCCCCATTGATCAAGTAGGGCCCAAAGACGTAGTCGTAGTTGGACGAACTCCATTATCATGTCTTCTTGTCTTATTTTTGTTCCTTTATGTGTTCCTTCTTCTTTTATGTGTGCATATTAGATTTCTGTGTTAAGCTGCAATTTCTACATGTGATTCTTTTCATACATCTATAAGCAAAAGCTTCCTGGATCATGAAACTTCATATATGGACAATCCTAGCATCCTTGAAACTAGTTCTTTACTAAGCAGATTATGTGGATGTAAATTTTCTCTCAAATTCAAGCGTATGTTTATCTGTATAGGGAACTACATAGGGTAGTTTTTAACGTCTATGTGGATAAGAAATTTCATCCTCTGATCCTCACCTTGTGTGCCACATTCAGAATGGAATCACATTGTACAAGTTGTCATGTGAAGTCGCTAATTGAAGACTTCTGCTGGAAACAACATCCCACCTTTTTCTACAAAGATAATTGATATTTTTCCCACTTTTTGGAAAGGCATAACTTGAAAGTTGGTATCAAAGCATAAATGTCTTCAGTGGTCACTCCTGATGGTAATATTAATGTGGAGATTTCTACCTTCCCCTTGGAAATAAGTCCTTTTGTATGCATCGTTTATGTAAAGAATGTTTGTTTTCTATTGCCCAAATACAAATTGTGTTTATAAAAACTTTAAATGTATAAATTCTCTGTTTTAACATTTTTCCACTATATATTGGATTTTTAGGCATTCTAATCATTTTGTCCCATGTTTTAGATGAAAGGGAAATAAGTTACTGCTGAGTGCAAGTTTAATGGAAATCGCATGCAAGTGAACAAAGATAAGTCTCGCATCCAGTTCTAGTCAAGGTAAACTACTTCCTACCTATGCGTTTTGTTGTGTATGCTGATCTTCAAGAACAGATGTGATGCAACAAAATATATAGATACATGCTATGATAGGATTAATTCTAGCAGATGAACATTGTGTCATAACTTTTAAACTATTCCTCATTGCAGAGGATAGGAAGTGCAAATTTATTTGATAGCAGAGGAAAGTGATAATAAATTACAAAGGATATGAATTTAGAACTCATAATTGACTTGTATTAGACATCATTATATGATTTTGACAAATTTATAGCATGGTACTGGCATAAAGTTTATACATGCAATCTTTGCCTTGATATTTTGAAGTAATTTGTGATATATTGTTTGCAAAAAAATTAGCATGTTATTTTTTGAAGATAGAATATTAGTTTTTAAACAATCCTCAAATTTAGGTGGAACAAATTTTTTATGGAAGTGGGGAGTTGTTAAAAAATTTCATCTTTGTCTTCACTTTTTTTGTTTCTGACAATACCCAATGACAGGATATTTGTAAACAAGAGTCTTAAGCTATGGAAGCATTGAATTATTTATAAATGGTGCTTCTCAAGAACTCTCTTATGAATGGACCACAACAGAGAACTGTATCTCAAACATGTTGGAAATTTATGAAATTAGTAGGATACTTGAAATTTGAAATGAAATTAAGGTTGGAATTATATTTTAATAAATCAAGATAGAAAAGACACAAGGTACTCAGTGATGCAGTCTTTCTTCTATGACTACCATACCTTGAGATGCATGTCCCTCACTGACACTATCACGACCCCTCCTTACCCTCTGGAATTACAGCAGGAAGCAACAGAGAATCATATCGTAAACATGCTAGATGTTTATGAAATTAGTAGGAAACTTGAAATTTCAAATGAAATTAAGATTGGAATTATATTTTAATAAATGAAGATAGAAGAAACACATGGTACTCGGTGATGTAGTCTTTCTGCTCTGTCAACCATATCCTGAGCTTCCTAACCCTCCTTGACCCTATCAATACCCTTGCTTACCCTCTGGAATTACAGCACAAAGCAAGCAGATGCTTGGATGGTGGTCTTTCTTTATTGGCATCTCTCCAATTCCTGAAGATGATTTTCTAGCAGAGGTTAAACTAAGGGTTATGAAGTCAAGTAATACAAACAAAGAGAGTTTTCATTTATATGGAGAAGTTTTAGTCAAGCCATACACTAATGTATTGTGACTAGTCCAAGTAGATCCTTTAGGTTAATGAGAGTACATGAGGGCCCTTATGTAAGATGCACCATTGACATTATGAAGATGTAGCCAAAAGATAATGTGAAAACATAGAATGATGAAGGAAAATTATAGCATGAGATTATAAGCAAATAGGATTAGGTAGTGAGTATTCTAATGAATGAACAACCCATCCAGTTTTCACATTATAACATGAAACTCATTAATCAGCAGGCCATAACATGTGCCATACGAAAATTGTAGTTATAACTGCAAATTCCCCAATATTCCATATTACAACAAGGCAGAAGGACTTTGGAGGGATAACAACCTCATTCTTAGTGCCTTCTCATGTGCAATGTGATAGTTGTTGATTTTATAAGAATCTTGCCATAAAAATTTCTAAAACAGGAAAGCATATGAGCTTGCACACTAAGAGAGAGACGCAACATCATGACATGGATAGAGTTTCACTCTCATAAGCAGAGCCAACTCTTGTTTAAAGCTTCTAAAATCCCCTAGGCTAAAAGAAGAGGGGTCCTAAATAATAAATTTACAATGATGCTTTGACAGAAAGGCAATAACAATCAACTGTGTTAGATGCCATAGAGATTTGTAGCTATTCTAAACAATCCAAGTCTCGCCCATAAGAGGACCTTTCCACGAAAGCAGGCTAGGATTGAAGAAATCAAAATCAACCTCATACCATGTCCAAAATCAATATTTTTGCAACTTCCATTTCATCCACGCGACACAAAGCACAAGAAAAATGCATCACCAATCTCTTAACAGCTGACCCTTGTAGTAGTAGAATATATCTCCAAAGTTTGTGCTTATAAGAATGTTATTTTTAGGTGGACTGGTACCTTGTCAACCAGCAAGCCATAAGATCCTTGGCCATCCATTGTTTATCCAAGCATGGGGCAATGTTAGTGGGGTGTCTAGGCATACCGTAAAGATGAAAGATCCTTAGTCACGCAGATGTAGAAGGGTTACCCAATCCTCCATCCCCAGTCTCTCTAGAACAGACCTGGCTTATGTAACAGTTAACTGCATTTTACTCTTTATGAATCAAGAGGCAGAGATGGTGTTTATTTCATCAGGTCATGGTCGTTTTTTGGTATTAATATCTTCTTTTCCAACCAATCTCCTATTCAAAATCCATATTTTCAAATCTCGGGATTGGGTTGGTAGAAAATTCCATTCTTGATGAGATTCACCCAAATGCTTGGGACATGAAGGCTGCTTGTGTAGATTTTAAAAAATTTCTGCTTACATCTACACAGTCGTTCTGTTCAATATCTCTGTCAAGTTTGTTTTGGATCTTCCATTGATCTTTCATATGAATGATACCTATCAACACTTATTTTGACCCATCAAAACCAATAAATATGTCTTTCATTCAGTCATTTAAATTCTAGTGGATGTTAACCATTTTCATTATTTTTTCTTTCTCTGGCTCCATTTGAAGGTTTTGCTTCTGTTTTAAACAATACATGTTGTTCGTTATCATATTAATTGAAATATTATTATATTTTGTGCTTGAGTTAATATATTTTCTTGTCAAAGCTTCATCAGGATCTTGTGGTAGGCAAGTTGGTCAAGTGTCAACACTCCAAGCAAATGAATTCTATTGACACTAGGGAATTTGTAAGACATAAACCTTTATTGCTTAATTTAGCTAATATTGTAGCTATTTTTTGTTGTATAATGCTACTATTTCCTATTTTTTGTTTACGACTAGTGTGATTATATATGTTAATACTGTTACGACATCTATATTGTTTTGTCTCTGCAATTTGCATGTAGAGATATGGAATAATATTTACCAATTATGTTGTACGTGTATAATGTTTACTAGTAGTTTTATTGTGTAATCAGTTAGAGTGATATAACATAAATTGGAAAGGAAAAACATTATTCTTTTGATGAAAATAGTTAGCAACTTAGCAGTAAAATGTGATTTTCGAGAAGTCTTAGGGGGCATGCCTTTGGGACCAAAAACAGATGGCATCTCCCAAGGCATAGATATCGAATACACACATAATGTGTTGTTACATATATGGTTGTGCATTAAAAATTCAATGAGGGGATGCCAATACTGGATTGACTAGCATGTACAAGACCAACTAGTCTATGAAACATCAAATGTGGACAATCCTAGCATCCTTGAAACTAGTCCTTAACTAAGCAGATTATGTGGATGTAAATTTTCTCTCAAATTGAAGTGTTTATCTGTATACGAAACTACATACGGTAGATATTAACATCTATGTGGATTAGCAATATTATATTCTGATCCTCCCCTTGTGATCCACATTCAGAATGGAATCACATTGCACAAGTTTTCATGTGAAGTTGTTAATTGAAAACTTTTTCTAGAAACAACATCCCACCTTCTTCTACAAAGATAATTAATCTTTTGCCCATTTTTGGAAAGGAATAACTTAAAAGTTGGTATCAAAGAGTAATATGCCTTCACTGGTCACTCCCGATAGTAATCTTACTATGGAGATTTCTACCTTCCCCTTGGAAATAAGGCCTTTTGTATGCATCGTTTATGTAAAGAATGTTTGTTTTATATTGCCCAAATACAAACTGTGTTTAAAACTTATAATGTATAAATTCGCGTTTTAACTTTGTTCCATTGTATATTAGATTTTTAGGCATTTTGATCATTTTATCCAATGTTTTAGATGAAAGGGAGAGAAATTACTGTTGAGTGCAAGTTTGATGGTGATTGCATGCAAGTGCACAAAGATGAGCCTGGCATCCTGTTCTGGGTAATGTAAACTACTTCCTACATGTGCATTTTGTTGTGCATGCCAATCTTCAAGAACAGATGTGAAGCAACAAATATATGGATGCTATGATAGGATTAAGTCTAGTAGATGAACATTGTGTCATAACTAAAACTATTCCTGATTGCAGAGGATAGGAAGTGAAAATTGATTTGACAACAGAGGAATGCGATAATAAATTCTGAAAGATATGATTTCAAAACTCATAATTGACTTGTCTTAGACATCATTATATGATTTTGACAAATTTACCATGGTACTGGTATAGAGTTTATACATGCAATATTTGCCTTGACATTTTGAAGTAATTTGCGATATATTGTTTGCAAACAAATTAGCATGTTTTGTTTTAAAGCTAGAATATCAGTTTTAAATATCGTCAAATTTAGGTGGAACAACTTTTTTATAGAATATCAATTTTAAACAGTCCTCAAATTTAGGTGGCACAACTTTTTTATGGAAGTGGGGAGTTGTTAAAAAACTTCATCTGTGCCTTCACTTTTTTGTTTGTCACAATACCTAGTGATAGAATGTTTGTAAAGAAGAGTCTTAAGCTATGGAAGCATTGAATTATTTATAAATGTTGCTTCTCAAGAAATCTCTTATGAATAGGCTACAACAGAGAATTGTATCCCAAATATGCTGGAAATTTATGAAATTAGTAGGAAACTTGAAATTTCAAATGAAATTAAGATTGGAATTATATTTTAATAAATCAAGATAGAAAAGACATAACTCTTCAAGTAATTCTTTAAAGTGTGCTAGCTCAATGGAAGAGCATCTACCTTACAAGTAGGATGTTGGTGGTAAGATTCCACTGCGCTAACATGAATTAATCAATGATTTTGTATTTTATTTTAAATTAAATGTTTTTTATATTGAATTTTTTCAATGGTGAGATATTTCTGGATTCATTGTTTTATATTTTCTCTAGAGAGACAAAACTGATCTTTAAAAAATTTATTATCTCTAGAGAGAGAATAGCTAGTATTAAAGACATATTGTCTCTAATCCGACTGTTGTCTCCAGAGAGACAAAAATGAAATTGTTTCCTAAGAGACAATAATGCTTGTGTTATATATTGTCTTTATAGAGACAAATTTTTAACACAATAATCTTTAAGACAATAATTTTTAAGACAATAAACTTTAAGACAATAATTTTTTAGACACCCACTTAAAGAGAATATTTAAGACAATACACAAGTTTTGTTTTGTCTCAAGTTAAGAAAATTTACCCAAAAATTGTCTCAAATATTGTCTTAAACCCCCCCCCTCCCCTTTATGTAGTAGTGTTCTATGGCCACAACAATGGCATCAAACCTTGCTGACAAACCTCTCAAAAAAATTTCAATTATTCTTCTTTCCTCAAGTGTCTCACCATGAGAACAGATTTGAGTAACCAACCCACAAACGTGTGTAAAAAATGGTTTTACATTGTCAGACTCTTTCATACAAAGTGTTTCAAGATCTCTTCGCACCATTTGCAACTTTGTTGTCTTGACTTTTTCCATGCCTTGGTAGGCTGTCTGGAGGGTGTCCCAAGCTTGCTTGGACTTTGTTGCTACTGGAACCCCTGGGAAAATACTTTTATCCACTACTTGGAAAATATAGAACAGGGCTTTTGAATCCTTCTTCCTGTTGTCCCTTAACAAATCTCTTTCTAGTTGAGATAAGGCATTCTATGCTGCTGCATCTACTGGTTCTTGAAAAGCATTCGCCACCAAATCCCAAATGTCTTGAGAAGAAAACATGGTCTTCATTGTGATAGCCCAATATTCATAATGTTTCTCATTAAACTGATGTATTTGAGGATTAGTCAAGCTTGTTCTTGATGTTTCCATTTCTGAGTGTAAAAAAAAACTTTGTACGTGCTGGTAAATATGCTAAAAACAATCTGCCCTAAAAACAATTTTAACTGCTAGTATAACATGTTAAAAAAATATACGCAGACTAGTGAGTTTTAACTGCTAGTAAAAACAATTGTTTTTACACTAACAGACCCGCTCTGATACCATGTCAAAAAAAAAATTCCGCGGAGAGGCAGACTAGTGACTTTTTCCAAGCTGATTTCACACAACTATACAGAGACTTAAAAATCAAGTATTCATTCACGACAAAAAAAATAGAACATATTATGTTTGGAGCAACACAATAAAAACTTGAGATTGAATTCTAAATAATGAAAATACATTCACATGAGAATGTAGCTCATTCACCAAGTAAAACAAAGGTTTTATAGTAATTTACACTTACGCGTAATAACACATAGTAATACATTCACATGAGAATGCAGCTCATTCACCAAGTAAAACAAAGGTTTTACAGTAATTTACACTTACGCGTAATAACATATAGTAAAACACAGTAACTCTTGTTTTTCACGTGCCCACCAAATTATTTGCTCCACCATTTTCTCCTATGAGACTTTCGCTCTCTTTCTCTCTTGCTTGCAAAATTATTTTTACATATATATTTATCTCAAAACATAATTTGACATTAATACATGACAAAGCAAAAAAAAATAATACATTGTTGTTGTTGAGTGTGGAAATCGTGCAGTTGTCTGTGGAGTATGGGCAATAATCGCAGAATGAATGCTTGCCATATCTAATTACCAAAACATTAAATGCCTTAAATTCTTTGTTGTGTTGAGGAATTTTTTGCTCGGTACTCTTTCTGGCTTCAATCCTTCCATCTTCGGTACTTTGTTATGCTTCATTCCTTCCATCTTCGGTACTTCTGGCTTCATTCCTTCCATCTTCGGTACTCTATTTTGGCTTCAGTCCTTCCATCTTCAAACAGACACGCAACGTGCAAAAAATATTTCTGACAAATATGGTTGTTGTTAACCTGCAAAAAATACTTCTGACAAGTATGGTTGTTGTGAGTGTGTTTAAAACGGTGGTTAGGATTAATATTTCAAAGGAGCCTGTCTTCAGTTCTAGTGGACTTCCATCCATTTATAGGTGAGAATCAGGTCGGCTCAAAGTTGACTGCAATGATGAGGGTGTGGAATTCATTGAATCATCCATTGATATGTCTTTTCAGGACGTGGAAAATGATGAATTTCTGCACAAAAGCTTCTTCAAGGAGCTTGCTGCGCCACTCCTCTCGATCCAGGTATCGAAAAATCACAACACGCTTCTATATTTTAGGAATTGTGGTGAATTATGTAAATGTGTTAGAAACCTGCACAGTTGAATCTAACTAGTAAAGGTTGAACACACAGCTTTGCAGAGCAAAAACACTAAAAGAAAATTGAATGAACAAAATAATGATTCATTAGAAAATATGTTACAATGCTAATGATATAGCATTATTGGGTGAAGATCCCAAGGTAATGCACCATAGTGGTGATCAATGAGAAGAATCAACACCTACAACAAGTTTCGGAGAGAACTAGCCAGTTGCGGAGTGAAAGAAGGAGCAAATCAGGGACTAAATCATGCAAAAGAACTAACCAATTGTGGAGTTAAAGAAGAAGCAAATCAAGGATTAAATCATGCAGAAGGAATCTTGCATGTAGTCCCATGCTCTAACTAAGAGTCCACATGTAGGTGTGTAGTGCTTCCAAAACCCCCCCTGAACACCACTATGGGGAAAGATAGAAAATGGGCCCTAGAAACTAAGGCCAAAGGTCACCCAAAATACAATGCAACTTGTACTAAAATTGAGGAAAGAGGGAAAACCTCATGGGAAAAACCCCCCCTCAAAATACAATGTAATCAAAAGAAAAGAGGAAGAAAAGACAGTTGCTAAGCAACTGTGTCCTTCACTCCAAGACGATCGTGCAGAGAGCGAAACTTCTGCTCAATGAATGTCTTGGTGAAGATGTCTCTAGTTTGTTCTGTGGAAGGACAGAATTGTAAATCAATGACCTGATCATGTACTAAGTCTCTGATGTAGTGCATATGGATCTCTACGTGCTTCGTCCGCTACTGCTATACTGGATCCCTACAAAATTTGAGAGTGCTCTGGTTGTCACACTAGATGACAATGGGCTAGTGGAATTGGATGCCCAACTCAGTGAGGAAGTGTTGTAGCCATAGAGCCTGAATGGTGATGTTGACTACTCCTCTGTACTCAGCCTTAGCTGAAGAGAGAGAAATAGCAGCTTGCTTCTTGCTCGACCAACAGATAGGGCCAAATCCTAGACTGAGTGAATATCTAGAGGTGGACTTGCGATCAATGTTGTCACCCGCCCAATCAGAATTTGTGAAGCTAAGGAGATTCAATGCAGTTCCTACTGCATGGTGAATCTCGAAGCTGATGGTGCCCTGAACATATCAGAGGATGCGCTTGGTAGCATTCCAATGTAGCTCATGCGGCTCCTGCATGTATCTGGAAACTACCCCTACTGCATATGAGAGATCTGGTCTGGAGTGGGTGAGATACAATAAGCTCCCCACTAGTTGTCAATAGAGAGTGCTGTCAACTAATGGAGTGTCACCTCCATCCTCAAGGTGGACCCTAGACAGAAAAGGAGTCGATGCTGGCTTGTAGTCAGTCATGTGAAATCTCTCGAGGAGATCCTGTGCATGCTTAGCCTGAGAGAGTTTGATGCATGTGGCATCCTGGCTAATATCAAGACCAAGAAAGAAGTGTAATGGACCCATGTCCGTCATCAAGAACCTATCATGCAAGGCCCTCTTCACTGTAGCAATGGCTAAAGTCGAGCTGCCGGTGATAAGGAGATCATCCACATACAAAACTAAGATAAGAAGAGAATCATGTGTCCTGAGCATGTAAACATTCGGATCAGACTTACATCTTTCAAAGTTTTGTGATAAGAGAAAAGAATCCATCTTCGCATACCAAGGGGCCTGCTTAAGGCTGTAAAGAGATTTCTTCAGTCTGCAAACCAAAGATGAATCCTGAATGAAACCATGTGGTTGCTCCATGTAGATCTCCTCAGATATGTCTCTGTGAAGAAAGGCATTCTTCACATCCATCTGATGTACTTCCCACCCCTGGGCAGCCGCAATGGCAAGTGCAAGGCATATGGAATCCATCTTCGCTACTGGAGCAAAGGTCTCATCATAATCAATGCCATGCACTTGTTGGAAGCCTTTCGCTACTAGCCTAGCTTTCTGTCTAGTGATTTGCCCATCTGCAGCACTCTTGGTCCTGTAGACCCATTTGCATCGGATAAGTTTCCTTCTTGAAGGAAGGGGGACCAGATCCCAGGTCCGGTTCTCAAGGAGGGAGTTATACTCCTCCTCCATGGCGGACTCCCAAGATGGATGCCCAGCAGCCTCAACATAAGACTGTGGATCAAAAGACTAAAGCAAATGACAATGCCAGGATGGCGATGGTTCAGTGGCAGTGAGGGCAAGAGGAGGCTCAATAAACTCTGAGCTAGTCCTCTGCAGATCGGAATTAGCCCCCACAAGACCATTTCTAGCATTTGGGTGGTCTTGTGCATATATCTCACGAAAGCTCCTTGTTCTCTGATTTATGACAGGGGAAGTTGATTCACTGCGGGAAGCCCAATCTGTGCTTGGATGTGGATCATCATATGCATGCACTAGATTTGTATCTGAAGACTCTATCTCTGCATCTGCATGCTCTACCTCAGCATCTACATGCTCTGTATATGCATATGAGTGTACTGAGTCATCATCTCAGACATGAGGTAGATAAAAGGTGTCTGCATGTGGCGATTGAGGTGCATGAGAGATACTTTCCTCAAATTTGACACTTCTCTCAATGATGGGCTTGTCCGTAGAGGAAATCAGGAGTCGGTATCCCTTCACACCATCAGGGAATCCGACAAAGATGCACTCAATGCTCTGTGGATCAAGAGCTTTCCTCTTTGCAGAGGGGATCCTTGCCCATGCTTTGGAGCCGAAAACACAGAAGTGGGTGACCTCCGGTTTAGTGCCGCTCCAAGCCTCAAAGGGGGTCTGATCCTTGACAGACCTATGAGGAGAGATTTTATGGATGTAGTTAGCACAATTATGTGCTTCTGCCCATAGCTTATGAGGCAGTGACTTAGCATGCGGCATGCAGGAAGCCATCTCTTTGAGAGATCGGTTCTTTCTCTTAGCAACTCCGTTCTGCTACGGAGCGTATGGAACTATGTACTGCAACTATATGTTGGACTGAAGGCAAAGGTTCTGAAGTGCTTTGTTAACATATTCCCCCCCATTTTCTGTACGGAGGGCTTTGTTCTTTCTCTTTGACTGTGTCTCAACTAGTGCTTTGAAATCTTCAAAGTGCCTAAAAACTTCAGATTTGTTCCACAGAAGATACACCCAAGTATACTGTGAGAAATCATCAATAAATGTAAGCACATATCTTGCTTTGTTGATGGAAGGATGATGAAAAGGCCCCATGAGATCACTATGGATCAGATCTAGAGGAGAGGATGCTCTGTGAGTCTTGCGAGTGTCAAACTTTTCTCTAGGATGTTTGTCAAGGACACACCCTTCACAATCTCCTTTGGAGAAACTGATATTTGGCAAGCCTTCCACCATCTCATGCTTGCTTAGCTGCTGCATATACCTATAATTTAAGTGACCAAACCTCTTGTGCCAAAGTCTACTACTATCATCAGCATGTGTAAGCAATAAGGAGGATTCAGATTCAATAAATTCAAAAAATGTATACAGTCTGGCTCCATTGTTTACCTCACCGGTTGCAATTTTGGAGCTGCTATGTAGGTCATATATGTTCACTACATCTAGAGTGAATTCCACTCTCTTTCCGGTGCCAAAATGAGTGATATGATAAACTGAAAGCAGGTTTACCAAAAGTTTTGGAACATGAAGTACATCTTCAAAGCTTCTGTGTAAAAGTTCCACTCTACCTTTTCTGGTGACCTCAATAGATGAGTCATGTCCCATGAGGATGGGAGGTCCTTTGCATGCATCCAAAGAGGTAGACTTCCTTTATAATAGCCATATGATGTGATGCACCAGAATCTATAATCCATGCATCAGGGGAAGAATTAATTGCAACTAAAGCATGAAAGTTGTTACCTTTCTCGTGTGGCAGATCCTCAGTTTTCTTCTTGGCGCCCTGAGGGATGTGGTCCCCAAGGTTGTGCTTTTAAAGGATTTCTACCATTTGGTCAATTTGATTCTTCATGCAAGAGGATTCTGGATGGAATCCTCTTTGACAGTAGGTGCATTTGTTTCCTTTCTTCCCTTTCTGATTTCTCGAGCCAGAGGAGTCATTGAAGGGCTTGGTGTACCCTTCCTTCTTTGGATGGGAATGCACTTTTCCCTTGCCTTTTTACTGCTGATTTTTCTGATTTGAATTAGATCTGTGATTTTTATTATGGCTGCCATTATGCACAACAAGTACATGTGCTTTTGGAGGTTTGATTTTCCCCATGCCAATGAGTTTATCTTGCTCAAAACTAAGGGACTCCATGAACTCTTTGAGAGAAGGCATAGTGTAGGATTTACTTGTTGTGAGCCTTACTGAATGAAATGTAGACACAAAGACGGAATATTCTAGTCCGAGCTTTGACATGATAGAGAGAACTTGGCGACTCTCCTCCTTGGATTTGTCAATTCCACAACCATTGAGTTGCAGCAATAGATCATTATATTTGGTGAAGAAGTCTTGGATTCTATCATAGTTCCGTGGATCCAACGATAGCAGCTCCACTTCAAGTAGATGTCCTTTCATCTCATCCTATTTCCCGTAGAGTTCTTCAACCTTTTTCCAAATCTCATTGGGAGTATTATAGGCAGATAGATGAAACTGCAATTCTAGAGAGATGCACATGCATATGGATCATGCATATGGATCCGTGGGCCTCATCCATACGGTTGAGGTACTTGGATTTCTCTATGGCTGAAGTGGGTTCCACTTTTACAGCCATCGTAATCCTGTACAACCCTTTTTGCGGAAGGTATCAAGCCATTTGGTCCTTCCATTCGTGATAGTTGTATGGTGCTAGGATTGATGCTTTGGGAAACTCCATTTTTCTGTCGATCTTCGATCTCCAAGCTGTAATACCTGCAAAATAAAATAATGGTGCGCCTTTTATCTAGCAACCTATGGGCTCTGATACCATGTAAATGTGTTAGAAAACCTGTACAGATGAATCTAGCTAGTAAATGTTGAAAACACAGCTTTGTAGAGCAAAAACACTAAAAGAAAATCAAAAGAACAAAAGAATGATTCATTAGAAAATAGGTTACAATGCTCATGATATAGCATTAATGGGTGAAGATCCCAAGGTAATGCACCATAGTGGTGATCAATGAGAAGACTCAACACCTACAACAAGTTTCGAAGAGAACTAGCCAGTTGCAGAGTGAAAGAATGAGCAAATCAGGAAGTAAATCATGCATAATAACTAACCACTTGCGGAGTTAAATAAGGATTAAATCATGCAGAAGGAATCTTGAATGTAGTCCCATGCTCTAACTAAGAGTCCACATGCAGGTGTGTAGTACTTCAAACAAATTAATGACAAGTTTTATTTATTTCAGGTCACCGCTTTCCTGGGAGGTGGAATTTGCGTTGGAACGACCGTTCGTCACGCTATTGAAAACACGAATTCCTTTTGGTATTTCATGAAATGCTGGGCTGAACGTAGCAGAGGACTTCGTATTTCCAAGAAGCCAGAGCATATGAGAACAATGATCAAGTGCGACAAAAAGAATCATGTGATTCCCAAGATTTCATTCAGGGGACGAAGACAGAGTCATTGATTAGGTCAAGAGAGCCAAGGTTTTGAAGTTTCTGCAAGATGATTTACTGTCCATAACTGCAAAATGTCCAGTTGAGCAGAAGGAATTAATCAATGTAAGCACTGATTCGATTGCAGTGAAGAAGACCAGAGATAATAGTACTGATAAATCCATAATAGATGAAACAGTACTAGAAAGAAAGGAAGGAAGGAAGGAAGGATGGATGGATGGATCGAAATCTGAAGGAACGAACTCAGGCTTGAAGCTCATTTGTAGCAGCCACAACACATTTTTGAAAATGCATCATTGAAGCTCGCAATGTCCCAGAGAACCAACCCATTCATATCCAACTACTTGCAGACTGCAGAGACCAGTTAAAGTTGCCTTTACACAAACATATTTTGGTAACTGCTTATGCCTGGGCATGGCCCAGACACTTGCGATGCAGTTATTGGAGCAAGATATTGGCTTCGCTACTGGTGTCATCCAAGAGGTAATCATTTCCTACACAACAGAATTGCAGCTCAACAATTTTATTGACTGGATTGAATCTCGCGACCTTGGCAACTTCAACTATCTTGATAGTGGCTACTCTGTAAAAGTAGTACACTCTCCAAAATTTCTTGTTTATGATATGGACCATGGATGGGGAAAGTCGCTGAATGTGAAACCTGCAACCATAGACGTGACTGGTGGGATGTTTCTGTTCGCCAGAAGAGACGATGGAGGAAGGAGTATCGATCTCTACACTCTACTTTCCCGCCCTCATATGGAAACCCTAAAATGTATTCTCATGGTCAGAGCCCATGCCCTGGCCTTCGCTGCTAGGCTATAAAATAATTTTACTGCAACGTTCAAGTTTTAATGTTTTATGCAAAACGATACTAGGTTATATAGTAATTTTACTGCAACGTTCAAGATTTGATGTTCTATGCAAAACGATAGAGTATATATATGTTCTGTGCAACGTTCAAGATTTGATGTTCTATGCAAAGTGTGTTTTTTTTGGATTTTTTTTTTATTTCTTTAAAAACAAATTGCGAGAAAATTTTGATTTGTTTTGTTTAAATAAGTTTTTGATTGTTTATATAGTTTGAGCAGCTTCAAATACTTTTTGATTGTGAATAGTTCACTTGTCAAATTTATAATTTTAATAAATTCCTATGAGATGCGAGACAAATTAAATCTGAAAATAAACCTCAAAACGTTCTAAAAATGCCCTTAAAACTACCTCTATATATAGATGTCATTTAAAGCTAAATGAGGCTCTCTTTGAAGCACAGTTTTGCCTCTGTTAAAGGAAATTCTTTTGGGCATTAAAAACTTGTCTTGCACACTTAAATCAAATCATGTCAAATATGATCTATTTACAAATATTCATATATCATTATGGAGGTCAAAATGGTGTCATTTAAAGAATAATCTCTTAGAGGTATAATCTTGTAAGTCTATGAGAGGAGGTACTTTTGCATTTAAGGAGCCTCTTTTCGAATTGCAGGATTATTGAACGATGGGTTAGCATTGATAGTGGGAGAAACTTTCTTATATTATTTCCCTACAATTGAATTTTGAAATTTATATCAAATATAATATTGAAATTTCTAAATTATATCAATTTATATCAAATGTAATATTGAAATTTCTGAATTATATCAATTGAATGTTTATTAAAATATATATATATATATATATATATATATAATTTATACAATTAATTACTATTAAAATTATATTCTCTATTTTAATATTATAAACACAATTTTACTCACACACCCACTAAAAGGAAAAAAAACTTAAACCCACATGATTTCCAAATTTGAGAACCTAAGTCAATGTTCCAATCTAAGGACTACAAAAAATTACGAAAGTGTGAAATATCAATTTTTAGTAATGAAATGAAATTTTATAGATAAAATTTTATATATTCTATTTCATACATAAAACATTAACTATATTCACGAAATAGATTTTTATATATAAAATATGGTTTCATGATAATTTATGTATAAAATATTAACAGTATTTTAAGAATAAAATTTTATATATAAAATATTGTTTCAGGAAAAATTTATATATAAAATATTGTTTCAGGAAAAATTTATATATAAAATATTAACAATATTTAGGTATACTCGATAATCCAAGGATAAATGCAGTGACAACATTTCTCTCTTTGGCAATGTCGGATACCTGTACCAATTATCCCCTCAAACTGTTTGCACAATCACTAACAATATCCAAATAATGCACTAAAGAATTTAATAGTGCAAATAAGATTGTTGGCTTCTCTCAGTTTTATTTTCAAGGAAACAAATTATAGTTTCTATTTAAGCTGAAATCGAAAGTAAATTCCAAAAATAATTGGATATTGTAATTATTCACGTATGCATGTGATATATGAATTGAGTCATTGAGTTGAGTTAAGTAGAGTTTGATATTAGAAGTTCAAATTTAATTTATAATACAATAAAAATGGCAATGTTTGTATTAAAAATAAAACTCATTGGTAAGCTCTACGAAAAAGAGTTTGAATAAGGAGAGCCTGGCTCGCCAAAATGCTCTACATTGTTTGTCCACATTACACATTAAATAGAAAACATGGTTTTAGGGAAGTTAGAACAACATCTTAAGAAATAGAAACTAATTCATATCCCGAGGTTACGTGATCCAATTCTACCTATTCTAGGATATTCTCCATTATCTTCAACACTCCCCCCTTAATGGAGAATGGGTTCACAAATATGTCTAACATCTCCCTAAACATTTTAAAATTAAATTTTCCAAGAGGCTTAGTGAAAATGTTTGCAACATTATCACATGTATTACAATATTCTAGATGAATTTATTTAGATTGCACTTTCTCCCTGACAAAGTGAAATTGAGTATCAACATGTTTAGTGTTTTTGTGAAACCATGGATTGTTGGCTAGCTTGATTGAACTTTGATTGTTGCATCTGATTGTTGTTGCGACTTTTGGTTCTTCCCCAACATCTTGGAGAAGTCTTCGTAACTAAATTGCCTCACACGTTGCTACACACATGGCTTGAAACTCTGCTTTTGCTAAAGACAAGGACACTGTGTTCTGCTTCTTGCTGCTCCATGTGATCACCCCGGATCCAAGACTGAATGCATAACCTATTATACATCTGTGATCATCTACATTTCCTGCCCAATTTGAATATGCAAATCCTGCCAATCTAACATCAGAAGAGTCAGTGCAAATAATACCGTAATCTACAGTACCTTGTAGATACCTCAAAACACTCTTCACTGCATTCCAATGGCTTTCAAGTGGTTTAGACATAAATTAGCTTAGCACACTAACTGCATAATCCAAATCAGATATAGTGGTGGTTAGGTACAATAGACTCCCAACCAACTGTCTCCACTGCTTTTGAGCCATCCTCACATTGCAATTTGATGTTTTGTGCAAGTCTACATTCATCCATTCTGAATTTTTATAACAGGCCTTTGACATAATTTTCTTGAGACAAAAATGTTTGACGTGAATCTCTCCAAATCTCGAGACCTAAACAGTATCTGAGTTCACCAAGGTGCTTCATCTCAAACATCTGCGACATCTGTTGCTTGATTTCATCAATTAGATATGTAGCATCACCTGTAATTATAAAATCATCTACATATAATGAAATCAACACTACGCACCCTTGTTCATCTTTCATGATGTAAAGATTAGGATCATTCTTACTTCTATTATAGCCAGCTTGTAAAAAAAATGAATCAATTTTCTCATACCAAGACTTGGGAGATTGTTTTAGTCCATAAAGTGCTTTCTTCAGTCTACAGACAAGATGTTCTTTTCCTTCTAGAAAAAGCCTTCCGGTTTCTCTAGATAAACCTCTACTTTTAGTTCTCCAAAAAATGCAGACTTTACATCTAGTTGGTGCATCATCTAATGTTTCTTAGTAGCTAAAGCAATTAACATTCTGATGGTGTTCAATTTAGCTACAGGGATGAAGGTTTCTTCATAGTATATCCCTTCTTTTCGTGTGTACCCCTTTTCTACCAACCTAGCTTTCAGTTTTTCTATAGTTCAATTTTCATTAATTTTCGGTTTATATAACCATTTACAACCTATGGTCTATTTTCCTCTAGGATGTTCAACCAATTCCCAAGTGTTATTTATGATTATTGAATCATATTCCTATTCCATGGTTGTTTTCCATTCACTACTCTCATTTGTTTCTTTATAACTAGACAGTTCAACCACATTCATCATACTAGTTATAAAAGCATTTTCCCTATATCTTGCAGGCATTTGAGTTTTCCTACCTGATCCCATGAGTGGTCGGGTGGTGGTTTCAAACCTTATTTCATCATCATTTACTTTTTCCTCCTATTGTTGTTGTTGTTGTTGTTGTTCATCCTTTTCCTTTGTTTGTTGCTGACCCTGATTGTTCTCTGCTTCTTCTTCCTCAAAGTACAGAATGTCTCATCCATCATAGTGCTCTTGAGGTTCTTCATTATCCTGCTCATGGAATTTAACATCTCTACTAAAAAAAATCTTGTGAGTAGAGGGATTAAAGAGTCTGTATGCTTTATATGACAAACAATACCCTATAAAAGTACATCTGATGGCTTTTGAGTCTAATTTTCTTCTATCTTCCTTTGGTATGTGGGAAATGATTTTGATCCAAATATCCTTAAGTGTTTTACTACAGGCTTATATCCATATAATGCTACAAAAGGAGTTTTAAACTCAAGATTTTTTGTAGGACTCCTATTTTTCAAATAAACTGCAGTATTCATTGTTTCAGCCCAAAAACCATTCGAAATATTCTTACCTTTCAGCATACTTCTAGCACATTCCACCAGAGTTTTGTTCTTTCTTTCTATTACTCAATTATACTGTGGAGTATGGGGTACTATGAACTACTACAATATTCCATGATCTTTAAAATTTCTGATAAGCTCATCTTTCTTGTATTCTCCCCCTTGATCAAAACAAAGAATTTTTATTTGTTTTCCTATTTGTCTTTCAATCATATTTTTAAACTTCTTAAAGTATTCGAATGTATGACTCTTCTTACTTAAGAAATACAACCAAGAAAACTTCGTACAGTCATCAATAAATAGTAGAAAATATAGTGCACCTCCTAATGATTTTGTTTGCATGGGTCCACAAAGGTCTGTGTGCACTAATTCCAATATATCCCTTTTCTTTTCTATTCTATCAAGGAATTCTTCTGTATGCATTTTTCCTAAAGTACAGGCATCACAATCATTATGTACTTGTTTTAGCATAGGAAGATCTCTTACCATTTCTTTCCTTTGTAGTAATAGCAAATCATTGTAGTTGATGTGGCCGAATCTCTAATGCCAAAGCTCTTCTGTAGTCAGGCTCACTACTGTCAATGTTTGAAATAGTGCAGGTCTCACATCCAAATTGTACAGACCTCATGTTTGGATCCCTGTAGCAATTGTCTTCATGCCATCTAGCAGATCTTTAATATAGCAGTTAGATTTTAAAAAATCAACTTTCAAATCTTGATCTGTAATCATTGATATAGAAATCAAGTTCTTTGTTATGTCGGGCACATATATCACATTACAAATTTTTTTGATATTACCATCAGGTAAAATAACAGAAACTTTCCCACATCCTTTGATTTGATGACTTCTATCATCACCTAGGTAAATCTGTGTGCCTTCATTGATCTCTTTAAAATCCTCCAGCCAGTGCTTATTCCCTGTCATGTGTGTTGACGCTCCTAAATCTACATACTAGATGTCTGCATCAACATTTTCATCACGATCTGCCATGAACAATCTTAAATTCTACACTAGATCACCATTCGCAAGATGACTTGGATTTTTTTTCGACTTCTGTTGTTCTTCATGATATTTCTTTTTCCTACATTCCCTGGCAATATGACCCAATTTTCTGCAATAAAAACATTTAGTTCCAGAGTAGTTTTTATTTGGATACATACCTTGGGTCAGATTTGGCCGTTTCTGTGAACTTGCTATGTTTTGCTGTTGTGGAATCCCTTTCCCTTTGTAGAAGTTCCTCTTCACCATCAAAGAAAGATTGACACTCTAGGGCTTCAGAGATGATCTCCTCTCTTCTTCTTGCATCGGTCTACCTGTTAGCTCTTCAAAAGGCAAGATCTTCTCTCTCGCATTTATCCCAGTGATTAACATTTGATAATCATCAATGAAACCATTCATTGTAATGGTTACAAGATCTGTATTGTCCATTGTATCACCAATGTCTGATAGTTTGGTTTTCATATCCTTGATCCTTGCTACGAATGAAGCAATTGTTTCATTTTCCTCCATCTTCATGGATAGGATCTTACTCTTGAGGAACAAAAGACGATTTGAATTCCTGATCTTGTACAATTCCTTCAGAAATCCCCAGATCTCGTTAGTTGACTTACCTTCTCTGATGTGCGGTATAATGCAGTCTTTCACTGACATCTTTAACATTGTCCTTGCTCTACTTTCTTGTTTCTCCCAATCTGGGATCAATGATCATCTAGTCATTAGCCTCGGTTCATCCCCATTCACAATCGTCCAAGCACTCTGTGCTTCTAGAAGAGTTTGCATCCTGAATTTCCAATTTTCATAATTGGAACCATCGAGCTTGTTATGCTCATTCATGCATGCTTCAAATATATTATTATTCATCTTGGCAATTTAGAAAAAAAAATTGACAGGTAAAAGATGTTAAATTTACCCTAGATCTGTGACAGAGACAGATCATTGTTCTTCAATGTTTTTTGATCTCGCAGCACACCCACAAATCACCGTGGCTTTCTTCTCAGCCTCCAAACAACCTTCTGTTGTCAGCTATAGCCTTGTTATTGGCTTCTCCACGCAGCTTTTCTGACAGCAAAAACCTCGTTATTTGCTTACATGATCGTCATAGAAGTGCGTGTCGTTTCTGCGACCTCATCGCAATTGTACACGTCTTTCCTGCGACGAAAAAGATGGAAAAAATGCGTGAAGGAGCTACAGTGCACTCGTCATAGAGGTACACTCAAAACCAGCGATGATTTTAGAATCGTCGTAGTTATTCACCTTACAACTGCGATGATCTCGGTTCAAAGAACCACCCACCAGCCAGCGTACACGTTCCTCAGCCCTGACGCTCTGATACCATGATAAAAATAGCAATGTTTGTATTAAAAATAAAACCCACTAGTTAGCTCTACGAAAGAGAGTCTGAACCAAGAGAGTCTGGCTCTACAGAACACTCTACATTGTTCATCCACATTACACATTAAATTGAAAACATGGTTTTAGGGAAGTTAGAACAACATCCTAACAAATAGAAACTAATTCCTATCCTGAGGTTACGTGAACCAATTATACCTATTCTAGGATATTCTCCATTATCTTCAGCATTGGAAAAGTCTAATTTTGCATGAACAAGTTTGCTTTTAGCTTAGTTAAACTAGTTGGAAATATCATGATTTCATAATTAATAAGTTAAAATTATATATATCAGTGATTGGGTCATTATGAGAAATAAATTTTGGATAAAAAGAGCAAATAGTCTTAGTAATTCTGTATGTGATAAGTTTTATCACATGAAATTTATTTTGTGTGTATTTATATTTTCTCCTCTTGGCCTTTCCATCAAAATGATTGTATCCCTAGGAAAAATAGATAGCCTAAGAAAAAGCTTCTAAGGACCACAAACGCTTCTAAATAATATGAAAAATGGTATATAACTTCTTCTTGTTCTGAATACAATGTAAAAAGAATCGTCTGAAGAATGATTCTTAGTAGAGGAAGCTAAACAAGAATGGGTTCAAACTAGTTTGTGTTGACCCCGATGTAAGATTTTTCCTACAAATAAAGCCTGATATTTTAGCAAGGTTTGATTCACTTCTGACAATGAGAACATTATCCTTAAACACTTCATGTTATGCATGAAAAGCGGATGATAGGCTCGGCCATATATAATCCCTACTTTCAGCTTGTGGAAAATTGATCATTGAAAACTATTTCAGAAAAAAGATAAATTTAAAAGATCAGTCATTTCTAGACCATTCACCAACCAATTATCAAAAGATATTTCAAAAAACGTTATCTAAAGAATCCAAATAATCAACCTCTCTTTATCGATTGCATCTCGATATTGCTTTTGTTTGCAAGTCCAATAATGTGGTACAATTTTTTACATTTACATTTACATTGTTCACAGTGAAATCCATGGCGACCAATATTTCCTATGCTATAGGGTATTTAATGCTTCGTGTATGGGCTTCTTAATATGAATAGTCATACATGGCTGATGGCCATCGTCTTTCTGGCAAGGTTTATGGTTTCAACTTCAGCGGCTCAATTTAATCGCTCTAACCTACATATGGAATTGCCACCATCTATGAATCCACTGCGCTCCTCAGCCTTCATCAGTTATCTAGAATCTACAGTTTGACTTTATAAATTAACATGTACTGAAGCTCCCGCAACACGACCTCAACTTGACCTTATTAAGGACTCCTTGTCAATAATGCTTTGGGAGCACGAAGAGTCACATTACTTTGTTAAATAGTTGGCCCGTTCTTTGAGATTCTGCATCATTTAATTCTTACCAACAACTCATTTTTACATTAACATATATACCCACAATTACTCCTTTTTCCGTATAAATTAAAACTCCTAACACCAATCAAATATATCCCAAACCAATTATTAAAATAACCTTAAAATAAAAGTAAAAAAAAAAAATTAAGTAGCCTTTTCACAAATCAAAAGAAATGTGTCCAACTCATGGGGTTGTCTTTAAAACCATATCCAAGAAATAAAGTTTTTAAATCAATCTTGTCGTATTTCACACCACCCCTAGCTCGGCCAAATAAATCAAACTATCCACAACTCTATGCCGCAAGAATCAAGGGGCTAATCACCACTCTGCATGCACAACCCGAGACTGATCTACCTGTTGTCCACATGAACTGTCGGAAGAGGAACTCTCAAGCTACTCGAGCAAAATCGGTCAGTTAATTCAACGGTGGGAAATAATGAATTTTGATTCCACAAACACCGTACTCAATAAAATCGGCCAACCACAATCCGAGACTGATCTACCTGTTGTCCACATGAACTGTCGGAAGAGGAACTCTCAAGCTACTCGAGAAAAATCGGTCAGTTAATTCAACGGTGGGAAAAAATGAATTTTGATTCCACAAACACCGTAATCAATAAAATCGGCTAACCTTGTAAATATATCAGATCTGAAAAACAACGCTCACGCATAGATATAAATAGGGAGAAATAAATTTCACTTATATCAGATCTGAAAAACAACACTCACACATAGATATAAATAAGGAGAAATGAATAACAGAAATTAATTGTAACACACTTTTATTAATTTATATATGTATAAAACAATAATATTCCAGATCTTTCACATTTTCCTGGCTTTTCAGGAGGGAATTAAGTCATATCTAGCTCTCATACCATCTTATAAATATGAAAGATAGTGAGAGATCCATTAAACATAATGTTAAGACAATATATTTTATTGATCTCAATAACTATATATCTACAGTAATAGCTATTACAATTCAAGCATAGAGATAACTACTTGTAGATTGACATCTAGAAATTCACAATAACAACTCAACTCACATTACATAGAAACATTACTTCCAACAATCACAACAGGGAAGTTAAAAAATTTATAAGAGATGAAAATGAAAGAATTAATGCACGACTTGCATCAGACCAGGCAAGGGAGGCATGCATTAGTGTGTTTGGCAGAGAATATGTTCTCAATGCGCTCATCCTCCTGCATTTAAACTAACTAGTGTTTTATTTTATAGTATTAGTATACCCGCCATTGGCTTGCCACTGCAAGATCATTTTCCATGTGCAAGACGTACGACAGAGGCGAATTATGTATTTTTTATTTGAATTACTTTTAGTTCAACTATAAAGATATGTTGGTTAGTATTTCACAAAGATGAACAGAGTGCTTTTTTCGGCAGGAATATGAAAGCTCAATCGCATTAAAAAACTGGGGTCCAGAAATAGTTTTGAATACAGCTAAAATGGTATTAGACGTGTTCTGTTCATTGTTTGAGAGGAATTGTTTGGTATTGAAGCATGAGTTATATTGATTAATGATAAATTTGCATTCGTTTACAACCACCATTTACCTTTTATTTCATTGGTAAACTAGGGAAAAAATCTAAGCTCTGAAACAGCAAACGGTAGCGCAATGAATCCCGATTCGTTCACATACCTATTCACCATTACAATCGTATAGCTTATCTATTTTTATCGTACTCGCCTGTTTGAACGAAAAGTACTCGCCTGTTTGAACGAAAAGGAGGTGCAGGAAATCATATCTATACATACTTGTATAGCTTATCTATTTTTATCGTACTCGCCTGTTTGAACGAAAAGGAGGTGCAGGAAATCATATCTGTGCCACTATAGCTGCATAAAGAGTACCTCTAACCTTTAGTAATAATTTATGATTTAATAAGAGCAGAACTTTATTAAGATAAGAGCCCAAGGCTAAAAATATCCCACAATGAAATTTGCAACTAAGTAAAAACAGTGTATTAACCACTAAATATTTCCAACGGAGTGCAAACTCTCTCGCCAATCAATACAGTCAAATCTCTTTGATTTCTTTAACATATCTAGCATTCAAACTCACTACGTTTTATATATATATATTCTTTTACACGCTGCATATATTTTGCAATAATGGATATTTTTAAATTGAATTTTAATTTGAATGGTTATTGTAGCGTTTGATTTTTAAATTGAATTTTAATTTGAATGGTTATTGTAGCGTTTAAAAAAAAAAATATTTAAAAAAAAGAAATATAGATGTTAAGTTCAACCAGAGCTATCTATTTGGAAATTTTTTTATATAAAAAAATGAGATATTATTCGATGATAAAAAAAAAAGTAAAAGAAAAATTAGATATGATTATGCATTTATAAAAAATATGGTGAGAAATTACAGAAGGATCAGAAAATTAAGATAGACATATTTTACAATACAAACAAACAGCATAGATATAACCAAAATCTACATCTTGATGTCAAAGCTTGGCTATGGAGCCATCACAAATTTTTCAATAAATGAATGTTTCAAGAGAGAATTCCAAAATTTCCTTGGGTAGTCTAACTATTGTGGGTTGAGTTCTTTGACAATGGATTTAAAGGATAGTAAATCAAAACAATGCATAGATTCTGAATGATTTGTAGAAGTAGTCTAAGTCAAATGCTCTCAATATTAATTTGAAAGATAGTCTATTTGGTTACTAGTTGAGAGTCACCAAAAATTTGGACTTCCTTAATAATTTCTTTTTTCATTGTTAGTTGTTAGTTCTTTTGCCATAAAGATCTCTAATCTAGATTAAACAACTTTTGTTTTAAAAATGGCATCTTATTAACAAAGACCATCGAAGTACACCCATCCAACTACATAATCTATATTTAGGATAACTGGCAATCTAGACTTTCTATATCATAGAGTTAATAAGAAATTTCAACCTTTTGGCCTTTAACTTCACTTCATATTGTAATAAGCATGTCTTTCCGATTAATCACATCAATGTTATTTGGTGACATTTCTAACCAACTAATGTGATTCACTTCATATTCCTTCGAATTTTTCAAAACAAATTATTATCTTATAGTTATAAATATTATTGATGGTTTTCTTTTCTATTTTTCACATTTATTACGTTCTAATTTTAAATTAAATTTTAATAGTTTAAAAATGTAAATAATAAAAGAAAGATATTTATAATTAAGAGGAACAAAAACATCATGAATTGGGTACTTTCCTATTTTTCAGATTTATTATTTTTCTTAGTGATTTTAGATTACATTTCCATCTTTTAATAATGTAAGTAAGAATATGGAAATATATTTATATATTAGGAAATGAATATATTTATATTTAAGAGTGAAAGAAATAAAAATGAAATGTATATAATTTAGATTTGATGTTTGGCCTCCCACGGGACTTTATTATTGTATTTGACAATTCCATTTAAAAGTGAAAGATTGGAAATGACATTTAGTGCAAATGAAATTGTAGTTTTCACTTGTGTATTTGGACAAAGTATCAAATTTTGTTACAAATATATATTAATATAGTCTTATAAATTAAATGATCGATAAATATTAATAGACATCAAACTACATAGATATAACCAAAATCTATATCTTGATGTCAAAAACTTAGGTTATAAAGCCATCACAAATTTATCAATTAATTATTGTTCCAACAGAGAGCTCCAAAAATTCCTTGGATAGTTTAAATGTTGTATGTTGAGTTCCTTAACAATGGATTTAAAGGACAATCAATTAAAACACTACATAGATTCTAAAAGATTTGTAAAAGAAGTCTAAGTCAAATGCTCTCAATACTTATTTGAAAGGTAGTCCATTTGGTTATTAGTTAAGAGTGACCAAAAATCTAGACTTGCCTAATATCTTTTCTTTTTTCTTTCACTGCTTAGAGTAATGACCAAAGATAGTTCCTCTGCCATGAAGATCTCTCATGTGGATTAAATTAATTTTACTTAAAAATGACATATTCTTAGCAAACACCATCGAGGTACACCCACTAGCAACATAATCTATATTTAGGATATGATAACTCGCAATCTAGACTTTTTGTATCTTTTAGATTTAATAAGCAATTTGAGCTTTTTGGCCATTAACTTCACTTCATAGTCATATTCCTTGGTCTTTTTGCAAAATGAATTATTATCTTATAAATATTATTGATGGGATTCTTTTTTATTTTTCAAATTTATTATTTTAAGTAGTAATTTTAGATTAAATTTTAATTTTTTTAATAATGTAAATAAAAAAGTGAAAAAAGAAAAAGAAAGAAATATATTTATAATTAAAAGTAAAAAATAAATATCATTAATTAAATTCCTTCATATTTTTTAGATTTATTATTTTACTTAGTGATTTTAGATTAAATTCTCAAATTTTAATAATGTAAATAAGAATGTGGAAATATATTTATATATCAGGAAAGGAAGATCTAAGTGAAATGTATATATTTTAGATCTTCCATTTAAATGTGAAAGATCGTAAATGACATTTAGCCCAAATGAAATTGTAGTTTTTATCGTGTATTTGGATAAACTATCATTTTTTATTAAAATCATATATTATTATAGTTTTATAAATTAAATGATTGATAAATATTAATAGACATCAATGCATAATAAGTATTTAAAGATTTTATAATACATCTCATGGTGTAAATTCATTTTAACTAAAGATCTAGTAAGAAGGCTAGAAGGATCAAAATCTCATGAGGCTCAAACTTCTTTTAGAGTACCCAATTTAAACATGCAATTCCAATAAATCTTTGTTGGAATTCATACTACATTGTAATATCAACCCAACATTGATGTTTTATAATACTTTTAATTAAAACTAATCAAATATGTATTTTCATTTTTTTTTTCTATATATTTTTTTTTCATTTAGAGAATATTTTATTTTTATTTTAAAAGGAACATATGTCAAATTTAGGTTGAGCACTAAGGGAATTATACAATTGTTCTTAGCACAAAAATTGTAAAAATAATTAAATTATTGTTATTATTATTATTAACCATAAAATGAATTAACATATAACTTAAATATGTATGCATTTAAGTAAACATGTAACAATTTTTTTAAGGATTAAATCTCACATTATCAAGAAGATTTTTAATTTGTAAATAGATTTTGTTAGAATACTATGGACCAATACCATGGTTCATCAATATCATATCCCAAAAACCATAACTCATTTCATGACACTTTTTCAAATGACATTTTTATTTAATTAAAAGGACAAAAATTGAATGACTACTTTGAAGATCAATTTAAACTTTTGATTTGTAAATATTGTTAAGAATATTCTAGAATGTTTTGTGGAGGTTTATTAATTATCATTTACCTATCAATTATTGATAATTAAAATGAAATTATGGAATCCCTATTCCAAAATAAAAAGTCTACTAATATAATTCATATCAAACCAATGAAGCCAACACGTAAGAAAAAAATTTATATTAAGTTTTAAAATAAAATATCATTTGAGGCATGGAGGTTAAATGTAGAAAAGGAATTCTTAAAAAACTAGAAATTAAGTGTTTCAACTTATAGTTGAGATTTTAGGAGCTCTTTTTACTAATATAATTGACAAGTTTTGCAATTTTGTAATATTTACCATGTTAATATTTTTAGCTAGTGAACTATCTCATAGGATTTTGACGAATAACACTAACTTCATCTAATAAATAATTAAATTATGCCTTTATTCAGTAAAGAGTTTATTATATAAATGAAGAACAATAGGAGAGGAGGGCTAGTGAATGACTTCTACTCCAACAACGACCTCTGATGGCACCCACTAACTTGATCTGATAGGTCTCAGTACTGCCACTTGCTTCCATGTTTCAATGCAAGCCCCTACCTAACATACATCCACGTTTTGGTTTTCGTTTTGAGGAGAGAATGAGTTAAGTCTAACCCTCCCAATCAACGAAGAATTCGCAAGAGTTAACCACATTGCATCATTAACAGACAAAGTTTAAGCTCCCCCATAATGGCCACACAATACAGGAGTCAGTGCTACATGCATTTTATGGTAAATATTTTTACTATGGAAGAAACACTAGTCAATTACTTGGAGGACCCACTAGAGCGTAAAACCATTTTCACCTCACCAATAACCAGTCCTCGAGGTGAGCAACAACTCCCCTAGTGGATAGGAAATAATCGATTCATCGATGACACACTTTCCTCTCCAAGGTAGCATTTTTTATGGTCATTTTGTGACAGGAAAAAACTTAGAAGACCTAATTGAGGATGTTGTTGGACCGGTTCTTCCCACGAGAACCTCAAACCTTGAAGGTGGTCAGTTCACGGTTCCCTTCCATGACTCCCATTATGGTAACACTAGATGTACCTCCTTCTCTTCTTTGTATGAAGGTGCAACTCCTTTCCAGAACTTTTCACGATCAAATAGTGTTTTCTTTGAAAATCATGTTTTAGTGGCTCCTAGTATCCTTTTTCATGCAGACCACCCCTTGATCTAAATTTGTTCAGAAGATACACTACTTGTGAGTTTCTTTGCTCAGTTGTCCCTATATCCCCTCTTCATCGACTATAGAAATATCCGTTTAATAATTTCTTAAAATCACCCAAGTTCATTGGCTATTAGCAAAATTTGATGCATAACATAACAAGTGACCAACATATTTATCTTATCACCAACAAACCTATAGATGGCCAATGAAATTTGATGAGTAGCATAATGTGCTACCCAAAATATTTCACCAGCCACTGACAAGCCTATCAACATTAAGAAAAATTCAATGGGAAACATAATGTGCAACCTAACATATTTCATCGATTTTTGTCACCCTTATCAATAATTGGAGAAATTTGATGAGTAGAAAAATATGTCACCCTTGAATGGAATTTGATGGGTAGCATAATGTGTGACACAATGCATTTCATCAATCACCAATAAGCTTATCAATGTAGGTATCAGAGTGTAGCTCCATGTTGACTTCTCAACACATCCTCTTAAATTTCACTACAAAGAAATTTTAGTATACCAATTTGTTTTCTCAAATTCAACTTGTTGTCCCATTTATGTTTTCTAAGTAATCATCTTATTGAAAATTTTGATGAATAATATTTTCTATTGTTGAGATTCATTTGAAAAATATCTAAGAAATTTCGGAAAAACACAATCAACTTTAATAATTGCTTAAAATAACCTATGTTCATTGGATATTAGCAAAATTTGATGCATAACATAACACGTGACCAACATATTTACCTTATCACCAAGAAACCTACCGATGACCAATGAAATTTGATGAGTAGCATAATGTGGCACCTGAAATTTTTCACCAACCATTGATAAGCCTATTAGAATTAGTAAAAATTCAATGGGAAACATAATGTGCAACCTAACATATTTCACTTATTTTTGACACCCCTCTGAATGATTAGATAAATTTGATCACTAGCAAAATGTGTCACCCAAAATATTTCATTGACCTCCAACAGGCCTATCAATGTTGAACGAGATTTGATGGGTAACATAATGTGTGACACAATGCATTTCATCGATCACCAATAAGCCTATCAGTGACAATGAAACATCTTTGGTTGGACATGATGTAACTCAAAAGAATTCATCGATGGCCGACAAATCCCATAAGTGTCAAGAAAAATATGTTACCTATAGGATCTCATTGATATCATAGGGTTTATCCATCACCAAAAGGTCGTCAACATTCAATTACTTAATGGACATCAGTGAAATCCTAATGTTGATTTTCGATGTTAACCAAATCACTCAATAGGGCACTAATAATATTTCTCAACCATCCATTTAAAATATGAAGTTTGATTTGAGCAAGTCGATCTTGTCATAAATTAGGCCCAATGACATCAAACCATGTAATTCCATGTCACCGTTGACACAATCAACAAAGATTTAACTTGATGGTAAAAAATAAAAATTAATGGAATTTACCTATTATAGCATCAATGTAACCATAAGGAAACCATCAAAAATCGAAATACATAACACTAATTATCGATCCATGATGTCATCCACTAATGGGTAATCATTGACGAATGCATCCAAAACCGTTTTGAAATCACCAAATGGCAGTTTCATGTGCTTGGAACATCATACCAGCCATCAATGTCGATTTGAGCACACACTACTACATTAGGACTAAACAATTCATAATTTTTGTCATAAACAACATAGATTGGGCGCCGAGTTGGAATTAAATTCACATAGAATCTTGTAATGCTTCATTCCATAAAAAAAAATTCAAACAAAGGTCAGACCTAGTTTGATTTAAATTCACCTAGAATCTTGTAATGTTTCATTCCATAAAAAAATAAATAAAAAAATTCAAACAAAAGTGAAACAATGAAGCAACTATTGTTTAAATACATGGTGAGATCACTTAATTATGTTTGATTATTGTTTTATGATTAAGTGATTTGAGATGAAACCTTAATATTTTATATTAGGTGAAATCATCCTTAATTTAGAGTTATTCATGGTAATTTCCAAACATTTCCCATCCTTTTTCTTTTTCTATATAAAAAATTGGATTTTTTTTTCATGTAGGGTCAAACAAAGAAATGCTACAAAGAGGAGTTGTAGTGTGGAAATATCCAAATAATCCAAATACGAAGGTTAAGGAAGCAGTCATAACATATATCCCTATGATGATACACGAGGAAGAATATAAATTAGGAAGATGATCAGATGTTATTTCATTTTCGAAAAGAAATTTGGATATGAGGATCCTTTGATTTGGGGATAGAAAAGAAAGCATATGATTGTGGATGATGATTCCATCCTAGAAATACGTGTCTACTATGTCCAAGAACTAATAACACACATACTTCACACCATATAGTTAACAATACCAATGAAAGGTAGATGATTTTGTTTTCAATTTTATCAAGAAATCAACTTTACATTTGGTAGTGGGAAGGGAATTAGCATTTCCAACAATAGAATTGATAAAATAGGTTATCAATCACACCAAGCTCAAAAGTGGTATGATCATTAGTGAAAAGGGAGAATGCATGGACAACTTCCTACCTCAAGATGTAAGCAAGTACTGTGAGTTTTCTCATTCCAATGAATTATTGAATAATGATTTTATGGTAAATTTCTATGAGAAATATGATGTTGGGATTTTTTTATCTTGCTAGTGGAAAGGAGACAAAATGTAACATCCCCATATTCTACCTTATTCCTTACAATAATAATTGTGACTGTAACACCCATAGAGATTTGGATTGACGGTGAATGGGTGCACTGTTAAGGCACTCCTTGTGATAGGTCACCGGTTCAAATCCCCTGTGGGTGCTTACTTACAAAAAGAAAAAAGATCGGTAGATGTTGACCCAATATTAAAGGTCAAGTCACATAGGAAAAATTGGTTGAGGATGGGCCTCATTAGGAAGGAAACCCAAGATCAAACCTCACGGGGGTGGTTGTTCCTATGCTAGGGGGAGGAGACATGCTAAAAAATCTAGTCAGCTTAGGGTTGGTGTTGTCCAGGCTGGGTGTAATCTCTGGGTGACTTTGACGGATTAGATGCCCCTAGGTCATGATTTCTCAAGCCATAGGTCAATCTTGGAGGATCACAGACAACTTGACAAAAAAAATTCTGACTATAACACTAATGTGGAGAAGCATGGTTGATTGAACCCCATGTGAACATCTAACAATTATAATTTAAAATGAACCATTTAAAACAACTAAAGGTCGGACAACCTTACAAAGACTTAGTATGAGGGGAAGTGTGCTTGCTGACCTATTTTGAAAAGCCATTACCTGCAAGATTTTAGTATGATATGACCAGAGAAGAACTGGTTTGTTTCCAGTCATTAAGATATTAGATCAGGGTGATGCAAGCAGAGGGAGGTACCCATTCTTTTCCCCTCTCATATATCAAGGAGACAATGGGAAGCATGACCCTTCAAGAAAGTCGAGTATGAGCCAAGCAATGATTCATAGAAAATGCACTAAAGAGACAAGTAGGGCTCTCCCAATTGTACAAATGGATGTAGATTACCTATGTATACATGAATAGTGAAGGAACACGAGAGATGTTTAGACTTGCTTTGGTTCTCTATCTCACCCGCCTTTCCTCTCTATCTCCCTAGCTCATAATGGTTTTGTTTTCTATCAAAAGGTGTTTAAGGTTGATTATGGGTAATGTGTAGTTGTGTATCATGGTATCACTAACTGAGCAATGCTAGAACTAATTATTGATCTTATAACCTAGATTTGGAGCTTTGTGACCTTGAGTTTATGCTCTATGATCTTCGGTGTCAATCACTGTGATTATGTTTGATACCATGGAACCCCTTGTCTAATATTGTGTGATCTATATGAAGTTGTTGATAGTTCTGGGCTCGCCAACATTCAGGGGATCTCTCTGATATGAAGTCTCAATTATACCTCACACCATTTAATGTACGAGTCCCATTCGGAATAAAGGCTCGATTTCCAAATTCTTAAATGTCAGCCTTGGCTCTGACTGTTATGAAGAGAGAGGGGTGCAAATTTACTCTCTAAAAGCAAGGGGGGTGTGCCTGGTGAGTGTCCAATTGTAATTGTGTCAAGAATCTTATATCGCGGAGAGGGGGAAAGAAGTGAGCCTATAAGAGAGAGGTAATAGTACCACTCAATAAGAGACACACATGAACTGAAGGATCTGTCTAACATCTAGTGGAATAATCCATAGGGGTTGCAATGGTTGTTACAACCAACAAATGAGAAATATTTGCCTAATATCCCGCGAAATAGTCCAGAAGGATGGGACAAAAATAACAACCATTACAACACATTCTCAATAAGATAAGTACTAAAATAACCAAAATAGTTCAACTATCTTAGCACATGTGAAAGGAAACATGAAATACAAATATCCACATAATAGTCTTACAAACATTCATAGTCCATGCATGAATAATGTGTTGGCATTGAAGGCTTATGTTATTAAGTAAAAGTTCCAAGACACATGTATACAATGAACATCACTAGCTTTAAATGTGGAGCGTGGTATCCACTCATTGCTCCACAAAAGAACTAGCTTATCTCTCTAATGCTTTGTTGGTGGAGCTAAGGTGAAAAGTCCTTTGCTCATGCAATGAGGGAGTATATATAACCCAAACAGACTCTTCGACTACACTCATGACTGTTTTACTTCCTATGACTTTTCAACTTACATGACTCTTTAAAATACATTTTGAGTACACTTTACATGATCCACACTAATTATGTGGCATATGACCACTCAAGACATGACATAGATAACCTTGACTACTTGATGATGTGGCAATGTTAAGCTAGTGTTGCTTCTGAGAGTTGAGTGTCTTCATGAAGAAGCTTTCCTTTTCACCTTCGCGTGCCTTGGTGACAAGGAATATTCAATGACCTTATGTCTTGGATAGTGGTCGCAAACGACTGTCCTTTTGCTTTCCCCTGATTGATTAGCTTGTAAGTTCAACTACAAGAGTGTCTTTGAACATGCTTCCCTCCTTGTTACACAGTAATTTGTCACCATCCCTGTTACTCCTCTTGTCGTACCTTAGAGGACTCATTCCGGGAGTTATAAGAAGTGACAAGGGCTAAAAACACTTGCATTATGTTCCCCTGAGTATGTACTCCATGTTCCCTGGAGACACCTTCTGCAGATCATCCCTAAAAAGTGCTCTTTTTCCATTAGCGCAAGTCCACAGTATCCTACCCGCGCCAATGATGGAGATCCTCAAAAGAGGGCGCGACCATTGGCGCTCTATCTTAGAGCAACAGTCGCGCCAACCAAATTTAGTCGTGCTTTTTGCCTTAATGCACGTCCGACTGTTGTTTCCTTCATTACATGGAGCTTTTCTGAGGATAGAAAATCAGTTTTTTGTCGAGCTTTATCCATCTTTATGGCTTTTGCTAATTCCACGAAAGGTGTCCCGGTTCATCGCATCCTCCTCCCTTCTTCATCTATATAAGCTTGTCATTATGCATTGGGGGAGGGAGAGAGTGTTGGTGTTAGTGTTATGCTAGTGATTTGGTGATTGAGTGATAGTAGTGATGATTATTGGTCATGGAGTGTTAGATGTTGAGTTTATGGAGGAATGCTAGTGAGTGCTAGAGAGGTTATGCTGCCGGAGAAGAGATGCATGTCAAGACACATATAGTTACTCGCCCAGCCAGGAGAAGGGTCGACGTCAGAACAATGGTTGTAACTTTTCCTGTTTATTAATTGATGAGCGACTGCTATTATAGTTCCAATCTCATTATCTATCATGGTGATATGTTGATTTATTTCCTTTCTGACTGAAATATAGTTGTGCCTTGGTAGTTTTTATGTTGGTATCTGTCTCTTCCTTTGCATGTGCAGGTATTCGTCATGATCTGTTGGAGCAAGGGAGCGAGGATATCAACTCTGCTTCAATCATAGCGTTGGACTCCAGGTTAGTCTTCTTGATTCACCTTTGATGCATAACTAGGAACTTGCGTAGCAGCGTGGTTTGTTTGTGGCTAGTTCTGTGATAGGCTAGTGGGATCGCCTCTGTCCGCAGAGGGGATTTACCTTACCAACAAATTGGCGACTCCACTGGGGAGTAACTCTTTGATTTCTGTCTTGCATGTTAATTTTCTTCTGCTTGCTTGAGTGCATGAGCTTCCTGAGTCAGTTTTGAGTTGATTCTTTACTGTTTGACCCATCTGAGCACTGTCAACCCGACCTGAGGTCGTATCTTTTATCTTTTTAGTTGGCAAGCTTAATTGGCGCGGTTATTTCTCTGACAGTCGTGCCAGTTGGCGCACGTTGCTCAAAAGCAACTCGCGCCAATTCTGTGGTAGCGCAAGTTGCAGGCTGACAGTCGCGCCAGCTCTGTTAATTTTGCCTGTGTGTGGGTGGAAAGCTCATTCAGTCTCTTTATATATCTCTTTCAGCCTCTGGAACTGTGTTGAACCTCTGCTTGACTGGTTTTAGCCTGTATCCCTCAGCTGTTTGCTTATTTCCAGTGACTTTACATGTCTAGCCTTCTGTGGGAAGTTTCGGTCTCTTGATCATCCAGTCAGCTTGTTGATTGTTCTACACCTATCCAGTGCTTTGTTAAAGCTTGATCTTCTATACTCTGAATACTTCACTTCTAGCCTCTTTGAAGTTCACTAGTTTTTGTGTTTTTCCTTGCTTGCATGGTTCATTTTGTGTTTTAGAATTGGTTCTATTTCATTGACTGAACTTGGATTGTGCATATCTCTTAGAATTTGTTTACATGCATCATGCCATCTTAAAGGAAAGAAAAACAAAAAATCTCTTGCATTATAGTAGTTAGCATTTATTGTTATTTGTTGCTATTGAAATGAAAAAAGACAAAATTTCGTTTCTTGTTATTAGCTGCATTAGGATCTTTGTTCTTTGTTGAAGTGATCATTTTGTTTGTGAAAAAGATCTCAACCCTCCTGTAGATAGAATTCATCGAATCAAATGATTTAATTTCGGCATATAGCTTGCATGTAAGAAGTTTTCAAGATATCACATACGGTAGGACCAAAAAACTGAAACATAATCAAAGATAAACTTTAAAATGAACTCAATGAACATAACAACGCATTGGAACATAACGCAAACACTCTAGAGGTCTAGGTTAGAGACGTGTTCCGGCGTCGTTAAACCTGGTAGTTTATCGTCGAGTGGTTGGGTGATTCCTCCACGGTGAAACGGTAGCTGCCAATACGGACTGTGCTCCCACGTACCGTCGAGTATATATTGGGAGACCCCTATAGGAATAAAGCCTTTATCCATAGGAAGCCGTGTCAGCCGCCCTACGATTCGCAATGCAGTGAACACAGCATTCACGAAGATCGACCACCCGTACCCTAAAAAGTATTCTGTGGTTTTGCGAAAATTTTGGCACACCCTCTACCTAGAATTCCAGAGCAGTCACTTTTGATCCTTTTCGGACTCCCTAAACGAAAAGGTGCCTATGAGCGTCTTGTCACTTCGTGCTCATTAAATATTCGAAGGAGACTAGAGTCATCTTTTACCCTTTTCTCGACTCTTAAAAAATGAAAAGGTTAAGTTCAGTGTCTTAAAATTTATTGGCCACGATAACATCTACCCAATTAGCTTTCGTTTGTATCAGTCCGAAGTAGGAGTTATCTCGATAAACTTCTCAAGTTTCATCCTGGCAGAATTACTAGTTTCGTCTTCTACCGAAACACCGGTGGTGAGTCTTCTTGTGGTTTTAAGTATACAACCACTTAGTTCTCGTGCCCCGGGTGACGAGACTTACCAGTATCATTGGAACCCTACGTGGGAACCTTTTGAGGACGGTATCCCTTTTTGGGACCATCCTTCCCCTCGTGGGTCAGTCCCACAAGTTTCATCCGACATGGATGAATTATCCCCTACTACAACCGATGAGTCCGTTGCAACGAGCGGTGAAATTCCCACCTCCACGGACCCTATACATGTTAGTAGTACGCCTACTACTACAAATTTACCACTGGGTTATAAAGCTTTGAGAGATACTACGCCTTCTGGAACTCCGTTCACAGGTCCCATGTGGTCATCACACACTTTTCCTGCTACGGAGCCTTTTACTCCACAAAGTCGCGGTCTATCTGTTACCTCCGTCACAACCGCTCCAACGGTATGTGCAGCCCCCTTGACTTCTATTTATAGTCGTCCCTCAGCTTCTTTGTTTGGAGTCTTTGACCCCATGACAAATGTCTCAATGCAGGAGCCATATGATCCATATTTGTCATCTCAACCGGTTGTTGAGGTATCGGTCCCATTGTCCATTGATTGGACCTCCACCTCTTTCCATGGTGGTCAAGTTTTATCTGCGCAATCTCCAATACAACCCCCTCAAGACCGACTAGGGCAATCCATTTATGGAAACCCTTTCGTTACTGCTGCTCCTTTTTCCTCTTTGCAACCTTCTGGTAACTCAGGTCAGTCGTCTTTTCAACAAGTCCAACCTGGTATCCAGCAAGGCTATCCCGCTGGACAAAGTGGTCAACAAACTGTTAACCCGAACCAATCCAATGTCCAGTATAGTCCAATGTCTGGACAAGGTACTCAACCACTCGGTCAACCTACTGTCCAGTATTCACAACCCTCTGGGCAGATTGGTCAGCCCTAAACACAGTTGGGCCAACCAACTGCCCAATCTCCTCAACCATCTAGTCTGCTAGGACAACCTTCAACTACGCAACAACCGTTCCAGCAGGTAGGCCAACCTCAGTATCAGCAGGTCCAACCTTCTGGACAGATCGGCCAACCTCACCATCAAAAAGGTTTTCCTTCTGGCCAGATAGCCCAACCTATAGGACAGTTCATTGGTACTGCTCAGTCTGGTCCATGGCCCCAAATGGGACCCCAACACCCATCTGGCCTTCAAATGCAGGCTGGGTCTCAATCACAAACTTTTCATCCAACCCAGCCTGGTTCTTCAACTCAATTCGGAGCCCCACCACTGTATGGCTACCAACAACCTCAAGGGCAGTTTCCGTTTGCCCCGTACCAGAATTACCAACAACAGCAATACGGCACGCCTGCAGCATCATTTGGTAATCCTTATGCTGGGGGGCACTATACAAATCCTTACGGCCAATCCACTATGGGGCCAAATCCTTCCGGACAAACTCTATGGGGGCAACCACCACCTGGGTGGAACCCTGGTGCTCCACCCTACCAACAGCCCCAGATGCCTTTCAATCCTCAATTACCATTCTTAGCGACTTTAGAATTACCAGATGTATCCAAATTAACCAATGATCCTATCCTTCATAATCCTTATTGGCCTCCAGTTCCAACTAAAATACCTGGTGACTGTCCAAAATTCGATGGTAAAGCCAATGAAGACCCACAAGCCCATATTATGACCTATCATTTGTGGTGTTCGTCTAATTCATGGCTTGACGATTCAATTCGGCTTCGCCTTTTTCAAAGGACTCTCATTGGTTCTACCGCTAAGTGGTATATCGAACTTCATCGCGGGTCCTTTCAAGATTTCAATTCCTTGGCTATGGCGTTTCTCACTCACTTCCAGTTGCCCATTCGATACGAAACGGGTACGCACCTCCTCACTTCCTTAAGACAAACGACAGCTACGCATATCTCTGATCATATTCATGAATGGAGACGGCGTAGACGTATGATCAAATTTTGGATTCTCGACCAGCTTCTTACTGATTGGTTTACGACTTCGTTCGTACCTCCAATAGCTCGGGATATCACCATGGGGGCTTGTGTCACTGAAGAGCAAGCTATTGCTCGAGCTCAGTACCTTGACTTGGTTTATTCTCAGTCAGGTACGTTATATGATTATCTGCCTGATGTCCCAAGACAAGGAACATCTAAAGCCCCACCAACACCCACTGTTGACGGTATCATCGGTTCGGTTAATTCACCCTCTAAGAAAAATACGAACCCTGCAAAGCAAAAAACATCTGCTTCGAATGGACAACCTTCCCAGGCATCGTCTGGTTCGAATGTTACTTCTGAGTTTAATGCCGTCCAATCTAATACGGCAAGCAAGGCTTCGAAAGAGAAGAAAAGAGGGAAAGCAAAAAATAAGACGGAGCAACCTAAGCAGGAAACCCCAAAACCTCAACCTGAGGACAGCACTAAACGCAAACCCAGATATCCTTGTCTTATTTGTGATGAAAATCACTTTACCAAGGATTGCCCGAGGCGGTCCGTAGTTAGTCGTTTATTAAAAGGCACCTCTGGGACTCCTGCGGTGCTCAAGGAGCCCTTTCCCACCCAACACACTCAAAAAACTCAAATGGTGGCTGACCCTACTCAACCTCCCTCTTCCTTTGGTTCTCAAGTGTTTATGGCTGGTACAATACCCATTAATATCAGTACTCGAACGAAGGATTATTCGTTATCTGCCGGGAAAGAGCCTGAGGTTCCCCCAAGTGCTCCCTCGTTCAGTTCCAGTCCACTCCACATTGAGAGACCTACCACCGAAACGCCTCTTCGACCCCCTCCAAAAGGAGTACTCCGTAAATCCTCGTATAATCTGAATGCTCGTGCTGCACAGCACTACAACATCGTTGAGGACTTAGCACAGACTCCGTCGGCTATGTCTGCTTTAGAGGTTCTTCAGAGCTGCCCTTCTCAGAGGAAGTCCATGCTATCTGCCATTGGTGGCATAGATCCGGCCGATTCGGATTTAATAACTTTTGACTTAGAACGCCACACTCTAAGACTACCTCCTCAAATCGCCTTCCTCATACAGGTAATTATTGATTCCAAGACAATTCATCGTACAGTTATTGATGAAGGTGCCTCAACTTGCATCATGTCCGTTGCCTGTTGGAAAGCGATTGGATCTCCGGCGTTGAGCCAATCTCCCACCACCTTGGAAGCTTTTGATGGAAGAGCGTCCCGTCCTTACGGTATACTCCAATGTTTACCAATCTCTTTGGAAGGGAAGACGGTCGAGATGGAAGTTGAAGTTGTTGATGCTACTCTAACCTACAACCTCCTTCTCGGACGTAGCTGGATATACGCAATGCAAGCTGTTGCTTCATCTTTCTTCCGAATTATTCGTTTTCCTCATCAAGGGAAGATCGTTACCGTTGACCAGCTCTCCTTTTTTGCTTCTTCTTCCGAAGGCACCATCCCGTTCGTGGACCATACTTCCAAATTACCTAAGACTCTGGGAGCTGGACTTTTCAAAGATCCTGATGTTATGGGTGTTTTTCCCCTCCCTCCTATAAATGTCGCCTCTGTCAATATGATCGCTACTGGCTCTGATCCGTGGCTCGTACCCCCTACAGACCAAGTAGATTCCTGGGGTGACCAGATGCCGTTGAGTCCTGCCGAGTTTAATTATGTTGAAATCATTGCTGCCTCGGCTCCCTCTTCTGCGCTTACTCCATCCTCAAGACTTCTAGATGAGGCTTCTTCGGATTCTCTAGGAGAAATATTCCTCTCCGACGAAGCTATTATTGAGACCATGTCTCCAGAGGAACCTCCCTGGTACAGTTCTCACCATCGTTCCTCATTTCTCCCTGCCTCGCAGCATTTCCTGACATGCCTCGAGCGGTTCGCTCCTTGTCTCCCATCACAAATCCTTCAAACGCCTATTCAAATTGATCAGGTTTTTTCTGAAGGAAATATGGCAAACATTACACGAACCCAACCCCTCGACATCTCTGTTAAACCCGGGATAGTCGAGCATCTTCATATCGGAGTCACTTGTACTCCAGAGGAGATTCAACTCTATTCTGAACTTTTTCGCGAATTTCGTGATGTTTTCGCTTGGTCCTATGAAAAAATGCCTGGCATTGATTCTAGTATAGTGATGCATGAAATAATCACGTACCCAGATGCTAAGCCTGTTTGTCAACGTCTACGCCCTGTACATCCTAGGAAGGCTGCGGCGATTAAGGCCGAAGTAGAAAAACTTCTTAACGCCGGTTTTATTTACCCTATTCCTCTTACGGATTGGGTATCTAACATTGTCCCTGTAACTAAAAAACAAGGTACAATCCGGGTTTGTGTCGATTACCGTGATATAAACAAAGCCTGTCCTAAAGATAATTTTCCCACACCATTCATTGATCAGATCATTGACGAGTGTGCCGGCAGTGAAATGTATTCTTTTATGGACGGTTTCTCCGGTTATAACCAGATCAATATTGCTCCTGTTGATCAACACAAAACGGCCTTTATTTGCCCATGGGGGACTTTTGCCTATAAAAAGCTCCCTTTCGGTCTTAAAAATGCCGGTGCTACCTTCCAGCGCACAATGTCGTATGCATTTCATGACATTCGGCATATTGTGCAACCTTATCTGGATGATCTTCCTGCTCATTCAGCTAAACGTCAGGACCACCCTAAACACCTTCGCGAAATCTTTCTTCGCTGTCGGTACTACCGAATCCGGCTAAATCCCCACAAATGTGTCTTCTGCGTTGAATCTGGCAGACTTCTCGGTTTTATCGTTTCTAAAGAAGGCATCCATTTGGATCCCCTTAAAGTCGAAGCTATCGTCAATCTCCCTCCCCCAAATTCTTTGCATCAGTTACAAAGTTTGCAGGGGAAAGCCAATTTTTTACGCCGTTTTGTTCCCAACTATGCCGAAGTAGCTAAAGGTTTTACGCGATTACTAAAGCGTGATATCCCTTTCCATTGGGATACCACAGCTCAGGAATCTTTTGAACGTCTCAAGAGTTTACTTGTTTCTGCTCCATTGCTTCGTCCTCCGAATTATTATCGCGACTACACCTTGTATTTGGCTGCCGCCGATACCACTATCGGCATGGTTCTTGTCCAAACCGATGATGATAACACTGAACATGTTATTTACTATCTCAGTCGCAACCTGTTAGACACGGAAACTCGATATGCTTATATCGAAAAGTTGGCACTAGCCGCAGTTTGTGCTGTACAACGCTTTTGTCATTATATTCTTCTGCGTACTACTACTGTGATTTCTGATTGCAACCCCATGACGTATATATTGTCACGCCAGTTACTAGGGGGCAAATACTCAAAGTGGATTGTTATCCTCCAAGAGTTTGACTTGGAATTTACCACTGCCAAGTCTAAGAAATCTCTTGTGTTCGCTGAGTTAATTTGTTCTTTGCCATCGTCGTCCTCGACCTCGCCAGCAGAAGACCAAATACCAGATGAAACCCTGTTCCTAATTAGCACCCTCGATCCATGGTACGGAGATATAATCACATATCTGCAAACGTCCTCCTTCCGTCCGGGTGTGTCTAAAGACGCTCGGCGGAGGATTCGTCATCAATCTCAACCCTACCGTATCATCGGAGATACATTATATCGTCTTGGTGCAGACTCCGTTCTTCGCCGTTGTCTTACTCTAGAGGAAGCTGAACGGGTTCTCAATGACTGCCACGCTGGCGCTTGTGGCGGACATATGTCCGGATATGCTACAGCCCAAAAAATCCTTCGTGCTGGCTATTTTTGGCCCTCTATTTTCAAGGATTGCATTCTTGCCGTCCGGTCTTGTCATGAGTGCCAGATATACCAGCGGAAGATGCGAGCGCCTTCTGCTCCGTTGCACCCTGTAGTTTCCGTCGGCCCTTTTGCAAAATGGGGAATTGATTATATGACCTGTAACCCTCGCTCGGCCGGGGGGCATGGGTTTATCATCGTTGCCGTCGATTACTTTACTAAATGGGCCGAGGCGATGCCTACATTAACTGAAGACGGTCACACTGCGGCGCAATTTTTATTCAATCATGTTATTTCACGATTCGGTGTCCCTCAAGCCATTGTCACTGATCACGGAAAGCATTTCCGTAATCATATGATGTCGGAGTTAACAACCCAGCTAGGCTTGCAACACGATAGTTCAACTCCATACTACCCTCAGTCCAATGGTCAAGTTGAAGCTGTCAATAAAATCTTGGTCACAATGCTTCAACGTATCGTTGGTGTGCATAAATCTAACTGGCATTTGATGTTATTCCCTGCCTTATGGGCTTACCGAACTGCCGTGAAGGATGCCACTGGTTTCACTCCATTTCAACTAGTTTATGGACTAGAGGCTACCCTTCCAATTGAATGTGAAATCCCTTCATTGAAATTAGCCATCGAACTGCTTCCCAACACTACCCCGTTAGAAGAACGCCTTCTTTACCTAGAACGGTTAGATGAGACTCGTCGCCTGGCCTCTTTGGCCATCGAAACACAAAAGAAGCGAGTCAAGACTCACTTCGATCAGACCGTCCATCCGCGTTCTTTTGTTGAGGGAGACTTGGTCCTACTCTATGATCAAGCGAAAGATAAGCTAGGCGCAGGAAAACTCGAGTCTATGTGGCTAGGCCCTTATATTGTCAAGAGAGTCCTGCAGAAAGGGGCCTACGAGCTGATTGATTATGAAGGAAACCCTCTTGGGAAGCCCCGAAATGGGCTTTACTTGAAAAAGTACTATGCGTGATGCTGGTACATTTTATTATGTACATACATGTACTTTGGTGTGTTGTGTGTCGGTTTTCGAGACACAGCTGCCACTTATTGTGTTTTTTGCTTCTTGTGCAGATGCCGGATGCACCTTATGTTGGTTTCGCTGATGGTGCCTACCGCAGTACCCGCAGTTTGTCTTCTGCGGCATGGGTAATCTACGATCCTCATAACGAGCTAATAGATTGCCAGGGTGTGTGTTTAGGCCATACTACTAACAATGTTGCCGAATACTGTGTTGTAATCGAGTTACTTGCTAGAGCAATTAATTTCGGTATTCACGCATTGATAGTAAACCTGGACTCTCAACTTGTTGTCCACCAGCTCAACAGGCAATATTCCGTCAGAAACCATCATATACTAAGGTTGTATTTACGTGTAAGGTTGTTGGAAAGACATTTTGATTTTATTACATATCAACATGTTCCGAGACAATTAAACACATTATCTGATGCATTGGCCAATCATGTATTAGATAGACATCTGCATAATTTGTAATTAAAACATTATGTAAGCAAGCACATGAAAACACAATAATGAACCATGAACATATGTATATATATATACGTGAGTGTCAAAATGTTTGCGCCCTGCGCATTACATAATCCAAAAAATAATACATGTCCAAAACTCATACAGCCGTCGACAACATGTCTCTCAAAAAAACGTGCAAAAAATGAAACCTAGGCGTCTAATCGCGGTGATGCTCATGATAGCATGTCACCGCCCGCACCACATGTCTCAACAGATGATGGACGCGAGTAGACACTCCCACCGTATGCCTCTGGTACACTCTAGGCACGTCCGCCAGTCTGCCATAATCTGGGATCCCTCGAGTAAGTGCCTCAAGGTTCTGTACTAGGTCATCATCGTCACCCTCTGCCTGAGGGTCCGCTGCAGGTTGTACTCTCCGTACGTTGTGAGGCAAGTCGGCTTGTCGTTCTGCACCAATGTCTGCATACATATATAGATGTTGTAAGAAGCAGACATAAATTATAAAAACTCGAATATGCTATAGTACTGAAAACATAAAAGGTCCTTACCTAGCTCCTCGTCCCAGTCCTCTCCCTCAGGCAACGGGAGATCTGGATCTCCAGTAAAATCAGTGCCCGCATAGGGCCAGTCCTCCACGACGATCAACTGGTGTTGGAGCCAAATGAAGAACTCGGGCCTCCAGGACATCTGCTGGCCCCCACCTCCTCTGGGCATAAGTGGTGCCCATCGAGCCAATCTCGGCTCCCGTGGCACTGGATCTGCCACTATACCTCCTGGGATCCGGAATATCGGTAGCCGCTCCAGAAAAAATGATACTATGATGGATCCATATCCGAACTGTTTATTGCCATCACGCTTACATTTGGTAAGCTGCCTCTTTATATTTGTTGTTACTGCTGTGGCCCAATCAAATAATGTAGGGTGTAGGCACTCAGTTGCCAGCAGCAAATGATTCTTGCTGGCCTCGTGGGGTGCCTGTACCCCAGCCGTCCGAGTGATAGTGAATAGTACCACTCGTAGCACCAAATCTGGGATAGTGACAATGTCCACTTTGGCACTATTGGATCCAAAATGAGCCCCAGGACAAACTCTGGCCATTACCTCCCCCATCTTTTCCCCAGAAGGTCTACTACCGGTCAAGATGGGCCGTGCGCCCCGCCGAGATAGTCCAGTAATAAAATAAACATCAGAGACATCCAACTCCAATGTCTGGTCTTTCAGGCGAAATACCTGATCCTCAATATCCCAGGCATCCACAATAAACCTTAGTAACTCGGGCTGTGCACGTAGATATGAGGTAAGGAAGAATTTTTTCAAACCACAATCTCGCAAAGCATCCATGCATGCGTCATCTTCCAATGCCAAAGCATCTATGGCCTCATGTTCCCTTTCTCTCCATTCTATAGCCATTTTGACCAATTCCTGCAACCAAAACACCAAAATGTCATCATAAGATCAATGGTGGAACCAAAAATCAAAGAAAATTGCATTTTCAACGGTCAAAATTATGTGTAAATTGGTTCGCGCAATTGGCGCGACTGTTTTACAAACAGTCGCGAAAATGGCGCGACCCCTTTTAGAAAAATAGCCCATTGGCACGAACCCGCGTGGGAAACTCGCGCCAATGGGCGCAACCCTATTTTTTGCAATACCCCTTACAGAGGATAATTCTGTGGATAGAAAACTGAAAGAATGGAATAAAAATGAAGCTAAGGATGAGGCCTCTTACCTGTTTCAAACGGCGGCTCGAATGGTCTCCTGGATTGGTCGCAATCAGCAGTTGAAATTTGCACCCAAAACCCTCCAACGGTAAACTCACAAGGTAAAAAGTGAAAAGTAATTTTATTTTTTACTATTTCACTATTTATAGCTTCTTTTGGCTTAAAAAACACATTAAAATCATATTTTTGTGAATATTTTTATGTCAAAGTAGGATTTTACGCTGTTTTTGTGTGTTGACAGGGATTAGTGCCACTCGAGCAACATAATGAACTCTTTTTTTCAGTTTTTGAGCTCAGTAAAACACGAGAAAAGGTTACTTCAAGGTCCGCTTTCAGCTCTTTTCTGACCATTTAAAGAGGAAAAGATTGCCGAGTCGCTCCTCTTGACTCGTTAAATGGTGATAAGGGGCGGTCGTGTTAAGTTCTTTTTTGTCGACCGTTAAAACATAAAAAGATTACCGGGTTTTTGTCATTTCAAACTCGTTAGTGGTTACGAAACGACGTGGTTTTGACCGCTTTTTTACTTTTTTCAGGTCGAAGTCACTAATCATGAAAATTACTCCTCGATCGTAATGATCGGGCGGTTCTTTCGGGTATTATTTTATACTTTTTCGGGCCCGAGAGACACAACTGTACGAAAAAGGACATCCCTGGAGTTTCCTTTTCTGCTGTCTTTTCAAACTCTCTAAACAAGAAAAGACGCCGAGTTCTTCCTTTGTCAGACTCGTTAAAACTTAATGACATCGGATTTTGTCACAACACAAGCATATGCTATCCCCATCAAGCTTGTTAAAAATAACTGGGGTACTCGCCAGAAATGGTGGGGGAAAATAAAAATTTTGAACCATAATTGTTACCGTAACGGCAGTATGTCGCTCTTGAACATGGCACTTTTTGCTTTCGTGTCCAGGGTGGGGATATTTCATCTCATATCTTTCACTTGCTTCCATGGATTTGGGTACCCTATTTGATCTCTCATTCACTCATTGCCTCATCATAATGACCTTTGATACATTGATGTCAAATACTGCCAATTCCGTTAATGTGCCGCCGATATGTTCAAGAGAAGTTGACCTCTGCAAATAAACAACCTCCCTCTGATAGTTCGCACAATCTTGATTCACGACATTATCTCTCTGTCTCGTGTCGATGATGTGGGAAACATTATGGCCCGCCTTCGATCAAGGTCACTCCCTGTCGACTTCAGCTCATTATCCAGGAAGTTGACCTAGAGACTTCCTTCCGGTGCCTTGGAGCCTGCATGCCTCAATGGCAGGCTCTTCGTGTTCGACGTGAGGTTTTCATCATTGGCCTCCGATTGAATGATTCTACGGGTGTTCGACTTCAGCTTATTAATTCACACGCCGTAGATTGTACCTATAGTACCTTGAGGGCCATTGTCATTATTGGTGGTACCTCTCGCGTCTGTTAACAGTTTCCATTATTGACTGGTAATCAGGCGATGTTCATGCATGCTCGACTTCAGCTCATATATTCACATGCTTGGACTTGTACTCTTGTTCGGGTCGAGATGGAGCGCAAGACCCTGGATTGTGTCTGTCGTAATCCAGGCGTGATTCTTGGTACTTGACTCATTCACTGGATGGCTGCGACCATACCTGAGTCAGTTCATTGATCCTAACCAGATGGTTGCGTCCATACTATGGATCCAGATTATTTATGTACTCTCTTATGGATGGCTGCGACCATGCCACGTACATCATGTAATTGAACTATCAGTCATGTCTCTCAATACAGCTCCTCGGCGGCAATAACTATATGTGCTCTTGTGTGCTCTTATGTGCGTTCTGGTAAAGCATTTCACCCCTCTCCACCTCTCGGACTTCATGCTTTAGGGGGCATCTGTTACACAGTAATTTGTCACCATCCCTGTTACTCCTCTTATCGTACCTTAGAGGACTCATTCCGGGAGTTATAAGAAGTGACAAGGGCTAAAAACACTTGCATTATGTTCCCCTGAGTATGTACTCCATGTTCCCTGGAGACACCTTCTGCAGATCATCCCTAAAAAGTGCTCTTTTTCCATTGGCGCAAGTCCACAGTATCCTACCCGCACCAATGATGGAGATCCTCAAAAGAGGGCGCGACCATTGGCGCTCTATCTTAGAGCAACAGTCGCACCAACCAAATTTAGTCGTGCTTTTTGCCTTAATGCACGTCCGACTGTTGTTTCCTTCATTACATGGAGCTTTTCTGAGGATAGAAAATCAGTTTTTTGTCGAGCTTTATCCATCTTTATGGCTTTTGCTAATTCCACGAAAGGTGTCCCGGTTCATCGCATCCTCCTCCCTTCTTCATCTATATAAGCTTGTCATTATGCATTGGGGGAGGGAGAGAGTGTTGGTGTTAGTGTTATGCTAGTGATTTGGTGATTGAGTGATAGTAGTGATGATTATTGGTTATGGAGTGTTAGATGTTGAGTTTATGGAGGAATGCTAGTGAGTGCTAGAGAGGTTATGCTGCCGGAGAAGAGATGCATGTCAAGACACATATAGTTACTCGCCCAGCGAGGAGAAGGGTCGACGTTAGAACAATGGTTGTAACTTTTCCTGTTTATTAATTGATGAGCGACTGCTATTATAGTTCCAATCTCATTATCTATCATGGTGATATGTTGATTTATTTCCTTTCTGACTGAAATATAGTTGTGCCTTGGTAGTTTTTATGTTGGTATCTGTCTCTTCCTTTGCATGTGCAGGTATTCGTCATGATCTGTTGGAGCAAGGAAGCGAGGATATCAACTCTGCTTCAATCATAGCGTTGGACTCCAGGTTAGTCTTCTTGATTCACCTTTGATGCATAACTAGGAACTTGCATAGCAGCGTGGTTTGTTTGTGGCTAGTTCTGTGATAGGCTAGTGGGATCGCCTCTGTCCGCAGAGGGGATTTACCTTACCAACACTCCTTCTTCTCCTTCTCTGTCATCTTTCGATGGCATGATAGGGTACCTATTATTGCAATTCAATCATGACGAGAAGACATCAATTCAAACATTCCTAGCCTAAGATGATGCATTCTCATCCATAAACTAAGCCTGGAACAAGTGATAGGCTAGGAAGACGGGTGCAGTTACTACGCAGTTGTGCAGTTCAGACATGCAAGGGGAACCATTGAGCCTTGATATTGTGCATTGCGCAGTTCAGGCATGGCTAAGGAACAATATTGTATAGTTTTCGGAGCCAGTGGGATAGGTTGAGGGGATGGACCTTGGGAGAGCATACACGGGACCTACGCATATACGAAATATATGCATATATCGAATCTGCACATATACAGAAGATATGCACATATACAGAAGATACAAATATATAAGATAGGTGTGCTTGTACAGAAGATATCTGCATATATGGAAGTTGTGCATATATTAATATATGTGTATCTTCCGTATATGTGCATATCTTATGTATATCCATAGCTTCCATATATGTGTATATTTCGTATATGCATAGCTTCCGTATATTCGCATATCTTCTGTATATGTACAACTTTTGTATGTGTGCAATTTTGTATATGTGCATCTACTGTATATGTGCAACTTCTTGATATGCACATATATGGAAGAAGCACATAAACGAAAGTTGTGCATATACAAAAAAACATGTGCATATATGAAAGATTTGCATATACGGAAGTCACACAACTTCTTTATATGCACATCTTCTGTATCGCATATCTTCCATATATGCATATGCTACCACTTGTCACTGGAATCTAGAATCTTTCGTATATTCATATGTCGAAGTTACCAATATATAGAAGATATGAACATATATAGAAACTTTGTGATGCACGTCTAACCATAGGTCCTGCACTTATAAATAAGCACATACCATAAAAATACTAGATTGAAACCCAATATCAAAATGGACTTAAAATCTCAAATATGATTTACTAAAGACATAAAATATTTAGAGGAGAACTTATCATACTTCACTCTTACACCTACTTACACACCTCTACATACTTACATGACTCATGGGCTCACCTGGATTTATACAAATTGATTAGAACCCAGGTAGGTTCTAGATCCTAAACTAACTCCCAAAATATCTCTCATGATCCATAAAATCTCTCATCTAATGATTTAAACTTAAATAGGAATGAAACAACTTATATGTATACTCATAAACACAAAGATAGAATAGAAAAACACTTCATTTTATTAATAGGAAAATACTGAACTATGCTTACAAACATAATGGAAATAAGATAGCTCAGACGATGGTAGCTTCTCTCTGAGAAGAGATGTGGTGGTTACATGCCTCTGAACTGAGTTAGAATGAGGCTCAAGAGAATTTTTATTATTGAACAATAAGAGAAAACCCTAACCCGAGGAGATGTAACACCAAGAGTTTATGGGTCACGTTGGGGTTAGTTGGGTAGCCAACTTCTCGGGGTCGTAACTTGGTCATATTATCTCCATTTCATGTGTATGATACCTTGTTGGAAAGATCTCTCTAAGGATTAAAATTGCCAATGCAATTACCTATGTAATTTCCAAATGAATTTTGTAAAAAAAATGTTGTTTAGGGCCTAAAAACAGCTCCAGAAGTTTAGGACCCGAAGAACTTCCAACAATAGTAAATTGTGCTACAATTAAGGAAAATGAAAAAATGAAAGCAACAATGGTGATGGAACAAGTTGAATAGGCGGGTGGCCACCAATATCCACCTAGATAATATAATCCCTTATCCCTAGATAAGAGCTAACTAATCCAAAATTTTCTCAAACCTACCAAAATACTCTCGAATCTTCTCCTATTTACAATAATTTTCATTTTCTCCTAAAAATATAGAAAAAATACATTAATTAATTAAATCCTAACTTTGTAAGCCAGCTCCCTTAGTAAACATTTGACCTAGGTTAGATGCATCTGCATCACTACACATATACAGAAGTTGTGCATATATGGAAGTTGCACATATACGGAAGATATGCACATATAGAAAAGATACACATAGACAAAATATGTGTGCATGTACAAAATATATGCGCATATATGGAAGTTTTGCATATATGTGTATCTTCCGTATATGCACAACTTCCTTATATGCACAACTTCCATATATGTGATACTTTTGTATATGTGTATCTTCTGTATATGCGCATATCTTCCATATATGTGCATCTACTATATATACACAACTTATGTATATGTGCATCTATTGTATATGTGAAACTTATGTATATATTTCTCTCCATCATTATTTTTTTGTAGACAGACTAAGAACTGCAACTACATATTGTTTTGGTGATGATGACCTAGTGCTATCAAGTAAGAGGTAGAGAAGCTACACATAAGCATTATCAAGTCCTCAGTGTACAACCAATCTTATTGAAACAAAGCTTCTAGTGTATTATATTTCAAGGGTAAATCCTATGAAAGAATCAACATATTGTCATTGTCTTTAAACTATCTTAAAGTAAGACATTTATATGCCCTATGCTTAAATATTGCACAATGCTCCTAAGGCATACTTCCCTTATAATTATGTTTTGGTGTTAGAATCTTTATAAATATGGATAAACTAAATTTGGAATTATGTTTAATGATTTAATCCTTTCAGGAAAATGTCTTATTACTTTTTTCATTAGGAACTAAATTTTTTGGAGAATAGGTAGCATCAATTAGATATGTTTCGATTACACAATATACAACTATTTCATCAATTCTATACACTAGATACAACTACTTCATAAATGTACAAACATGCCAATTACAACATGTGCAATGATACTTTAACTAATGAAGCTTGGGAAACCAAATTTTCACCAAGCCACTTGAGCTAAGGTCATTTCAACCTTTCATCCTCTCTTTGGGTGCAACCACAAGTTCAATCAGTCAAGGTGTCCCATGGGTCTAGCGAAACCTCATTGGAATTGAACCTTTCCTAATGGTGAAAAACTCATATCTTTACACCATTGGAGTCCTCTAAAATTTTCCCCTTATATAACACATTTTGAGAAGGAGTTGATATCATTAGGACAACCATGATAGTTTCAACATTCTCCTAACTTAGAAGGAATTAAGGATGCACATGGTACAAAAAGGCTATCAAAAAAGGATAAATGCAAAGCTTAGTTAGTACCAAAGGGTTATTCCGAGTTACAAGGAATTAAATTTTTTGATATTTATTCTCTTGTTCCTAAGTTTACTTCTATTATATCTATTGTACTAATTTTGATCTTGAAGTAGAACAAATGGATGTGAACATAACATTCCTTTGTGGGGATCTAGAAGAAGAAAACTACATGAAGCAACTAGAAGGATTTGTTGTGAAAGGAAAGAAAGAGTCGCTATGCATGCTAAAAAATTCCTTGTATGGGTTAAATAAATCACCAATGATGTTGTATCAAGAATTTGATACTTATATATTGGGACTTGAAACATCCCCAATTCTCCCAACTGGGGTGATGCAACTGGCACCAACACCACTACCTTAATCATAAAATATACAAATACATAACATGACATAATAACATGCAATAAAAACCATCAAAGATAAACCATGGGCATGCATAAAATAAGTTTCAAATACTTATATGTTAAAATATGTCGATCAAACTATGGAAGTTGGGATAATATTATTTTTAGCAAACAACAATACAAGGTCATGGTCGGGCTTCACTATAAAAAAAAGACAACTATGATCTGGCAATGTTTCCTTGGGCTAGAAAAAAAAGGAGCTTGAGCTCCTCGCAATTATTTTGAAAAGACACAACCCCCATCATATAGCTAAATAGCATTGCAAGTATATGAAACTCTTATATCCATATGAACATTAGTCTCTCCCTAAGAACTCGTGTTCCAAGACATGCTCACATATGAAGATCTATGGAACAAAATGCAAGAGAGAGAATATTATGACTTGCTTCCTATCCACCAACCCAAAATAAGGAAAATGGAAAAACAAAGAAAGCAATTCCCTTCAAAAGTAGAGGCCCTTTGAAAGGCCATAAATGAAGAGAAAAGGCTTAAAGCTAAGGCCCTTGAAAGGAAAATATTTCAAGCTGAAATGGGAATAGAACAACAAAGGTTGGCCAAGACCAAAGCCTTCATTATTGATCAAGTAACTCTTCATGATGATGAACGAAAAACATAAGAAAATGTATCTAACCTTCCAAGAATCATACTTGATACAAATTCTCAACTATGAACACATTCATTATATGTAAGCATAGTTTTGTTTGTAAGGTAAGGTCCCACCTACAATGCTCATGTTGGCTCCCAATTTTTATACACACACATATATTAAAGTGCACATATATGAAAGAAAACTTTTGTATGTGTGTGAATTTTGTAAGTGCACACAAATATAAAAAAATGCATATCTAAAATCCACACATGTAGATATGGAAGTGCATATAGGAAAATATTTATAAAACCTTATTGTCATATTTGTGTTCTCCTAATACTTCAAATTGTAATAGGTACTCTATAAATGGGATCTCATGCAAAATGAGGCCATGCATGCCCACCACTTGTCATCTTATAATTGAATCCAAACTATCTCAGGATGCGCTGAGGCATCTAGTAATCAAGCCCTTTGATGCACATCGCGTTGGCTTCTTAACTAGACATAGGATACATTTGGATAATTTGTTTATATCTAGGCATCTAGGCCTCCACAAGTGCAACCGAGAAATGCTTAAGAAAATAGTTCGATCTAGATTTCCTTGCCTTAGCCAACATGTCGACCCCAACAGAATGGCAATATAGATGGAATGATAGGTGGATCTAGGTGGCAGAGGATATCAACGTGGAAGGCAAAGGTGATGACACGTGACACTAATTTTTTTCAATTTTAGGTGGCTAATTGGATAGGTGGTAGATGACACATGGTGGTAGTAGAGAATAACACATGGAAATGTGTTGACTTGGAAGATTAGGTGGCAGTGACATCAAAGTGATGACATAGTAGTGACATGGAAGAGATGATGTGGAGGTGACATGGAAGACATGACATGGAAAGAGAACCACGTGGAAAGTTTTGATTGGTTCTCAAAATTTCCACATGAGAACTCTCGAAGTCTCAGGACTTGCATTGGGATTGGTTTGGTAGAATTTTTCTTTTTATTTTAATTTTCTCAAGTAGGACCATACCATGCCATGCAAGAATCCTATTGTCTAGGGGTGTAGGTAGCATGCACATGAGATTGAAGTCATGATCTGAATTCATCAAAAGAAAAAGAATTTGGTTGAGGTTCCAAAAATGGTCTTGATTTCATGCGTAAGAGGTTATTTGGTTATTTGGGCCTTCGGTTATAGAGAAATATAGTGTATAAAATTTTAATCTTTGATATGAATATAAATGAATAGGTGAAATACCTATTAAATTTCTTTTCCCTACACTTGGTCATATGGATTCCATTAAAGCCCTTAGAACTAAAGTGTTATATGAAGGTGCATTTAGGAAATTCAAATTTTTAAAAAAGAATTTGTTTTTTTATTTTATGAAAACATGTTAATGTTTTTGACACATAATTTAACTAAATCGTTCACCAACGACAAGTGATGGACATGCATGGACTCATTTTGCATGAGATCCCATTTATAGAGTACCTATAGAAATTTGAAGTATTAGGAGAACAACGAATATGACAATAATATTTTATAAATATTTTCCTATATGCGATTCTAGATATACATGTGTGGTTGTTAGATATGCATGTCGTTATATTTGTGTGCAATTACAAAATTCACACATATACAAAGTTTTTCTTTCATATATGTGCACTTTAATATATGTGTGTATATAAAAATTGGGAGCCAACATGACCATTGTAAGTGGGACCTTACCTTAGAAATGAAACTATGCTCTAATATAAAAAAGAGATTAAATATATTGACAGTTTCATATGTAGGAATGAAAGCACATTTATGAAAGTGGATTTCTCTATATCTTCTTGCATATCTATATGCATATATATAAGTGCTTGCATATACAGATGGCTTCTAACATTGAAAGGGGTTGATTTTGGGGTAGTTGTTTTCTTTTGCCTCCCTTTCTTGCTAGAGACTCGCGTGGGGTGAGAGGTATGGTGACAAAAAGCACATGGGTGAACCCACCATCGGAGTAGCAAGGAGTGTTGGTGTCACCATATTGGCTTGATGGAGGGCCTCTAATGCATCTTGTCAGGTGTATCCAACCATCTGCCATGTCTCAACCTATCATCCATGTCCAACATGTATCATGATTGAGACCTAATATCATATTCCTCAGTAGTCCTTTCCTCTTTCCCATGGTTGATCCTCAATTGTTCTTGTCTCTGCAAATTTCATAGGCTATGAAGGATTATTGCATTACCTTCTACTTCATTTTCTTGAGCTTTGACAAGTCTTTCCCGTGACTTAATCAACCTGTTATTTTCTGCCTTACAACTTTTAATATTTTCCTTCAAACTCCTCAGTGTATCTACTAAATCAGGAGAATACTCATATACTTTCTACTCAGATGATTTGTAAGGAGAGTCACGTGAATTTTAATCCACCGTTCTGTTCATCATCTCTAATCTTTTATCGCCTGCAAACATGCCATGCTAGATAAACCAAATATAGATATAATCAAATAACACCTTAGTGTGTTTCATGGGAGGCTATCCTGTATGCAACATCAATTGATATTAGAATAATATAAATAATGACACCAACACCATCATGATGAAACAATTGCAATAATGACCACCACAATGCATGTCTAACCTACTATGCATGATAAACATAATAGTCACAATGCATGCACAACCAACACATTGAAAACTAACATGCATGCATAACAATCACATTCACCAAACTCTTTAGCACCCAATGACTCTTTATTAGACCTACCTATTAAAGGCACACTGGCCACACTTTAATGGTTGTCATAAAAATTCTGATTTTTCCTTCCTTGGACAAGTAAGGCACCTCTTTCCCCAAGCAATTGGACCTCCCTTAGACCTCTTAGTGTTGGGAAAAATACTAAGAGGGGGGGGTGAATTACTATTTTAAACTCACTTTAAACTTTCATTTAATATTCTTGATTTTATGCTATTGTCATTTATGAAAACCACGTATATACGTGACTTCTGTGAAGTAAAGTCGCGCATATTCAATTAACTAACTTTTCGTATGTTCCATCAAATATTTATCTTTAACTAGTGCATCATTAGGTCATTATTCATTTATTAAGAAGAAACCATGAGAAGCAAAGAGAATATAACACAAAACGTAAGAAACACACATAGAACAATGAGATTTTATGTGGAAACCCAATGTGGGACAAAACCATCATTGTCGTTATCTTTTTCTTCTTACTTTATTACAAAGGAAAACATATTAAAATATTGTATTGGAACATACTCATATCAGTATACAGGGACCCGCCTGTAGACGACTACAACCTTCTCTCATTCTCCAGCACCCCATTAAAAGGGAGCTCTAAACCCCTAATCTCGTTTATCGGCTCCTACCAGAAGGGAGCTCCTACCCCCTGCACAAATTCTCTAGCTACTACTAGAAGGAAGCTTCGACTCCCTCAATGAAAGCTCTGACCCTCAGCACCTCTTGTGGACCATGTTTCATAATGTTTCATAGTAGATCCACCTAACTTAACACATCAAAGCTATAGGCCACCTTTCATCATATTTTCAAATTGGACCCACTTCCATCATTAAGTTCAAACCAAGTAACAATTTTAAAACCAATCACTGAATCAAATCACCCAATCATTGAACCGACTGAATCATCAAATCAATCACTGAATCAAATCACCAAATCATTGAACCAACTAAATCATCAAATCAATCACTGAATCTTGTCAACCAATGCAGCTATATCAAGGAAATTCATATCATATCATATCAATGCATAACCACTCATAAGTATACTAGACCATATACTATTCATCACAGAAACCAAATGTTCTCTATAAACCCTAATTAAACACATGTCAAAATGTATATGCTACTTCTATGAAGCACACCTGTGTATGTACACGATTCCTTTGAAGATGACCTGCATACAAATCTCAATATATTGACAGCTGAATATGAATCACTGTAATACTCAAATAACCACTAAACCAATTACTAAATAAATCATAGATCATTAAGTTAATTACATATCACAACAGAATAGCATATTTACTAATCAACATTTCATTCCATAACCAACTAAACTCAACCAGTACGGTCAAACATAGATTATCATGATAGAGACATCATTGACAAACAACAACAAACATAATAGAAAAGATCAAATGTCATCAACAAGCCATATTGCAAAACCTTAAAAGACATATGTGACTTCCATAAAACATATCAATGTGTGTATGCAACAACCATGCATAACACCCATGTACAAATTCTGAACACACTGAAAAGTGTATAGATTCTACGAATTCTTTTTAGTGTGTTTATAAAAATGTATATATATCATGCGAAGTCTTTTCAATGTGTTCAGAAAAGCGTATATATTTTGCAAAGTATTTTTAGTGTGTTCAGAAAAATGTATATAGTCTGCAAAGTCTTTTAAGTCTGCTCAAAAAAACATGTATATATTTTGTGAAGTCTTTTTAGTGTGTTCAGAATTAGTACGTGGGTGTTACGCATGGTTGTTGCACATTAACTACAATCTTGTATACTATATTTTTCTAACATTTGTTTCAAAGACAATAATTAATACAATGAGGAGATTTTTTAGTTTTTTTTTATGAAAGAAAATATAATTCAAAGTTGTTCTTGGGTGCATTCTTGTATGCTATGTTTATATGCATTTTTTCCAAAGTCAATTTGTAATACAAGGAGGATTGTTTTTGTTTTAGCTTTTTTAAAGAGAAAATATTGGGAAATGGATGACATTGGTGGTTTAGTAGAGCTTCACGGCTCAATAACTCTTTCTTATTTGGAAAATATCTTACAACCAAGAGTCTATGGAGGCCAATAACTAATGATGATTATTAGAGAAAAGTCATAGAAGAAATATGAATAAATCATATATCTTTAAAAGAACGAACAATAGATTAACTGATCAATATTTTAGAAACTTAAGAATTCTTGCTAGCCTTAGGTTTATGGTGTTGTAAGATGAATAATTGCGAATTGAAAGAAAATCAAATAGGCCTATATCCCTAGATAATTGGAACATAGGAAATCAAACACATAAAAGACCTTAGAAGGGAACATAGGAAATAAAACACATAAATAGCCTTTGAATGATTCTATTTGAGAAAGGACAATGACTACTCACATTGGTGAAATTTTATGATAAAGAGATAATGAAGGTTTATCTAAACAATATCATTGAATGTATTTCTAAATATTTCTTCTTCTCATAAAAAAAAGGATATAAATTTTGTATTTTTTTTCTTCTCCCAATAAAGTTGATGCTTAAAATATTTGATTGTTTCATAGATAAATTAAAAAGAAAAAACATGGGTTAAAAACTCAGTTAATTATTTGCCTAAGAATAAGGACGCCTTAATATATGTGAAATTGGTATAAACACAATAATTATGTGGGCCATGTTAGATGGATGGACACTCTTTGTTTGACTCTTGTTGGAGCATAAGAGGATTGGAATGCACTTCCTCGATTCATCTAATTGAGGAGGTATAACTTTAAAACTTTTGGGAAGGTTTCACCCCATTCTATCCAAAAATTTAGTAGCAAATGGGAGAACACTTTATGAAAGGATTTTAGATATCATCATGTTGGCATTTTTGAGTATTATTGTAAAATCTGGCTCTTTATTCTATTTTGAGAATACATATAGAATCATATTATTAATTGCCAAATAATATGAAATGGAAACTATATCCAATTGTAATAATCCATATTCTGTTTATCACAATATTTTTCTAAAAATATCATTATTTAATGATACTCTAACATGGTTTTTTTATTAAGAGAAATTTGAGATTTAAAATGTGCTTTTAAGAAAAATAAAAAAATAACAGTGAAAACAATAAAATAAGAGTTATGAATTTATAAATGAAAAGAAAAAAAAACTTTTTAATAGTATTCTTTTTATGTATGTTTAGTCAAGTCTAGGTTTACTCAAATATCAAGTGGGAACCTCCTAGATGACGAATTGAATTTTCAGACTTCAAGTGGGCACATACTAGATCAGGGATTGAATTTTGCATACCAAAAATGCCAACTCCATTTGAGTCATTTTGTTAATACATTTTTTTGTTTTAAGGTCCATTGTTGATCTCACAATTCCGTAATATTTATTTACTCAAATAAATATTATAAATTTAGTTGTTATTTTCAGGGATTAAACTATACAACACAATTTGTATATATTAATCTTATTTTCTGAAAGACTCTATTATCATTTTGAATATAATTTGTTCTTTTAAATTTAATTTTGTTAACACATTTTTTTGTTTTGAGGTTTATTATTGATCTCAAAATTCCCCTAATATTTATTTACTAAAATAATTATTATAAATTTAGTTTTTATTTTCATGGGATTAAACCATACAACACATTTTTTTATAGATTAATCTTATTTTCTAAAGGCTCTATTATCATTTTGAATATTATTTGTTCTTTTAAATTTTATTTTGTTAATAAGTTTTTTGTTTCGAGGTTTATTGTTGATCTCAAAATTCCCCTAATATTTATTTAGTCAAATAATTATTATAAATTTAGTTGTTATTTTCATGGGATTAAACCATACACCTCAATTTTTATATATTAATCTTATTTTCAAAAAAATAATTAAACAATGTTTATGTAAGGAGAAATTAATATCAGTCAAACAAATTGATATTCAGAGAACTATATATCCAGATAAGTTGATTTTTTTCAAGAGTGTGAAATTCAAATTTATGTTATGCAAATTAAAAAAAAAAATCTCATTTTACATAAATAATAAAATCTAAATTAACTAAAATGCATTCGTTTCTCTCATATGTTATAAATAAACTTATCCTCACAATTTTATGAAATAAAAAAATAAATTTTTTAAACTATTTCTTCTTTAGGTATACCCTTGAATATATCTTTCCCACACATAAGTTGTTAAGTAATATCTAATATTTTCATTATTTTGATTATATATTTCCCACACATACGTTATTAACTAATATCTAATATTTTCATTATTTTCATTATTTATATTTTATTAGTTTTCTACTTCTCTATATAAAATATTTTTAAAATTTATATTTTTGCGTAACCCTTGAATATATCCTTCCCCAAACATAAGTTTTTTTTTTTTTTTTTTTTTTTTTTTTTTTTTTTTTTTACAAAAACGATTGAATTTTATTAAGAAGTGAGGCTGGGCCTCAGCCAAACAAGCCCTATTACATTCTGCTATATGATATCGGGCGATTCAGAATCCTCAAAATCCGGCTTTATCCAATAGACTTTCGATGATACATTTGATTCTTTTGGGATTGCTAAGAGATCCTTGAGTAGTGCTTAGAATCTAAAATCAAGGGAGGCATCTAAGGGTCCTTTTCACTTTTCTATGGTTAGATAAGGTGAACTTGGCTTTGCCCAAAATCGTTTATAGCAGCTCGACAACCTGTAGCCTCTATTTATGAAAACATTGTTAAGCTGTTTCATTATCTCACTGTTTGAGCTAATTTCTTAAGTGATGATCGTGTTAGTTTTGGTCCTTTGCGAGGTTCGTATTATACTGCTAGAGCTGCGATGAATTCATATCTTGCTTCGACTGTGAACATCTTATTTTAAACAAAGTTTGACATCATCGATCTTCAGCATTCAGAGGTTTGGATGTACACTGCCTACACCAAGCTTTGGTCTTTCATGGAGACAAAGACATTGCATAGGGAGAGCATAGCATTGAATGCCTAGACCTTGCTCCGCTAGCCATCTTTTATAAGGAATTGGATGCATTTATGTTGCTTCATCATTCTTTGGTAGAAGACCTTGAGCTAATAGGCATCCCTTATTTGCCATTATTTCTGCTTCCTTATTCAGTGTTCAGGAGATATGGTAGAATGAGCAGATAGTGATGTTCTGCATCAGATTTCTTACTTTTTCAAGGATCTTGTTGAGCGCTGAGCTATTAAGTTGATCACATGTGTTTATTATTTTTATCAAGATTTCTGAGTCCCCAACGACTTGAAGATTTTCTCGTGTGTTCCCCTAAGCCAACTGGCATGCTTTGAGTAGTCCTAGAATCTCAACCTGGTTGTTAGTGCTCTGTCCTAGGCCCCAGCTGAAGCTGTCCTTTTTGTGCCCGTCTAAGGAGTATATTGCTCCTCCTGCCCCTGATATCCCCAAGTTTCCTTTGGATGCTCTGTCAAAGAATATTGAAACTTTGCCCTGATTTTTCCATGACTTTTGAAAGTCTAACTCAATGATTCGGAGTCGTCAGTCTGGGTTGAGGCAAGGCCAAGAGGGCTTCTTTTTATTGTTGGCCTGCCTCAGGGACTCACCTAGCCAGTTGAGCTCTTCAGCAAGGAGATAATTGTCTGACTTTTGATGATTGTTTTCATATGTTTCCAGCAGCAAAGCTTTGGCTTTGGCAGCCACTATATTGGTTGGTTGAAGTTTGTTGTTAAAGATGGCTTCATTCTTAGCTAACCAAATTCCTCAGCAGATGTATTTTGAAATTTCATTCCATATTTTAGCCCATGTTGATTTTCTTTTCAAAATGTGAGGATAGCGCTCTTCCCATGAGATGAAGAGAGTAACTACTGAAAGATGCACTGGAATTTGGGTGTTGAGCCCCAACATTGCTTACAACTAGACTTCTTGAGTGAAGGGGCAGTCGACGAACAAATGTTCAATCATTTCCTGAGCCATGCAATAGAGAGGTCATCTATGGGGATCGACTATTCCTCGTTTCACTAAATTATCTCTAGTGAGGACCCTTCTGTGTATGAGAATGCAGCTGAAGAAGTTGACTTTTGGGACTAAAGGGGTCCCAAACATGTTGCCAAAGCTTTGTAGAGTGGATTTGAGGTTGTTTTTATTGAAGAGTTGTGAATCCCTGCCTTGCTGAGTAAGCTTTAATCTTCCTCAAGACCCACGTGTCCCTCAAATGGAGATGCAGAGGAGCCAGACTAGAGAGCTTAGCTAGAAAGAGTTGAAGTTGAGGGAGCATCTAGTCAGGAGGGTGATGGAGATCCGAATTGCTCTAATTCCCTCCAGAGTCCCAAGAGCATATATCAGCAAGCTTGTGAATACCTTTCTGGATGAGATAATTGTGAGAATCTGCAATTTCAGGGCCACTTTTAAGGGTTGGATGCCCATGATCTTGTCTTCCCACAACTCAATTATTTTTTCGTTTCCTGGAATTCTGTAGAGATGGTCTTTAAAGAACTCCCAACCACGACTGCAAAGTTTCCATATCATAGTTCCTTTGAAGGAAGCTCCTTGTTCCATATTATTTATTGAGAGTCCGTGCAGACACTTTTTAATAAGAACATGACTTACAGGGTGTGTTTGATTTGAGAATATTTTCCAGAGAATCTTACCTCCCAAAGCCAGATTAGCCAACCCTATATCTCTTACCTATAGTCTTCCTTCAATTATTAGCCTTTCAACTGTGTCCCAGCTTAGAAGGTGAATTTTTTTCGTTCCCCATAGGAAATTTCAAATCAGCTTAGATAGTTGTTTGGTGATCATTTTTGGAGCTAAAAGAAATGAAGCCTAATAGATAGGAAGGGAGGAGAGAACTGATTTAACAAGAATGAGCTTCCCGGCTATGGTAAGCCACTGCCCTCCCCATGCAGTCATTTTTTCCTTCATTTTTCTGATAATTTCCATCCAATGAGGGGCCTTCCTAGTTCCCAATGTTAGAGGCAGGCCTAGGTACTTGAAATTGTCCCAAGAGACATAGTCGGTGAAGCTCGAGGCTTGGGAAATCCTGAGAATAGTTTTTTGATCTACCACCCATCCATACATTGCGCTTTTCCTCTTGTTGACCATAGCTCCCGAGACTTTGAAGAATCTTTGGATTACTTCATTGAAGGCCCTTGCAATTTTAATGGAGTCTCCTCTCATAAGGATTGAGTCATCGACGAATAAGGCATTGTTGATTGGTGTTGTTCCATTTATCACCCTGATGCCTTGAAGAGTCCCATTTATGTTCTCTGTTGTAAGATTTCGGCTTAGGGAATCTTCCATCAAAATGTATAGGAAGGGCGACAGAGGGCAACTTTACCTAAAGTCCCTTGTGGCTTTGAAGTAGTTTGCCAGCCTTCTATTTACTAGAGCAGCTATCCAAGGTTCTCCAACACATGATTTAGTTAGATCAGAACTGAAACCAAATGTCGAAACAACTTCGAGGAGGAAAGAGTGCCTTACTCGGTAAAAGGCATTCACCATGTCCACTTAATGAGCATACCTTGCTCTTTGCGTTGGTGTCTGGAATGGATGATTTCCTGCACTAGTATCATGTTGTCCAGTATATTCCTGCCTTTGACAAACCCACCTTGGTTAGGAGAGATGATTTTTTCCAGCAATGGTTTTATTCTATTTGCAAGTAACTTGGTGATTGTTTTGTAGGACGCATTACATAGCGAGATTGGCCTGAAGCGATCGAACGCCACCGAGTTCGATTCTTTTGGTATTAATGCTAGGAAAGTTGAGTTTGTGCTTCCTCCCACTTTGGCTTTTTAGAGGAAGCCTTTGATCATTCTGTGCAAATTAGCCTTGATGATGTCCCAGTAGATTCTATAAAAATGGATGGAGAACCCATCGGGTCCTGGAGCTTTGTCTGGTTCCATCTTCCATATGACATTGATGATTTCGTCTTCAGTGAAGGGCTTTAGGAGTATTGAGTTATCCTCCTCATTAACCATTCTTAGAACGTGCTTAAGGAAGTCTTGTTCTTCCTCATCATCATTTGCACCTTCATCTTTGTACAGCTACTAGAAGTGAGAGGTTATAGCCTCTTTTACCAGAGTTGTGCCTTTGAGAATAGCCCCATCCGATGAGGTGATTTCAGCAATGTGGTTTCTAGAAAGTCGAGTTCATATTTGCTTGTGAAAGAAGGCTAAATTTTTGTCTGCAGACACAAGCTAGAGATTGCGATATTTGAGCCTCAAGGACTCTTCCTCCTCTCTGAATGATTAGAAAGTGTTGTTTAGGTGTCCTTGCTCGATCTGAATTTATCAGCAACTAATGTCTTGCAGCTCCAAGCCCATTTGGAAATCATGTAGCTGTTGTATATTCTATTTTCTATGACTAGTGGGGGAGTCCATGGGCTTTTTTATCCATTATTTCAAGGTTGTTTCAGTGGTCTTTAGCTTTTGCTCCAAGACATAGCTGGCCGATCCAAGAACGTGGATGGACTAGGACTTTCTGATTATGTCCATAAACCCTTCTCTGTGTGCCTAGGGAGGGCTGAACCGGAAGGGGATTGGCCCCAGACTTTCCTCTTCTTCCAGTAGAAGAAGAATGGGATTATGATCTGAAGTCAACTTTGGTTAATTTTTTAAGGATATGATCTTCTTTTCGGTGAGGAAGGTGATATGAAGTAGGAATTTGTCTAACCAAGCTAAAATGTGCTCCGCCCCAACTCTGTTATTTGTCCAAGTGTAAAGCCCTGTTTTTGGCTTAAAGTCCAGTAAATCCCATTGTTGAATCACGTATTCCACGGTGGGGAGGAAGTGGTTCCTGCTGCTGATTCCTCCTCTTTTGTTCCTTTGGGTCAAGGATTAGATTGAAGTCTCCTGCTAGAATTATATTCTTGAGGGAGTAAGCTTCAAGGAGGTCAAAAGATGTTTGCTAGGAGACTTTCGTTTCTGCAAAGAGGACAGGTATGTAAATATTAAAGAGAGCAAAGGTAATCTTACTAGGAAGGTGACGAACTTCGGTGTAAATATAGTGTTGCATCTGAAAGGAACTTTCAAGTTGAAACTTGTCTTCCTCCCAGAGAGTGGCAAGCCCACCACATGTACCCTTGCACTTACTGCTTTTCTAGCTTTTGTTTTCCATTTTACTTTGCTCAGTTCCAAAAGGGCTTCCCATTCTATTTTAGTCTCTTGGAGCATGAGGATCTCAGGAGATTCTGATTTCAATAGGTTCTTGACTACTTTAGCTTTTGATGGATTCCCCATTCCTCTATAATTCCAAGAGACTAATCGCATTATTTAAGAGTAGAGGCTGGGGCAATAACTCCCTTGGTAGGCCCAGTTCTAATATTTCAGTCGATGGACATCTCAATCGTGGGTTGGCTGCCTTGCATTTTTTGTCTCTCCGCCTCTTCTTCTTTGACCTCTCTGTGAGATTTCCTCCCCACTCTTTTCGAGGGCCTCTCGTTTTTCACATCTTCCGAGGATCCCGAAATTTTTTGGGTCTTCTTCCTTGTCATATCTACATAAGTTGGGGAGCTAGAGACACCTTTTAGAGTTCTGGTATGGGGAGGGCTTGTTTCCTCTTGCCTTTTGTCTTCTTCCATGGTGATGGCATGTTGTTCAACCTCTATATCTACTAGGCCTAGGAGTTTTTCTAGTGTGTTGGGCATTTCAAAGGGATTTGTGGGTATGTCTACTCTTGGAGGGACTGAGCTCCCCTCCGCTTGGCCTATGGGAGGAGCACCACTCCTCGTGAGTACTCCTTTCCCTTTGGATCTATTATTCTTCTTCGTTGTTCCTGGTTTCTGGACCTGAGTCTGTTGATCTCCTTTTGCATTCTCGGCCCCCTCCTCTGATTTCTTTTTACAGTGCTTGGAAAAGTGCCCATAGCCATGGCAATGCCGAAATTTGAAATGGGAGTTGCTCATAATATAACACTTGGATGTGTGTCTAGTCAGCCACTGTGAGTTTTATAGCTTCAAGGAGGCCTTCCTCTAGGTCTACTTTTACACAAATTCTCGCACAGGAGTATTGGTCCCTCCTTTCTGCTCAATCGATGTATTTGCCAAGTTTATTGCCTATGGTTTCTAAGGATTTGGGGTTCTATCAATGAAGAGGTAAATGAGGCAAGCACACCCAGACCGAGACAGTCGAGGGCACATCCTATGTCGGATCGAAGTCTGGAGTCCATTGATTGATATACAAGCCCTGAGGCCCCATGAATTATGGGCCATTTCTGAAAATGAGATTGTTGTCTTCTATCACTTAAAATATGAATACAAAGAAGCCTTTGCTGATGAAGTGACTTTTGATTCCTTCCTTGACAAGAGATCGTCAATTCCTTTGCACCCAAGAATCTACAGCTTTAGGCGAGGGCCATAGCCCAGTGAACTGTCCAATAAGCCCTCTTTCTGATAGATTCAATGCCGCTTTACAAGGTTCTTCAGTTGGTATAGCAGCTATGGGGATGGAATCCATTCTCTTGACAAACTTCTGTTGGTTTTTGGTTGTTGGCTGTTTGTTGGATGCCGCTACTAGTTCCCAGAACACAGTAAAGTCAGGTGATAGGGGAGGATCCGAATCGCGGCCCCCTCCTGGGGCCATGGTGCTGGAGCTACGTGCAGTCTCTCGTTGTGGCTGTGTTGGCTCCTATTGCATGCACAAAGCTCAAAAAAGTAACCCCACACATAAGTTATTAACTAATATATAATATTTTCATTATTTATATTTTATTAGTTTTATACTTAACTATCTAAAATATTTAAAAACTTAACTAAAATCTAATATTTTCATTATTTATATTTTATTAGTTTTCTACTTTTCTATATAAAATATTTAAAAAATTTATATTTTAGCGTAATTTCTTTAGTTATTTTATTTCATCCACAGAATCACACATATCTGAAGTGAAGGGGTGAGTTTTAATTTTTAATTAAGTCTAAATAGTTAAGTGTACCATGTTCTAGTTATTAAACCATCAATTGCACACACGTTTTGAGCTTTTATTAACTCATATCTGCACCCACGCTTTCAATAATTACACATATCTATTTATTAATTATTAGTTATGGCTCTGCCAATGCTTCATGCTGACGGTATCAAATCGTCGTCAACTACAAAATGAGGGCACGACTACTCGGAAAGTTTGAACGATCAGAAATACAATAATGAAGTCACATACATGTTCATGGTAGCCATGCAGGAATCCGTGTGCTTCATCCTTTTGGAGAGATGCAAAAGATGTACTTAGGGGCATCAAATATCATATACCATAGAAAATATGGCTTGCTGAAATCCATTTCATAGTTGTACTCTGTTGGGAAGGAAGTCACCTTAAGTACTGCCTACAAATATGATAGGACCAGAAACATCTTACCTCTCAAATCACTGTATGTTTGCACACTGTGGTCTTGTCTGTTTTTGTTTTGTGAGGAAAATTTTAATTGTACCAACCACTAACATGTTTAAGCTTTAAACTATTCTTTCTCCTTTACAAAATTGTAATGCCCAATTTTTTGGCATATGTTGGGCACCTCTATCTTTTTTCTAAACTAACCATTTTGGGATGTAAAAATAAAGTTTCTTTGATTAAAGATTCAGATCCTGGAATAATCTAATGGTTAGAAAATAGGTTTTAAGTGGTTTTTTATTGGGTGGGCAGAACTATAGTTATGAGTATGTATTTTTGGACAACAAATCACAAATTGACAACCAAAAATGATAGAGTATATTCATAATTCTTAGTTGATTACTACGTTATTATTTTTCGATGGCTTTGTAGTCATGACATGGGACATCTCATGTCTGAATGTATAGAAAGACTAAATAGAATCTTTGGCAATTCAAAATCCTTGGCTAATTAGGGCGACGAGTATTCGCTCAGAAAACTCTACCAAACTGTATACTATAGGAAATCTTCCCCTCCATCATCCATCAAATATTTCAAAGGCTACCAATCTACCTAATCCCTCTCTTCCATGTCATCCATCCCCTGCTGAGACTCAATTTCCTCCTAACATTTCCCACTATAAACATGTCATAAAATCCTCATCTCATGCAATCTCGACCCCCTATCAACCCTATTAAATCATATGCTAAAGCCCCTAGCCCATGAGCCTACTTTACATCCCACTGATCAGCCACCCACTTCCAATCCATACCTTGCCTCCCCAATCAATTTTAGGGCCCCATCTGATAAGACTTTCTCTCCATTTTCAGAAGATTTGGACCTAGACACCCTGGCCAAAGATTCTCAAAACGCCATGGTACCCCTCACTATCAGAAAATATTTCTTTGAGGACCATGAAAATCTCCCTACCCTATCCTCCTACAAGAATGCAACCACCAGAAGAAAGAAAGGGATACAATATAAAACGATCTAGAATTGTAACTTTCACCCATCAAACATGATGGACCATTTCCATGCTTCCAAATATATTCCACCTCCCATAGCTGAACCTGTTTCATTTAGGGTGGGTCACCATGATGTAAATTTCCCACAAACTTGAGTCCGTAGAGAAAATCCACACGAATTTGATCTCCCATAATGTCATTCTCGTTATTAAATGTCTGAGGTCTAGGATTGACGTACAAAAAATATATATTTTAAAATCATAATTGAAATCTATAATTTCGGGATAGTTCTATTATAGGAAACCATGACAAGTCAGGGTAGGGCTTGGGGACACTTCCTACAAATCTATCCAAAATGGTTTGTATGTTCCATTAGTGCTAAAGTCCTCTCTGGGGGGATTTGTTGTTATTTTTAACCCTAAAATATACCACTTCAAAGCATACAACATTGTGATGGGAATTATTATCTCCGGTGCCCGAAGATGCACTAAGAATCGTGTGTGAAATTTTAATGTTTATGCCCCATACATAAACAAGAAGGACTTATGGAACTGTGTTGATAACAATGGCATATTGGACCTTTACTTTCTTATCCTCGCCAGGGACCTAAACTTCACAATTGATTCTACAGAGATATGGGGTTCGCTCTGTTGTCTGGAGCCTTTAGGAGGCTACTTTCAAGATGTCATCATTCAGAAGGGCCTTCGAGATATCATAACTGACCCTTTGGTCCCGAAATAGAGAAATGGTAGGTGGGATCAGCAGGTCTTAGCCAAACACCTTTATCGATTCTATATACAAGCTTCATTAACAAACATCCTAAAGGATTTGCACTCCTGCATCCTTCCAATCAAAATGTCTCATCACTTCCCCAACCTGCTAAATTGGACTGGTTTACTGAGTCATAAAGCACCTCCATTTAAATTTAATCATTTTTGGTTGAAGGATCCAAATTTTGTTGCTCTGGTTCACTCGACTTGGAAGTCCCCTTGTGAAGACTTGGCTTATCGAAAGATGGACACAATCAACCTCAAGTTGTGTATCCTCAAAAAGAAATTCAAGCTATGGGCTAAGAAAGAGAAACGGTCAAACATACAAGATATAATTTTGATTGATCAAGAGGTGAACATATTAGAGGACCCCCATCTCTCCTACATGCTTATCTTACATAAGAAAAAGGTGATCCTTCTACTAGAAATCTGGACGTCAAAAATTATTCTTGTCAGGCTAAAAAATTACAACAAAATAGTTGAATCTTATGGGTTGAAGATGGCCATAAGAAAAATAAATATTTTCACAACCATATTTCCTCTAGATGGAAAAAAACACAATTTGGAATATAAAATCAAAATCAGGTGAAACTTTGGACAATCAATAGCACATTGAGGTGGAGGCTAGAAGTGATTTCAACAATCTATATTTGTCTCAGGCTTAGATTCCTTTATGTAAACAAATTGAAGTATGTGATTTTTTCCCCTCCTAGTGGCATGTGGAGGAAATAAATCAAATGGACCATTGTGTAACATGGGATGAAGTTTTTCAAGTTCTAAAAGATCTCGCCAGAGGTAAAAGTCTAGCCCTGGACAGATGGACCATGGAACTTTTCCTACATTTTCAAGATAAAATGATCCATGATATGACTGAGATGGTTGAAGAATCCAGGAAACTTGGTTAGGTATCTGGCGCCATAAATTCTACCTTCATCCTCCTTATTCCAACGATTACAAATTTGGTATCATTTTTTTACTATCACCCACTTTCTTTATGCAACACTATTTTCAGACTGATTTAAAAAAAAATTGTAAATAGACTTAAATCTTGTCCAAATATATTTCTGTGAAGCAATTTAGTTTTCTTGAGAAAATGAAGATTCATGATGCGGTTGCAATCACCCAAGAAGCCAGAAATTCTGTCAAAAAAAACAAAATGGAAGCTTGTCTCATGAATATTGACTTAATAAAATATTTTGACTGTGCTGATTGGAGACTATTGTGGATGATTCTGGAGAAGATTGGTCTGGGAAAAATAATGATTAACTACATCAAAGCATGTATAAAGTTTGCATCCTTTTGCATCTTGATCAACAACCTTCCTATGGATTTTTTCTCAACATCCAAATGACTTAGAAAGGGTTTTGTGATCTCCCTAGTTTTATTTCTCATAATCATAGATGGACTCAGCAGGAAAATCAAAGATGCTCGATCCTAGGGCATCATAACAGGTTGCAAAATAACAACATCAACCATCGTCTCTCACCTGATTCTTGTGGACGATCTAATGGAAATTGGTAAACTAGACCCCAGAGAATGGACTTCCTTTTATGGTCTCCTACATGGCTTTGGTCTTGGCTCATGTCTATATATGACTAAATCCAAGTCCATTCTCATTACAAACAACCCATACGTTGCATCGACTCTTCAGATTGCTACCACTTTTGGGATAAAAATTGTTCACATGGATGTTGGTTTTAGATGCCTAGGCTTCACTTTGAAACCAAATGGTTATAAAATCTAGGACTAGGATTGGTGCATTAAGAATATTGAGAAGTGGCTTAGTCATTGAGCTTACACATGCATTTCACTTGGGGGTCATCTTGTTCTAATTAAATTAGTCCTACATAGCATCCCCATATATTGGATGCATATCTTCAAGCTCCCAAAGGGTGTGATCAATAAATTAAATTCAATCACATCTCGTTTTATGTGGGTGGGCACTCAAAGAGAGCGGAAAATTCACCTTGCAAGTTTGGAACTGATTAACCTTCCCATTTCCCTGCATGAATGGGGGACAAAATATATCACTTTATTCAACTGGGCTGTTTTACTAAAAAAATTCTAGAGAGCAGTCACCAGCAAAGGTCTTTGACAACAAGTTATCCATGAAAAATACTTACAAAATTGGAAGTTCATTCTTTTGATCCGTGATGGGGCTTTGAATCCTTCAAATGTCTCCTACTCTCGGCATAACCTTTTATCCATAAAGCACTGATATTTTGGAAATCTCAGATGGAAAGTTGACTCCAGATCCATTCCACAAATTGGCCTAGATTCGCTTTGCAAGTATGAATGGCCTACATATACTATCTCCTGATCTGATCATCTTCTTAGATAACATGGGATTATTTGCGATCAAATATTTAGCAATTGTTTCCCTCTCCCATTATTTTCATACCCACTAGAAAGATGAGCTACAACTGGAGATTCCTGAGACAATTATTCTGGAATGACAAGTTTACATTTCCAATCTAAAACTTTCTGGGATAGTCATATCTCCCAAAGATGACAAGTTGATATGGTATGGGGTATCAATGCAGGGGAGAGTAAACATAAAGGAAGCATACAATCTCATCTTTGTGCCCCCTAGACAGATGAAGGTTCCCTCTTGGATGGTCAGGGAATGGAATTTCTCTTTGAAACTCAAAAGTTTTTTATGGCTTGTTGTCCATAATCGCATCCTCACTTGGGAAATCTTATGCAAGAAGGGTTTTCATGGCCCTCGTCGTTGTAGTCATTGCCTCTCCTATGGAGAAGACTCATTTCACCTCTTTTTTCTATGTCACTTTGCCTCTTCAGTGTGGAATGGGATGCTCCATATGATAAATTATACATCTGCTTGGGAGGGTATTGATATCCTTGGTCGATGGACAGTGGACCACAAACCTCATCATACTCTAGATTTCTTTATCATTTGGGGTATCTAGAAGCCTAGAAATATCTTCATTTTTAAACATGTGTTGTCGAATATTTAGAGAACCTGTTGTAGCATCCTTTCCTACTATTCTAAGTTTTTGGCTCCTTTGACATCCAATCAACTCTATCCTTCTCCTCCTAAGGACCTTTGGTCTTCCTATCCCTTGTGATTTTTCGATGAAGCTTCCTCTTTTGACTCCTGTGGATGCAACATGGCCATCCACATCAGCCCTAAGTGGTTTTACAGATTGTATTGGCATTGTGGCATGGGTACCAATACTCGGTCGATCTTCTTGCACTCTGGGTGGTCCTTCATTATGCTTTTTGGCTTGATCTCAGGTCCCTCTCTTTTTTTGGAGACTCAAAATTAGTTATTGAATGGGAAAACAACAAGGGCTCTTTAAACTATCCTTCTCTCGAATCATGGAAGGCCCGCATAAAAGATCTATCTACGGTTTTCTATCATTTATCTTTTCATCACATCGGCAAAAATCAAAATGATGAAGCCGGCCATTTATCAAAAATGGATGCATCTCTCTCCCAGATCAGATTATTTTCAACCAGTTTGATTTAAGGATGCTGATAGTGGAAGGTGTCATTCCCATTTAAAATGAACACTCCACTTGCTCGGATACTCTATCTACCCTATTTTTCCTTTGGTTTTCTGTGGTGTTTGTCCCTCTACAACATTCTTAAGTGCTGATTTTTGTAGCTGCTAAGTCTCATATTTAGATCTATTCAACACTGGGCAATAGAAGATTTGTAAGCTGGAATGAGCAACCCCAATTCCAATTTTCTTGCTAACCTCTAGGATGTATGGGATGGGCTATATGCATTTCGTCTTTTGTTCTCTGTTTTAAGTTAGCAATGGAGAATCACATCTCTGAGACACATACTTTCTCTTATAATAAAAAGCAATATTTTTCTCTTTGAAAATATTCATAATTCTTAATTAAATTAGAAAATAATTACAACACAATAATGATTAAGGTGGGTAAGTCAAACAAATAATCATTAAACATTTGTTTGATTCAATATACTCTCAAACTCGTATGATGAGTTAACTCGTATGATGAGCATTATGGACGAGGCATTCGACTTATAAGCGTAGATTCTTTTGCAAAACAAAAATGAATTGGTAGCATTAAAAACTTTTGAAGTGAATGAAATATGTGAGGGATTTAAGAAAATAATTATGAAAAAATATGCTAGTGTATGATTAAATTAATATTATATAAAATTTAATATATATTTAACAAAAATTATTTGATTTATGATGAATTTGAATACTAAATTTTATGGTTTAAATAATAGTTTAAAATATCGTATCATCAATTATATATATGAACTAATATATTTAAAAATTAATATTAAATTTTAAAATTGATTTTTAAATAAACTAAATTGTAATATATAATATTATATATTTTTTTATAAAATTAAAAATAATTTTATATTTTATTACCAAATATATTTTCCTTTAAATAACGAATTAGAACTTTATGCGACTCCACTAAAATCATTATTCTATTATAATATTTTTTTGTTTCAAATTAAAGTTCCATTATAATATTTGGTTTCACAGGTAAAGTGATTTAATAAGTGAATAACCTGAAGAAAAATTAAAAATATATTTTACTACTTTACCACCCCTACACTAACTCAATATTCCGTCATATACTTGATTTTGTTGTTTCTAATTAAGATAACTGAGGCTAAATCAAAATTTTATAAATACTTTTGGTTTCAACATTAAAATAGTATAATAAGTGAATAAGCTAGAGTAAAATAAAAATAAATAAATTATAATGGAGTGACACGATTAAAAAGTAGAATTGAATAACATGTTTTTAAAATTCAGTAAAATTAAAAGAATATAATAAATGAACAAGCTAAAATAAAATTAAAAAGATATTTGTTACATTATGAGGTTAACACTAGGTCAATATTCTATTATATATTGTGATTTTTATTTTTTATTAATATATATGTTGTGATTTTTCTTTTTTATTAATATATGTGTTAGAATAAATCAATGTTTTATGATTAAAAGTATAACCAAATTAGATGTTTTTAAATATGGGCAGAGTTGAATAAAAATAAATAAAGGAAAAATTGGTAGAGTTGAATAAAGAAAAGGAATTAAATGTTTTTAAATATTGGTAGACTTAAATAAAAATAAATAAGGAAAAAATGGTAGAGTTGAATAAAGAAAAAGATTTTGAGAAATTGATAAAAAAATTAATATAAAAAAGAGAGTTTTGGAATTTTTTAATATTAAAATTAATATAGGAAAATATTATAGAGATATGTATAAGGAAAGTTATTTTTTTTACAAATAAGTTTTCATTTATATTAATAGAGAATATTGAGATTATTAAAATTAATACCGGAAAATTATAAAATTAGGATTTGTTTTGACATAAAATGGATTGGTGTTTTTGTGTGCTTTTTATAATAAATTTATTGAACTTTTTTTATGAAAAATGGATGATTCAAATCTATCGATGGAGCAAGTGATTAGGATATTTTAGTTGTTTTAGTTGTTGTCACTCCTCCCTACTCTTTGCACACCTGTGTAGTAAATTTGTTCAAAGATTTCATCTTTGCAGTAGCTACATATAGAGTGTTTCAGTATTCATGGCATATAATGAGTTTGTGTTGCTAATTTGGGGTTTCAAACTCAGGTTTCTAGTAACCCAACTTATTATTGGCTTGGCTGATCTATTCTCTTAGCCTTGAATTCATTGCTTATACAATGGGTGGTCAATCTAACCTTCACATTGATGTTCATGGATTTCTACCCCATGGTAGATTTGTATAAAAGGTAGATATAATTCCTTCTCTAGATTTAGGGTTTGCCTCTATGAAGAATAATTTTGAAACCCTTAAGGAATGAGGGTTGACTAGTAAGTTCATCATACTTTTTCTAAATTTTATCTCTTTTTATTAATGGGTCTTTTACAATTGTGTAGATAAATATCCCAATGGTACTTTATATTCTAGGAATGATTATTTTTCTTTTGTTTTTGAAAGAAAAGAGGATAGGTATATGATCTACATATTTGGGCCCTATTTCATGGGCTCCACAAGAATGTTTCTCACCCACTGGACTCTAGATTTTAATCCTACCATGTAAATCTCTTTTATTCCTATATGGATTAGGATGTCATATGTTCTCCCTCTTTGGTATGTGGGTGTCGTTTCCTTAGCCATAGGTGAAAAATTGGGATGCTATATTAATAGTTCTTAAGGAAAGAACAATAAAATCTCTTATGACAAAGTCTGCATTGAAATCAATTTTACAAAAGTACCCCTTGAGGTGATTTAGCTTGACTTTGATGGTTGATCCAATTTTCAAACTCGAGATTATGAAAAACTTTCTTTTAAATGCAATTTTTTCCATGAGTATAGGAGCTTTGCAGAAAGTTGTCCAAGAGCTCCAGGTATCATCTACTCAAACTAATGATGTGAAAGGAGCATTCAAACCATTTCAAGTAAGCACAAAAATCATCCATATAAGAGGCCTCATTATTGTATGCTTGGATCTCAATACAATACGTGCCCCCCCCCCCCCAACCCCAACCCCGCAATAATATATATGAATCATTAAACTATTTGAATCCAACTTGAATAAGGTAAGCCATATTTGGATCAAATGCCTTAAGGTATCACCAATTCACCCATTAAGGAAGTGACTACTTGATGCACAACCATCTTAACTTGAAGTCAAAATGTATTTTGTCCGGACATAGGGGTCTTTCATTCACCAAGGGATTTGGTTCACTAATTCAGTGAATTACTTAAATTATTTTTATTTCTTATGTTTTTAAGGAAATATAGAAAAATTGTGTAAATATGATTGAGATTGTAATCAAACCACTTCTTAGAAGAGGTTTCGAGAATGTTGAATGAGTTATAGATATCTTATGATTACTTCGATACCTTGAGGAATAGTTGGACATGGAGGATCCTAGAATAAAGGTTTGTTGAGGATTTTGTGGATCCTGAACTGATTATAGTTCATAATCCTCTTTTTTATAATTATGTAAAATGAGAAAAAAATTATAGAAGTGAGAAAGAGAGGAGAGAGTTGAGAGAATTAGAGGCCAAGTAGGGCCATGAGGCCAAGAGGCCAAGAAGGGATGATTATTTTAAATCAAACCAGGGGAGGTCTTTGTAAATTCTTGTATGTGTGTATATTTATTAATGGAAGGAAACCCCTTTCAGGTATTTGAAGCCTGTGTAAATGAGATTGTGTCTATTGGTTTGCCATAATTTGTAGTTGTATTCTATTCTGAATACGAGCATGGTGTAGGCTAAGAAAAGTTAATCTCAAAAGGGAAAACGTTTTAATGTAGATAAGGCCGAAAGTCTCTTTACAATGGAAGAAATATCTTATTGATCATTGATCAGTATACAAGATCAATAATAAAAAACAATCAAGTGCACAGTGGGGTGATCAGAGTCGCGCAGTGGAGGTGATCAAGGTAAGTGTAACAGAAGCATGGAGGTTTGGAGATTGTGATTTTGTGAACCATTCCTTTTACAATATCTTATGTTATTTCTTTATATATATATATATATATATCAAAATATCTGTATCAAATTTGTTTGTGTGTACCAAATTCTTGTAACCAGAGAGATACCAACTCAGCTTGTATTATGACTATGTGAGTAGAAGGCTTGCAAAAGTAATGGAGGAGCATGAAAGTATTAACAAGTTCGAGGTCTAAATACAAAGTAAAACCATCCAACACTTAGTTTTTCAGAAGTGTCGATAGGAATATATCATTTAACAAAGGTTGCGAGATGAAATTGAGGTTCTATCAATAGAATACATCATTTAAAGATGACGAGGTGACGTGTCATAGAGGGTTTTCTCCAGAAGGTAGAATGGAGAACCGTAAAAGGGAATAATGTTATCGTAAATTGATTCCATTGGATATCCCTATGTTGTGAGAAGTGAGCCACGTGTGGATCCATCCAGCTCGTGGAATATTTGTGTGGCCTATGAATGCTCTATGGAGCGTGAGCACTATTGCAGCCATAAATTAGTCGCAAGTCTATGGTGGCGGGGGCCTGTTTGGTTGCAAGGAAGGCTTCATCCCCATTTTTTATTTTTTCTTGAAAACTCTCAGGTGAGGCTAGCTCAACTTGAGAGTTCCTACTCACAAGACACTTACCTTCATTAGCAAGAAACTTCATAAATATATAAGGTTTCAAGTTTGTTGACGAGTTTAAACAAATCCCTAAGAAATAGGATCTGAATCCTAAATATATCTCATAACTTGACTCAGACACCATAATCTCAACAAACATATAATAATGGTACATTATAGAATAATCTAGATTTCTCCATTATTCCAAGTAATAGTAAGGGTGGCGAGGACTCAAGCTAATGTTGAAGGTTGGCTGATACGAAAAATATTCATTGTGACATGGAATACATTTGTGTGTAATGTATAGAGTGAAGTGGGACCACAAATGAATGCTAACTTAATTTGTGCACTTTTAAAAGTAGTTGGGGGGTGAAAACTCGATTGCAACAATTGGCGAATAAGGAACTCAGTTACACATAGTTTGTCTCCCGAAAGGAAAGTGTTTTGCATGCATCGTTAGAAGGAGTAGGGTGCCATAATGCCAACATATCGTGCCAATGGATAAATGAATTTCGTCCTAAGTTAAAGAAAAGGAGCCAAGTCATAAGGCTAGGTATCAATTATGTTGAGCGGAAGAAATTTTAAAGTGACAAGAGATAATAAAGTGGGATGTCGATATATGATATGTATAAGGCTTGGATTTGTGCTTTATATAAATATTTTTGGCTTCGGCGGTTTTTTTATAATGAATTGGGTTAGAACATCGAATCGGCATGAATGTTGGGAATGATTTAAACCACCCCATGAACGGGTCGACAATTTTACTTGAGAACATCACATGAGATTGGGGTTTAAACCAAACTTTGGGTTTGGTGTATAAAAGGGTTTGAAGCTATTGTAAAATTCTTGAATCTGATGGTTTTATAGAAGGGTTATACTATATCCTTGCAGATCGTGACGCTGAAGTTTAAAATAGGCAGGTTTGAGAGTAAAATGATTTATTTCCCATAAGGAGTTGAGGGAAGTTCTTGTTAGATTCATTGTGAAATAGGGATGTTGGTCAAATCATACCCATGCTTTCATCACTACTTTCAAGTATATTGACAAAGAATATATAGATAAGAAGGAATTAGAGGCTATCTCAGAGGACGTGAAAGAGGTCCATCTATCCTCTTCTTCTCCTTCCTATTCATATGTTCTAAAAACAAATCAATGATATTCTCCTCAATTAACAGGAAGTAGAGAATATGAAAGCAAGAAATCCTCAAAATATTATGCCCATTATTTTTTATCCTCTTTGTGGTTCTAGTGGGCTGTAAGTTTCGATTAAATCTTAGAAATGTTTTGTTTTTGTACCATATTATGCACTTATTTTCTAAGAATCTACTCAAGTTCTCAAGAAACAATAGGCTTTTGTCTTAGAATGTCTAGTATTGAATCTCTCGTTCTTTTTGTTGTAGGGTGATAGTTCTTAACCTCTTTTAGCATCAATGAAGACTTTTTCTCTTTAGTATGGATTATCATGTACTTCATTCGCATGTTATGGCCACATATTTTTTATTAATGCAAAATTCTTGTTCTAGTTACAAAAATAAACAAATAACAGAGAACAATAGTATAACTATATAGATATAATAAAATATAAGAAATAGTAATGCATAGAGTTGGTAGAGACTTCAACCTAAAATTATTATCCAAATAAATATCTATTATTTTCTTAACATAGTTGGTAAAAGAGTAATCTCTTTAAAACATTTTACAATGGTTTTCTTCAAGCCTTGAAATAAACTTTATCACATTTTAGTATCACAGGAAGATACCATGAACCACCTAATATAGTGGGTACATGATCTACCAATGATAAACTCATCAATGGTCAAGTAACAAACAAGACAGAAACATAAAATCCTTAAACAACAATTTCATACATAAACCCTCCTAAGAAAAACACCCATTCAAAAGCACACTTCATATAATATTTAATCAGTAAACAATGCTAATATATTATAGAGTATACATGATATCAATATGGGTGTAACATAAGTAGTAACATAAAGATCTATATAAATTATAGTAGCATCAAAAAAAATTCAAATTAACACTTTTTTTCCTCCAATCCTAGTACTCAATAAGTAGGTATAATGAAACCAAAAATCATTTATGATTATTGAGTTCTACATGTGGGAAGCCAGAGCAATTAATTGGTCAACTATCGTTGCTTAACATTCATTACCCATTAGTAATATGGATTTATTTCCTGCCAATGCTCGACATTTATTCCCTATTGTTGGTGTGGATTTATTTCCTAATATTACTTAGAAAGAATTACCTAATTCATTACAATACTACAAGCTATATGACACAACTATCCAAAAATTCTTCCTCTTATCATTTATCTTGAAATATTATAAGAAATAAAGTTTCAAATTGAGAGTTAACCTCTAGTGACCATAGGGCCAATAGTCATTACACCACTTGAATTTACCTACACTCATTAGCTTAATTGATTTTTAAGTTTTCAAAATTATCTATTATTACCTTTCCATCATCCACCATGTCCCTAATGAAATTGTATTACATATATATACATTATTTTAATACAAATTGTTGTTTTCTTAACTAAACATATGACACTATTACAATCAAATTGAACTATAATATATCTTTGACTTATTCCTACTTCTAAACAGGAAAATTTCCTCATTATACGCAGGTGTACTACCATATATTCTATCTCTATAGTGGACAAACAAATCATAGTTTGTTTCTTGATCATCCAATATAGAACCCCACCAAATAATAAAAGCATGTATTTTTTCATAGATATCTCTTTATGTACATCTCAAATTTATTTGAATCCACATAATATGTATATCCATAGTGTATAGGTCCCGTAAAGCACCATTATTATAGAAAATGGAATATTCAAAAGTACCATGTGAATATCTGATGACACTCTTAATTACAGGTCATTATTCACATGTACGATTGAGCATGAATTGACTTAATACATCCACTCAATGTATGGTGTAGTATAAACCACGCCATACATCAAACTACAAATTTCACTAGTAAAAGGTATACATGTTGTCTCCTCCATCTCTACAATTCTTGCAAGACGCTACTCCACTAAAATTTTACTTCGCACAAAAAACATAATACTTAATGGTCTATAAGTTATCATCTAAAAATATTATAGCGTGGAGTTTTCATAAACACTTTGGATCAATCGAATATTTTTATTTTCCCATCCCTTTCTGTCTCTATTTTAATGTATATCATGTATATTTGAAGTCCTTCATATCAAATTATGATGAAATATGGACATTTGACTCATGAATCACATCCTTAATATTAGAAAACCATAATATAGCATCCTATATTTATAAAAGGATAACAGGCTTTTATAACAGGGAAATGACGATCATAGTTTGATTGTGTGTTTAAAGGGGGTTTCCTTTGCAAATTCCTTTAAATGCTTAGATTTTATTTCTCAGAAATTGGCACGTCATTTTCTTTAACCTTCATGTAAATAGTCTTTCTACAATTTAAATAGTGTGATGGATGTGCTGCTCTTGAAACTGCTTCAAAAAACACATATCATTTGTATGTGATTGTAGATTAGTTATTAAATATTTGATGTTATGAAAAATAATCCATATCTTATTAATTCACAATGCAATACATATTGTTTTGTTTAGCCTCAAATGAAGCTCTTGAAGGAGTATTTTTAACACTGATTTCCGTTGGTCTATATAGTACTATGATGTCATTAGGGCAGTAATAGTAGAATTACTTGTTCTCTTCCGAAGGTATGGCATTAATATCCTTGTCCTGGTTGTTCCCTTCTTGTGGGACTATTAGAGAAAATCTCTTTGAGCGATAAGAAGTAATGCATTTTGTAGAACACAAATGGAATTTAGGGAAGCAAAGATTCTGGTCAAGCAGTAGAAAAGTATCAAAGTCAAAGCCTTGGCATTAAAACATGAGATCCATCACCTTTAAGAGATTATTGTATATCCCCATGGTCTCTTAGGTGAAAATTCTATAATTAATTCAACTATGATACTGTTGATCATTTTGATCACCTGCTTTCATTATTTTGCACTAGTGTTTTCTTACAACTTTGTAATTTGGGCATTTATGATGTCATGGTGGAAGGGTTTGGAAGAATCAACAAAATTGAGTTCATGATTTTGGAGATTTGTGCTCCTGAATTATTCTATAGTGCATGCTAAAATTTAGTCTGATTACATTGGTTGGGATATTGCAGAAGTGAAATTAGTACTAGAAGAAGTAGCTGAACTTGTTGATGAGTCTGAGCACAAAAACCCAAATTACTATAGGTGAGCATATATTATTTTAGGAATTAAATTAATAGTCTATAGGTTCAAACAAGAGGTGTTGATTTGGTTTCTTGCAAATTTTTACATGTTCTCTGAATTCATAGATATTTCATAAATGTTTTCTTTTAATTATATGTGGTCTCTTGAGTGGGAATGGAAGGGAACATGGTAGGGGTGAGGAATAGTTTAATCCAGATTGTCCATTCTTTGGTGTCATTTGTAGGTGTTTTTCAAATCAACATGTAAAGTGTTGTATACTATATGGGTTCTGACTCCTCTTACAACATCGGTGTGTTGATTGTTTGTTCTAACTCAATCGCTGCAACTGGAGAGTCTCAATTGATTTCCTTTATTTTCCATTGAGATGAGAATAATTTGGTGTGTTAATATTAGAGTTTGGCTTGTGGATGCTACAATATATTTATCCAATGACACCACACGAGTGCACCAAATAGGCTTGCAAAACACTTAGAATTAATTTGTATTGACAAAGGATTAGCCAACCTTTATATGCTTTGACTACTATCTTCAAATTTATTGATTATGTTCTTATCCTCTTACTTACTCATGAATTATAAGAATTGAATGAATTTTCAAACATTTTGGTTGACAATCACGGTGTTTCCACTGCCACAGACCAAAATGCAAGATATTTATCCAGATTGAGTTTTAGAATTTTTCAAAATATTTTTGGATTCTTCAAAACATTGAAGATAACATTTCTTTGGACATAATGAGGCAATTTCAGAGCATTTTTTTTGGAATAAATTTGGAAAATATGTACCTTCTCAACATTATCATGCGTGGCAGGAGAAACAATGATCTGGCAAGAGAAAACCTGAAAGAGTTCTCCCAACATAAGGAGATAACCCTTAAGAATGTCTTCAAAAATAGGTTTCATGGAAACACTCCTTGCTTCATCGATCACCTGGCCAACCTTGAAGTTTTGCAGTTATGGTGAAAAGAATTAGCTGACTGCATTACTTAGTAGCTAGGAAAGGACTCTAATATTTTGCAGGTGAATCTATCTTCCAACAAGCTTATTGGCTTCATTCCTCTAGATCTATGCATTGGTGGGAAGTTGCAGATGTTTATTTTGTTTTACAAATTTTTCTTCGGCCCCACTGCTAAATATTTGGTGGCTGTGAGTCACTCACCAAAGTCCAAATGGGCCACAATTACTTGAATGGATCCATCCCAAAAGGGTTGTTAAACCTTCCATGGTTGGAGATGTTTGAATTTCATGGCAACTATCTAAGTGGCAGCATGTCGGCTAAAATTATATTGACCTCTAAGTTCGATCGTTTGAACTTGTTTATCAACAATCTCATTGGTCCAATTCCAAACTTCGTAGGAAGATTCTCTAGCTTGCAAATCCTTCTTCTCAGTGGCAATGATTTAATCTGATTCTTCTCAAAGGAAATGAGTTCACCAATAGTGTTTGTCATAGATTGGCTATTTGAAATAGATGGATAACATGTATTTTAGCAGTAACAAATTTTCTGGAGTGATGCCTTGTGAAATACGTTGTTGTAAGCTTCTAGCCTTCATAGATTTATGTACGAATGAGCTCAGTGGCACCATACCCTGACAAATAACCAAGACGAGGATTCTCAATTATCTCAATATCTCTAGAAACCATTTTGTTATAAGCATTCCTTTAGATATTTAAGCCATGTTAAGCCTAACATATTTGGATTTCTCTTACAACTATCTCTTAAGTGCTTATGGGAAATTAAGTTGTGTAGTGGATTGTTTGCTTTGAATATTGTATTGATTTGAGATTTATGTATTTGGTGACAATTCATTGATTTGGTATTAAGGCATTATTTTAAATGTATTTCATTGTGGGAAAATAAGTTTCATAGTTGATTTTCTGCTTCGCATATTGTTATTTATTTTTATTGCATTTATATATATAAGTTGGATGTTATTTTCACATAATCTAGAGCCATGTTATGAGAGTAATTTATTTTATTAGAGTGTTTTGACAAAATTTAGTTGGCCCTCCTACTTGTGCTCTTCACTCATTCCTTCATCGTCAAAATAATAATGAAATTGGAGCTTCCTCTTGGTGAAAAAGATGAAAAATTGGTCAATGACTAGCTAGATGAGACCATCAAGCTCCTTGACATATGAAATGTCCTCAAGAAGAGCTCCATAGACATGAATATCTACCAAATTTTGGTAAATATCACCCTTTTTGTATTCAAAAGCATCCATGTTAAATATAGTTCTTTTGATCTACAAATTTTTCCTATCTAACAATCCTATCGGCGCACTTTTGCACATTTTTTGGGAAATTGCTAATCTTAATCATGAAAGAAACTCATTGTGCAGGGTTGAAAAGTCATAGAAAAGGTCAAACTCACCCATGGATGTTGATTTATGAGAGTTAATCAAGGTCATAGATTTCATGGTTAATCATATCCCATGGGGATGTAGATTTTGGGTTGTCCTGAGTCTCACGTTGTGTACTAAATCAAATGGATATGTGCATACCAGACATTCGGCCCCAAACAAGATGATTAAGAGAATTATTAGATTAAGAACATTAAGATTATTATTAGATTTGATGACAAAAAGCTTATCTAAAGCAAACCTCTCACCCCCATAATCTATGGCCTTCCAAAGATTCATAAGTATGGGATCACCCTAAGACATATTGTTAACACAATAGGTGTGCCCACTTATATTCTTGCTAAATTCCTAGCTCATATGCTCAAACCTCTTGTTGGTTGCATCGACTCCGTTGTTAAAGACTCTGCTTCCTTTGTTAAAGAGTTGAAGGATATAAGGCTAGAACCTGGGGATCTGTTAGTAAGCTTTGATGTTGTTTCTCTATATTAATATCCCTATTCAAGAAGCCATCAATGTCATTAATCATATTCACAGCCACATTGGTTGGTTTATGCCTTACCTCTACCTTTTTCAGCTTCCAAGTTGAGCTCTATTAAGAAATTTGTGGAGTTTTGATGGGTTCTCCACTGTCCACTATAGTTTCCAAATTATTCATTGAATATTTTGAGACAAAAGCTTTGGCCTCTACTCAACTTTACCCCATGCGATGGAAGAGGTTTGTTGACGATACTTGCGTTGTTTGGCCCCATGGTCGTGAAAATTTAAATTTGTTTCTCAACCATCTTAATTCCCAATCTGAATCCATCAAATTCACGATGGAAATCGAGGTAGGCGGATTCCTTCCTTTTCTTGATATTCTCCTCTCTAGATTGAATGATGAATCTGTCTCTCAACAGTATTTTTTGCAAAAAAAACACACACGGAACAATATCTTCATGCCAGTTCTCATCATTTTCTGGTCCAAAATATTAGGGTTCTCAACACCCTGGCCACCCGTGTTCTAAGAAATTCTTATGAGAATCACATAGAAGAGGGGAAATCTCATCTTCTAAAAGTTTTTGAAAATAATGGCTATAAGAGGCAACAAGGCCTAAGAGCTTTTCTAAGGGCTAGTAGAGAATTAAGGATTAAATCGTTTGGAGATGATATAATCTCCAATATTCATCTTCCCTTTATCTAGGGACTACCTATAAGATTTCTCATATTCTAAAAAAGAACAAATTTTTTACTACCTTCAAACCCCTTAATACCATTAGAAAATCTCTTAGATTTGTCAAAGACCCTATAAACCCTAAAGACATGAAAGGAGTCTACTCCATCTCATGTTCTTTTGGGATTCACTACATGGGGGGAAATGGTCGCTCCTTTAACTACAGAATCCAAGAACATGCAGTAGATATTAAGCACAAATAGTCTCATTCCTCAGATTTAGCTGAACATGCGGTGAAATCCAATCACCATGTCTGCATTGAGGGTTCTCTGGTCATTGCCAGGGTTGACAACTTCCATCATAGGAAGCTTAGAGAGGTCATTGAAATTGAAAAACACACTATTAATCTTAACACAGATGATGGTTGGAAGGTAAGTAGAAGTTAGATCCCTACACTCTCTACGTAATTTATTTATTTTGTATATATATATATATATATCCTCTTTTACTTCCCTATTAAAATATTCTCTAATATTTTAATATAATAAAATTTGAATCTAATGGTAGAATTTTAGTAATTTTATTTACTAACTATTCAATAAAAATAGATTAAACTTATTTTTAATTATGACTATATATTTACAAATAATCATTTCTTATTATATTTTTATCAACTAATTCTTAACTCTTATATATATATATATATATATATATATATATATATATATATATATCATTCTTAACTGTTATTTCTTAACTCCTAATCTTTGCTATTTAAACATTGTGATTGACTGATTTTTTCACCTTTGTCTTGAGGATTAACCACATTAGATGGTTCAAAACATCTACAGCAACTTATGATTTGTTAATCCAAAATACTTTATCAAAATCTAAGGTTTAATGTTAATTTTAGGATTTATAGTATTAATTTTATTGTTTAATATTAAACCCTTTGGTTTATAACATTAATCTCTTGGGTTTAATAATGCCTTGGGTCCATTAATACCTTAGATTTATAATATAAATTTATCAGGGTTATAACATAAATCTTATGGATTTATAATATTAATCCTTTTGTCTTATAATATTAATAATTAGTTAGACTTATAATATTAATCTCAAGAATTTCTTATATAAATCCTTAAAAATTTTAATATAAATTCCTTAATTTACAATATTAATAGTTTGGGTTTAAAATATTAAGGCCTTGAATTTATTGCATCAATTTTAAAGCCGTGTGGAGATCAAAATACACAAATACAAGATTAATTTTGTTAAAGATCGTTGTCTTGTGTGGTCCTTATAAGTCAGATGCTTCTCTCTGCAATTATTGCTGCTTACAGTGACTTTGTACAAACAATACTAGCTTTCTCCACATTTGTTGGGTTACCCACACATCAAAAAGAAAAAGGTTTTTAAGAGGGCACGCGGGATCTGTCGTGTTATCGGTCATATCTGCTTCAGCGCGGCATGGCTTCCATGGATGGTTTGGTTTGTTTATTATTTGAATATGATGGTCGGTTCTGGTCTGTTTTTTTATTGGTCTATTTTAATTATTTGAATGCGATGATATTATTTTTTTGGTGAGTTTGTAATTTTTTTTTTTTTTAAATTAGATAAGTGAGTGTTTTTTAAGTAATGAAAATTTTTAATATATTTTAAAATTATTTTAGAAAATAGAAATGTGTATTTTGGAGGATGGAAATGAATCTAATGTATTTAATTCATTTTATCATTATACTCTAACTATATATAAAAGATATTGACAATTATATTAATAAATATATAATAATTATTTGCCAAAACATGATAGACAAATAATTGTTGCTGATGTTATTATTATGTTATATGTTAATTATATTATAGTTTGAAGTATGAGTATTCGTACATTAATATAATATAATATTAATATATAATATAGTTTTAATATAATAACTATAAATATACAATAATACGATTGTTATTATTTATTTATATAGTTATTAATAATGAGTACACCTAATAATTACATTGGCTTATGCAGTTGTAGATGTTTTTCATATAGGTGTATATCAACCATATTGGTAAATGTGATTTTATTAATAAAGTATCTTATATTATAATCTGTATAGGTAAAATATTCTTTAGAATATAAAGATTTTTAATAACAAGGCTCAAAGTCATTACAACAATACACTCAATATGAACTGAAATGATGTACAATATCCACTGGTTGTGACTAATTACAACAATATACTCAATGTCAATTCAAATTGGCATGTGAATTGGGTTATGACATTGGATTGTCTTGGTTTTGAGCCATTACAACAATATTCATAATATAAGTTCAAATTGGTATATAAGGCTTCCTTTCTTGTTGGCATAATGATTTAAAGGTATATTTACGCCTCCCATATATATTTGAATATGTAACCTCTTACAAAGAAATATATAAAGTTAAATATTATTACAAGATATATATTGCATTAATAAATTTGAATAATAATTATAAAATATATTAATTTTCTTGAAAATACTATTTGGATTGAAACCACAATTTATTTTAAAATAAACATTAAAATTTATTTTAATTATCTGAAATTTAATAAAAACTAGAACGAATTTTTATTTTTAAAATAAATTTTTTTAATTTAAAAAAAAAAAAAAACTAAAATCGATTTTAGTGGAATAAAATCCCATTGTCTTAAACTATAAACTATAAATAAGTAAGTTAAAAAATCCATCCCCTTAAGCTTTAAATAAATAAGTTAATAACCAAAACTTAAAACCATTTGGAAAAGTAAAACCCGAGCTTATTGAAAGAAACTAAATTATAATAAAAATTTTAAAATCCTTAAAAACAAAATACTATGTTATACAAATCTTTTTTCACGAATATATTAAAAAATAATTCTGACAAAATATTTGATAAAATATAACTAATTCAATCCTACCTATATAATGCTTGTGATTTGGGACTAGTGCCAAGACTTTTATCATTATAGTCCCTTTTTAAATAGTTCTAAATTATATTAGAAAATATTGTATATTAAATATATGGAACAAAGGCTTTAAGCTAAGTTGGATTTCAAATGATGTTGATATTATTTTGCTTGTTGAAACTTGGGAGCACGAAGAATCTAAGGTTCCTAATATAGATGGTTTTACTCAATGGTCTACTTGGAACAAGTAATCCTCCCGTAGAGGCCTTGGGGGAATAGCTTGTTACATTAAGAAGAACATCTCCCCCCATGCTAGGATTTATAAAAATGACTCTTACAACCAATATAGTTGGATAGAGATCATTGATATTAATAATAAAAAGACCTACATAGCAATATGCTATTTTCCCCCCATCAATTCTAACTCCTATAAGAAGAAGAATCTAGATAAAAATAGTCCTTACAATGGTTTAGAGAATGATATTTCTAGCCTAAAGAACGAAGGTAATATCCTTTTAATAGGTGACTTTAATGCTCGAACTTCAAGCAACCAAGCTATTATTCTAAGCAATCATTCCAACCTAATCCTCTTTGGTTAGACGAAGACCCTACTCTAGCGAATAGGTACAAAAGGAGCGCTGAAGACCTCCGGGGAGAATTTGTTGGGTCGGAGCTAGTCAAGCTCTGTAGTGCTCAGGATCTCATAATTTGCAACGATCTAAAGAAGTGGCCCAATTCTAGCCAGATGACCTGCATCCATGGGCTTAGTAGCAGCGTGGTAGACTATGTTATTTCCGATCTCCCTTTATACAATGAAATAATAAATTTTGACATCTTAAACGACCGCGAGCCTGACTCTGATCATAGGCCTTTACTTAGAACTCTCAATTTTGTCATCCATATAGATCCCATAGAAAATAATCCTTATAGCCAAAAGAACTTAATATTTGATAGAAATAAAAAAGATCTCTTTCTAAATGAATTAAAAACTAATTTTCTTCCTTTATCTACGATAGGCAACATAGAAGACCTCTATCACAATTTTACTAAAACCCTCTCATATTCTATTAACAAGTTCTTAATTGAAGTTTCAAATAATAAAAGAAATAGCAAAACCAACCCATGGTATGTCAAAGATTGTAAAAGTGCGAGGAGAGAAATTAAGTTGTTGATGAATCTCTTAAAATGGGTAGGATAAAAATATACAAAGCCCTAACTAAAAGGGAAAAGAGATAGTACATTTGTAAAAGACAAGAGAATCTCTTACACCTCTCTAAGGTAGCTCCTAAGAAATTTTGGAGGCAGATTCCGACTAGGAAAACTAAAGATAATAATAAAATTGCTTTACACAATTGGAATTCCTATCTTAAAAAGAATTATGAATCTCCAAATTTCATGGATAACTTTGAAACCCTGCTCACAATGAAAGAAGTTTTCTCATTAGAAGACATTGATTTTGGGATTAATCATCTGGCAAATAGGAAAGCTAAGGACATTGAAGGTTACCAGGCAAAAATCTTAAAAATTGGAACTCTTGTCCTCATCCCCATATCCACAAACTTTTCAATCAAGCAGTCAATCAAGGGTTCCCTAAACCATGGACTGAGAGCCTCATTATCCCTATTTTTAAAAGTGGGGATACAAATAACCCCTCTAATTATCAGAAAATTATGATCAGCCCTCTCTTAGCCAAGTTATATGGTATTATTTTGGAAAAGAAGTTGAGCATATGGCTTGAAAGTGAAGGTAAGCGGGCTAAAGACCAAGTGGGTTTTAGAAGGCATCACTCAACAACAGACCACCTCGTTACGCTTAGGATCATTGTGGAGGACTGTCGTAATGATAAATCCAATCTCTTCTGTTGCTTTGTGGACTTTAGAAAGGTTTTCGATATGGTTCCTAGAAACAACCATTGGAATAGATTAGAAGAGGTAAATGTTCCTTTCGAATTGAGAGTTTTCGCTATAAGGTTATACAATAATGTAATTACCAAACTAAAAAGCAATGAGGGGTGGTCGAAAGATATTAAATGTAATATCGGAGTTAAACAAGGTTGCCCCCTCTCCCCTACCTTATTTGGCATTTACATCAACAAGCTTGAAGGTTATTTAGAGGAAGCAGGATGTGCTAGCACGATCTTAGCTAGGATAGTCATCATCCTTCTTCTCTATGCTGAGGATATTGTTCTTCTCGTAAGGTGCCCATCTGATCTTGATAAGAAACTTAGGCTTCTTAAGGATTTTTGCTCTACCATGGGTATGACTGTTAACACTAACAAGACAAAAGTTATGATTATCAAATCCAATAAGGACACTTACGCTAATTTTATGTATGACAATAATAACTTGGAGGAAGTGTATTCTTACAAGTACCTAGGAATTGATATTCATCACAAGCTCAACTGGCACTATAGCATTGAGAAAAGGATTAATGGGGGGTGGAAAACTTATTTTGGTCTTGAAAATAATTGCAAAACGACAAACCTCGTAATGTGGGATAAAAAGAAGTTCCTCTTTGAAACTTCAGTCACTCTGGTTATCTTATATGGATGTGAGGTCTGGGGTTGTAGCATCTCTAGAGAATCCTAGAGAAAGATTGAGCAAATCCAGAAGCGTTTTATAATGTATAACCTGAAAATTAAAAGCAATACAGCCTATCCTATTCTCCTTATAGAAGTAGGTCTTTCCCCTATCGAGAGCCTAGCTATGACTAGGCTTCTATTGTACCAGCACAACTCAATAATATAGGAGATCATAGACTTCATAAGCTAGCTTTAAATTCCAGCCAAAACCAGCTAAGGCTCAAGCGGGGGGTGGTATAAAGACACGAGGGCTTGGTTAAACCATTGGGAGATCAACGAGAATGATACATTGCAAAACCTTAATAACATTAAAAATATTGTTACTTCTAAGTTCAAAGAAAAAATGTGGTGTGAGAAAGATTTAGCAGCTAAAAGAAAATTAAGTTATTATAAGAAGGTCATCAACCCCACCCTAGAAGATCAAAAGTATCTCTCTGTTTTAACTAGCTCAAAGAAGAAAATTAATATAGCGAAGATTAGAACAAACTCTCATGAGATCTATAGTGAAATTGGTCATTGGGCAGTTCGTAAAACGCCATTGATGGAAAGGATTTGCCATCTCTGTTAGAATAGGAACATCGAGGATGAAAACCACTTCCTTTTAGAGTGCCCCAAATACAACCACATTAGATCTCAGCTAAATAATTTGTTTCTTTAGGTCAGATAGACCAAAATTTGGTCTCAGTAGACGTTAACCACCACCAGGACCACCTCCTATTTTATTTTCAATTTATTTTAATAATATTATAATTAATTTTAGATAAAATATAATTATATATAAATTTAACAAATAAAATAATTATATTATTAAATAATTATTATATATAATATAAATAATTATATATATATAATTGATAATAATTATATAAAAGTTTATGTATCTTATTCTAAATGGTTTATCAATGTGACGAGAACACCATTTCTTTTCTAAATATTGTTGTTTTTTCTAAATGATTGTGGGAATCCTTAACTAATTTTTTTATGGGGTCCTAAAATTTTTAATTTTTAAAAACCCGCAGGTCTGGGGCAGAACTTACTCGTTGGTTTAACACGACAGCAAATGAGATTCGGGATGGACCCCACCATTGGGTTGGCAGAGTTCCAAATGAAAGAATGATATTTTAATGTTAAGTAGAGTAAAAATAGTTTTGGGTTTTTAGTATTTTATGTTATTGGTTTTTGTTTTGTAATTTAGTGTTTTTTTTATCCAAATTGATTATAAGATAATAAATAATGTTAAATTATGATAATATATGGTAAAAATATATACTTGTGTTTTTCAAGTTTGAGATTCAATTTTTAATTGAGTGATAAAAATCTTGGAATCTTAATTTTCTAACGGTCTTTTTTACTGAAAAGATAATACCAAAAGATCATGATAATATATAGCAAAATCTTAAACTTGAAATTTAATTCTTAATTGACTAATAAAAATCTTGCCTTTTTTGGCTCTCCTTTAAGTCGAATTAACCTGACCGTAATTATTGTTGCGGGCTGGAAGGCTGGAACAAAGGGACGATGGAAGCACCCACGCCGATAAATTAAGATTTGACGTGGCAATAAAAGAATGGGCGTCCTACGCTGTTCGGCAGCGCCTAAACCGTTACCAACTCCATTGCTGCACAAAATGCCAGACAGAGCAAGTTTTGTGGGCTCCTGACATACAGGTTCAGAGATCGAATTTTGAGGGTCAAGATTTGACGGAGCTCAGAATTGGTTGTTGAGAATCGATTTTCGTCAAGTGGGTATCAGGGCCATTGATCTGTTTTCACTACTAGAACAGTTGATAGATTTTTGTTTTTCTAGACTCGAGTAATATAATAAGTGGATAACCTAGCGTAAAACTCGATCGATTAACATTTGCAAATTTCGATGTTCTAACTTTCGTAGATTTCAATGGAAACATTGGAAAGAGATTGAATATTATGCAAATCCACCAACACAAAGACGTACTAAATATTTATTGTTTCAGGGCATTCTGCAAGAGAGGTTCAGAGTTTGGAGAATCGGGATGTTTTCTTTAGGATGAAAGAGTAGATAGGGTTTGTGAGATCTTACAAGTCTCTACTAAGCTTCTGCATCGAGCAGCAATGGCACAAGACCAAATTAAGATAGAATTGTCGCAGACTGTTTCAATGGTTGTACCGGTCACCCCTACCGTAAGGCATCGGATGTTCCTCTCCAATCTCGACCTTCGTTGGATTAACTTTAACAACGCTCAGTTTCTTCTCTTTTATAAAACAGAAAGTCTGCAGGAGGAGTTTCGTAAGATAGTTGAGACGCTGAAAAGGAGCCTGTCTGCAGTTCTAGTGGACTTCTATCCATTTGCAGGTCGGTTGGACATCAAGGGAGGAGAATCGGGTCGGCCCAAAGTTGACTGCAACGATGAGGGAGTGGAATTCGTTGAATCAACCATTGATATGCCTTTCGAGGATGTGGAGAAAAATGAATTCAAGCACAAAAGTTTCTTCAAGGAGCTTGCCCGGACGCATGAAAACAGCTATGCCGCACCGCTCCTCTCGATTCAGGTATTGGAAAATTACCAGATGCTTCTCTATTGCTACAATTAGGGCTAATTAATGACATGCTTCAGTTATTGTAGGTCACGGCTTTCTTGGGAGGTGGAATTTGCATTGGAACGACTGTTCATCACGTGATTGCAGACGCTAATTCCTTTTGGTATTTCATGAAATGCTGGGCTGAATGCAGCAGAGGACTTCCTATTTCCAAGAAGCCCGAGCATATGAGAACAGTATTCAAGCGCGACAAAAAGAATCAGGCGATACCCAAGATTTCATTCAGAGGCGAAGACAGTGTCACCGATAGGGTCAAGAGAGCCAAGGTTTTGAAGTTTCTGCAGGACGATTTAATGCCCATGACTGCGGAACGTCCGGTTGAGCGGAAGGAATTAATCAATTTAAGCACCGGTGACATTGCAGTGAAGAAGACCGAGGATAATAGTACTGAGAAATCCATGAAAGATGAAACAGAACTGGAAATCTCAGCTTTTCATTTTAGCAAAAAAATGATTCGAAATCTGAAGGAAAGAGCTCAGGCTTCAAGTTCATTTGTAGCCGTTGCGGCACATTTTTGGAAATGCGTCATTGAAGCTCGCAATGTCCCAGAGAACCAGCCCGTTCATTTCCAGCTGTTTGCAGACTGCAGAGACCAGTTAATGCCGCCTTTACCACCAACGTATTTTGGAAACTGCTTATGCCCGGGCGCGGCCCAGACTAATGCCAAGCAGCTATTGGAGCAAGATATTTGCTTTGCTGCTGGTGTCATTCAAGAGGTAATCAATGCCTGCAAAAGAGAAGCGCAGCTCAACAATTTTATTGAGTGGATTGAATCTCGCGACCTTGGCAACTTCAATTCTCTTGACAGTGGCTGCTCTGTAAAAGTATTACACTCTCCAAAATTTCCTGTTTATGATATGGACCATGGATGGGGAAAGCCGCTGAATGTGCAACCTGCAAGCATAGACGTGATTGGTGGGATGTTTCTGTTGGCCGGAAGAGACGATGGCGGAAGGAGTATCGATCTCTACACTCAGCTTCCCCGCCCTCATATGGAAACCCTAAAACGCATTCTCATGGTCAGAGCTCATTCTCTGGCCCTGACTTCTAGGTTATAGAATAATTTTACAAGTTTTAATGTTTTATGCAAAACGATACTAGGTAATAGAATAATTTTACTGCGACGTTCAAGTTTTAAGTTTTAATGTTGTGTGCAAAACGATGGGAGTATATATATAATATATGGGTGATTTTTTGAAAAAAAATAAAAGCATTTTTTTATAAATTGTGGGTAAATTTTGATTTGTGTTGTTTAAACTGGTTTTTTATTATTAAAGGTGACTTTTAGGAAAAAAAATTCTGCATTTTTTTATAGAATATGGCTAAAACAAATTGTGGGCAAATTTTGATTTGTGTTATTTAAACAGGTTTTTGATTACTATATATTAACGATGACTTTTTGGGGAAAAAAAATGCATTTCTATATAGAATATGGCGAAAACAAATTGTGGGAAAATTTTGATATGTGTTGTTTAAACAGATTTTTGATTACTTATATGGATTCAGCAGCCTCAAAAACTTTTGGATTGTGAAAAGTTCACCTCTCAAATTTGTGATTTCAATAAATCCCTATCAAATTCTGGACAAATTAAACGTAAAAATAAACCCCAAAACATTCTAAAAATTAAACTTAAAGCTACTTGAATATATACCAATATAGCAATGATGTTATTTAAAACCAAATGAGATTCTCTTTGAAGCATAATTTTGTCTTTATTGAAGGAAATTCTTTTGGGCCTTAAGAACTTGTCTTGGACAGTTAAATCAAAATCATGTCAAATATGATATTCAACAGATTCTTTTGGGTCAAGGACGCTTAAATCAAATCATGTGAAATATTCATATTTACAAATATTCATATATCATTATGGAGGTCAAAATGGTGTCATTTAAAGAATAATCTCTTAGAGGTATAGTCTTGTAAATCTATGAGAGGAGATACTTTTGCATTTAAGGAGCTTCTTTTCGAATTGCAGAAACAATGGATTAGCATTGAAAGTTTGAAAATCTTTCTCATATTATTTCCATACAATTAAATTTTGAAATTTATATCAAATATAATATTAAAGTTTCTAAATTTTATCAATTGAAAATTTATTAAAATATTTTTATTATAATATAAAAAAATATTTTTAATTTATATAATTAATTATTATTAAAATCATATTATCTATTTTAACACTATAAATACAATTGCACTCACACACCAACTAAAAGAAAAATAAAAAAATAAGTTTAAACCCACATACGATACATGATTTTAAATTTTGAGAACCTAAGCCAATGTTCCAATCTAAGGACAATAAATTTGAATCCATATAAAAAATTACAGGTTACAAATTAATTACGGAAGTGAAATATCAACTTTTAGTTCTGAAATGGAATTTTATATATAAAATATTAATAATATTCATGGAATGAAATTTTATATATAAAATATGGTTTCATGAAAATTTATATATAAAATATTAACAATATTCACTGAATAAAATTGTATATCAAAAAATATTGTTGGTTGAAAATTTATATATAAAATATTAACCATATTCCTGGAATAAATTTTATATATATATATATATATATATATATATATATATATATTATAATAATAATAACCATATTTAAAGTATTATTATACTATTTTATGTTTGCTTTAAATAAAGTGATTCACTTTTTCGTTGTATTAATAAATTGTTAGATTATAATTTTTTTTGTGAATTAAATGAATTAGCATCTTTGTTTTGTGAATTAAATGGATTAGCACTTTAAAATGTATAGTGTTAATTCAAACCTACAAATTTTACACATTCTTATTAAATTTGAAACAAAATTGATTTAAAAAAAATAAAAAAAACCAAATCAATAAACCATTAAAATACTCAAAATTTTAATTTTAGAGTTCGATGCATGTTGGAAAGCAATCTTTTACTTATTTATGGTTTCAACAATTATTGTTAAGTGTGAAGCCAAATCTAGATCCTTCTAGATCAATTTTTTTTAGATCTCCGAGATTCTAGATCTTTCTACACTGCCATTAGTTTCTAGATCATTCCATATCTCCATCTGAATCACATATAGGCTTCTAGATCCTTCTTCTGTCTCTATAAATTTGTAATTACTTTTGCCAAGCAAAGCAAGCGAAGGCCCAAGCCTGTTATGTAATGCAAAGTGATTTCTATTCTCCAGTGATTGTTTTATCTATTCCGCTATTTCTGACTAAGTAATCTTGTTGTTTCTCCATTTGTCTGTCTCTGTGAATTATTCTCTGTTATTTCCGTCTAAAGTATAAATCCACTGTTTGTTATGTATGCTCTGATCTAACAACTGGTATCAAAGCTAGGGTCGAATATCCATTGTGCAAGCCGCTTAGTGCCATCGCCTTACTCTGGCAACGTTCGTTAAAACGTTGGTTGTTACCCCTGGAGCTGTTGAAGGATCTGTCTAGTAAATAGCCGAGGAACGCTGGAACTAAAAGACAGTTGCTGCAAGAAAAACAAGGTAGTGGACCTATGTTGAAATGTGTCGCTGGAGTTTGAAAAGTGGAGATCCGTGGAGATTGGAGTTGAAACGTGGTGTTCGTAAGTTTTTTTTACATCAAGCTTGCACGTATACGTCAAATTTTTTCTCACACCAACATATGTATGTGTGAAATGTGAAAAGGTTAAAACATTATATATGTTTTTATATTTATTATGAAACATATATAATTATATGTTGGAATTTTGAAAAGTATATTTTAAAAGGAGCAGCAACTTTGAAAAGGGTATTCTAAAAGGAGGAAGGTCATTATTACTAAATTTTTAAAAGTAATAATTAAAGTTTTATTTTTAAGTGGAGTTTTTTTGTTTTGGGGCGTGAATTTGATTGAAAATGGAGATTGTTAGCCTCCTGCTGCAGCAGGTTAATCATCTTTCATGATCGACATTTCTACATGCCAAATATGTCGTACAATGCATGCTGCAATGCTCCATATTTGCTACAGATGGCAAAAGAACTGTCCATGAAAGTGTGCTAGTCTAAATGCCACTGTTGTGTTCCAATTTTTGGTAAGCAATTCATTTTTGGTTTGAGGCATTTTTTCAGTTGGAGGACTTCAAGCGAGACATGTCTAATTCCCCTTTTTCCTCTTTCCCCAATCACTCACTAACTTCCCCTAAAGAGGTCAAGATCTGCTTGATATCTCTTAGTCTCATCATTTTTATATCAGTTGCCTTGGTAAAAATCTGCTTTACTCAAGGAATGTCCATACTTCCTCTATGATTCATTTTCCCCCCTTAATAGCCTAAGATCTCATACTTAGCGCTTTTTCTTATCATTATCATGTTAACTACTAACTTTAATATGTAACTCCCTATCTATCTCCCCTCCCCTTACTATAACAATGTTAATAACTCCCCCATATACATATCCCCTCCCCTGGTTGAAATATAACCATAAGTATCCCTTGGGAATTTCTAAGTTTATCTGAAACTTGGCAAGAACCCTCTTTTTCCTCCTTAACCACCTTCCAAATGCTTTAGGACTCATTCCTAAGCATAAATCCCCCTCCAAATGTATAAAATCCATCTTTGGGCCTTGTTTTACCTTTCCCAAGGCACGAACCCCTTTTTATAGGCCTAAACCCTTCCTCCGATCATAAAAAGCCCCTTTGTATAATAAAAACCCTCCTCCGATCCGAATCCCCTCCCTCCGACGCGATATCGCTGTCGGAGGTGGTAACAGTGGTGGCTGCATATATATATAACACCATTCCCCTCTCCTCCGATGCGATATCGCTATCGGAGGCCCCCCCTTATCATATCTCCCCTTTATCGCATTATACATATCGCGGACGTCCGATCAAGCCTCAGATCCGATGGCCCGTATTAAGTCGCAACCCCCATTTCAGCGATTGCAACAAAAATGAAGCCGCGCCCCATGGTCTCCTCCGACGCAAAACGTCGAGTTAATCTCAACCGCCCATTGAGGCCCAGAGATCAACGGCCCATTTTCTATCGCATTGCCCCATATATTGTCGGAGCCGAAATAATAATAAGGCATGACATATAAAAGTTTCGGGTCCGAAAGGAGCCCTTTGTACAGTGAAATGGGAGTGCTCCGATATTCCGGAGCCGAAATAAAATAAAGAGGGCCTATAAAAGCATTTCGGGTCCGATGGTTTCGGGGGTCTTATGTTTGTTCAGCCGATAAGAGTTTCGCCGATGGGCTGGACCCGATATCAATAAAAAGTGGGTTTATGGAGGATTTCGGGTCCGCGCATTTCGGAGGTTTTATGTGGCCGCCACCCGGTCTGCCCTGACGCCGATATTGCGATTTAGCTCCAGCCATTGGATCGGCCTGCGCCGGATCCAACGACCAGGATTTAATCCGGTGAACAGTTTGCCTCCAGCGCCAATTTTTCAATAAAATTCATGTTTTAAAGGTATTTCCGCCTATTTTGTGAAAAGGGCCGTTTTCAAAGGTTTTACATGCGACGCCCGCGCCCGCCCAGTGATTTATCAGTTTAAACACCATTTTGGATCGGCCAAGCGCCGATGGCATCCCAAAGGCCACAGAAAGCACTTGCAGCAGTTATTTTGCATTAAATTGGCAGATAAAGGGGCGATTAGATAGTTAAAGAATATCATAGAGAAAAAGTGGCCCGATTCAGTGTCAAAGTGTATTAGAGGAAGCGGCAAAGAGTATCAGATCAAAATATCAGTAGCCCGAAGCAGCAGAACATTAAAGAGGCCCCCATCAAAGTCAATAAAGCAGCTCAGATCCATCAAAGCCCGCGAAATCACATTTATGAGCATTAAAGCCACTTTGCAGCAGTAGAACCGCTTGAGAGGTGCTGATAAAAGGATAAAGCCCACATATTGCAGAAAGCAGTGTATGAAGACACATGAGAGCAACACTTCAATATTCAAGGCACAGTTATTGCACAGATGCCAGCGCAGAGCTCCAAAGGACCATATTGACTCATTTTTGAGGCAGCTGCCCCACCGCAGCACTTAGATAGTTATTTCATGCATTTATTTCAAGATAAGTTAGGTTGATCAGAGTTATTGCTCCAGATCTGCTGTTGTAGATATTTTGTATATATTTTCTCTATTTATACCACCCTCTGGATAGTGTAAAGGGTTGGTTGGTTGTATTTCTCATTCCAGACTTGCGCTATAAGCTTAAGAACTTCTGTAATCAAAGATTGTTGGAATATTTGCATCTGAACTGGCTGGTTGTGCTTTCAATGGCTGAAGAGCTTGATGTGGAATTCATGTGCTTGCTCATGGTTCAATAAGTCTTTCCTCCCTATGTTTATCAGTTTATATGTATCTGTATCATTTGTATATCATAATCTAAGTTGCAGGAAGAAGGAATAGTTCAGAGTTGGCTTTCATGCCCTTTGTGCTCAATTCTTGTAACTTTTATATGTTTTCCTCTGAATTAGTGATAAATATGCATACTTAATTGATCATGTTTAAGCTATTTCTCATTTCTGAATGCTATTTAGGAATCCTTCATTGCTCCTATATAGTCTTCATCCACTTTCCCTCTTTGGCTGGATGAGAGATCCTTAATTGCCTCTCATCCCCTAGCCTCCATTTCATCCTTGTTCTAGCATTTAATCATTGTGCTATGCGTACCTATCCTGCTCCATATTCCCCTCTTCTGCCAAGGAAAATGCACCCTTCAGTTCACATTCATTGACTCCATGCCCAATGGTTTGAACATCTTACACTTTGTATGCCAACTCTGCTTGAATAGATCAACCATCCCACCAAACTCAAACAAAACCCATGTGCATCATATCTAGCCTAAAATCATCATCAACAAAGCTAAATCCTAAAGAGAGAGCCCTCTCTGACTGCAGGTAGGCTAGGGCCTGCAGTCCAAAGATTGGTTTGAGGTTACCTCGCCGTATTCCCTTAGGAGTCAAAGGGAACAACCTGAGTGATAACAGAGACAACAACTACAAATATGGAGAAGTTGAGCAGGGCTAATTTGGCCCTGTGGAAATCACAGATGGAGGATATACTGATTTTAAAGGATCAATATTTGCTGATTGAGGGCACAACAAAGAAACCCTCATCGATGACAAATGAAGAGTGGAATAAGATAGATAGAAAGGTGATTGCAACAATCCACCAATATTTAGCAAAGAATGTTTATTTAAATGTGTGTGGAGAAAAGACGGTTGAAGGATTATGGAAGAAGCTCCATGATCTATATGAGAAGAACACGGCATCAAACAAAGTGATCTTGATGAATAAGCTTTATAATCTCAAAATGAAGGAGGGTGCTTCAGTTGCTGAGCACTTGAATGCATTTAATATTATTACTAATAAGCTTGCCTCTGTTAAAATCATTTTAGATGATCAAATAAGAGCTATTTTGCTAATGTGTTCTATGCCAGACAGCTGGGAAAATTTAATTGTAGCTATGAGCACTTCAAAACTACAGGGAACCTAAAGTTTGATGATGTCATCAGTAGTTTAATGAATGAGGAACTGCGACGCAAGCCAATTGCGGAAAACCAGGAAGAAGAGGCTCTAGCTCTAGCTGATCGTGGTAGGAGAATGGATCGAGGCCGGCAAGGGCGATCAAGATTGAGAGGCCGATCAAAATCAAGGAGAGGCAGAATCATCTACTTTCATTGTGGCAAACCTGGGCACATGAAGAAAGAATGTCGATTTTGGATGAAAGGCCAAAAGGATCAGAGACCTTCTTGTTCAAATCACAAATCATCCAGCACAAATGAAGTGAGACTACTGTTGTAGCCACATATGGTGATGTGTTGTTTAGTGTTTCAGTAGAGGATGCATGTGTATATACATCTAGCAGTCGCTTTGATTAGATCCTTGACTCTGGGGCATCTCACCATGTAACCCCATGCAAAGATAGTTTTGTTTCATATAATCCTGGTGATTATGGTAGAGTGCATTTGGGGAATAATCATTTTTGCGATATTGTTGGAGTGGGAGATGTCAAGATCAAGATGAAAGATGGACAAGATATATTGTTGAAACAGGTCAGGCATGTACCAAAAATGCGCATGAGTTTAATCTCTATGGGACGACTGGATGATGAAGGCTATTCGACAAGCTTTGGAAAAGGAGGTTGGAAAATTAGCAAAGGTGCATTGGTCATGGCCAAGGACCCAAGAAAGGAACATTATACACAATGAAGACACTGATAGGAAAATCAGATTTGGCAGTTGTCACAAAAGAAGGAAATTCAACAAATCTGTGGCATAAGCGTTTGGGTCACATGAGCGAGAAGGGCTTAAAAATCCTTGTTGATAAAAATTTATTGCCAAGTTTGAAATCCTACAATCTTGATCTTTGTGAGCATTGTATATATGGTAGACAAAGACGAGTTTCATTCCTTAGAGGTGGCCATGACAGAAAGAAAAATGTGTTAGAATTAGTACACTCATATGTGTTTGGGTCTGTTAACATCGAATCATTGGGAGGAGCATCATATTTTGTAACATTTATAGATGATGCATCCAGGAAGGTTTGGGCATATCCTATGAAAAATATAAGTAAAGTATTTGGAATATTTCAAAAATTCCATGTTGTTGTTGAAAGAGAGACTAACAAATTGCTGAAGTGTTTAAGAATAGATAATGGTGGAGAATATTGCTCAAATGCATTTAAGGAATATTGTAACAGGTTTGGCATAAAGCATGAGAAGACTGTGCCTAGTACTCCTTAACAAAATGGTATCACAGAAAGGATGAATCGCACAATTATGGAAAAGGTGCGAAGTATGTTGTCAAATTCCAGTTTCGAGAAGAATTTTTGGGTTGAAGCAGTCAAGACCACTTGCTACCTCATAAATAGATCTCCAACTACAGCCTTGGATGGTGGTATCCTTGAAGAAGTTTGGACTGGTAAGAATTTGAATTATTCTCACTTGAAAATCTTTGGATGTGAAGCATTCGTACATACTCCCAAAGAAAATAGAACTATGCTAAATGATAAATCCATGAAATGCATATTTTTGGGATATGCAGATGAAGATTTTGGTTATCGTCTATGGTATCCAGTCAAACATAAAATTATTAGAAGCAGGGCTATTATATTTAATGAATTAGAAATGTTCAAGAGGACTGTAGGTGAGCTGGAGGTCAAGACGGTTATTGACAGGTTTGAAGAGGAGCAGGAAAACATACCACCTATACAAGAAAATGAATAGCAAATTTAGGAGAATGAAGAACAACAAGTGGAAAATGATGAACAATAAGAAGGAATCTTGCAGGAACCTTTACAGGAGATCCAACCTGATAATGCACCACCACAGTTGGTTTGTAGATCTTCTAGGCCTCATAAGCCTTCACAAAGGTATCCTCCTTCAAACTATATTTTGTTGACTGATGAAGGTGAGCCTAATTGTTTTCAAGAAGCTTGTAAAGTTGAGCACAGTAAAGAATGGAAGAAAGCAATGGAAGAAGAAATGTACTCTTTGTAGGAAAATAAAACTTGGGAGTTGGTAAACCTCACAAAAGGAAGAAAGGCCCTACAAAACAAATGGGTGTACAGGATTAAGCATGAAGGTGCCAAAAAGAAGGAGAGGTATAAAGCAAGACTGGTGGTGAAAGGTTTTTCCCAAAAAGAAGGTATTGACTTCATTGAAATTTTCTCACCTGTTGTTAAAATGTCATCCATTAGAGTCATTCTTGGTCTAGTTGCTGCTTTAGACCTAGAATGTGAACAGTAAGATGTAAAAACAACTTTCCTTCATGGTGAATTGGAGGAAGAAAATTATATAGAGCAGCCAGAAGGCTTCATAGAAAAAGGAAAAGAAGGCCTTGTTTGTAGGTTGAAGAAGAGTCTCTATGGGTTGAAATAGGCACCTTGACAATGGTACAAGGAATTTGATTCATTCATGCTGGAACATGGTTTTCAGAGGTTGGAAGCTGACCATTGTGTCTATATCAAGAGATATGATCAAGGAAAGTATATCATATTATTGTTATATGTGGATGACATGTTGATTGTTGGGCATGATAAGAATAAGATCAATAGGTTGAAGAAAGATTTGGGTAGCAAATTTGCAATGAAGGATTTCGGATCAGCACAACAGATATTGGGCATGCAGATTATGCGTGACAAGAAAAACAAAAGGTTGTGGTTGTCACAAGAAAAATATATCAAGAAGGTGCTTGACAGGTTTAATATGAAGGATGACAAGCCAGTTGGTACACCCCTTGCAGCCCACTTCAAGCTGAGTACCGAATTATGTCCTAGTGATGACAATGAGAAAGAAGTGATCAGCAAGATTCCGTATGCTTCAGCAGTTGGCAGTTTTATGTATGCCATGGTATGCACATGACCATAAATTGCATATTCAGTGGGAGTAGTGAGTAGGTTCCTTGCTAATCCAGGCAAAAAACATTGGCAAGCAGTAAAATGGATTTTGAGGTATCTCAAGGGTACTAGTCATTATTGTTTATGTTCTAGTCATGATGAGACTATGCTTGAAGGATTTACAAATGCAAATATAGCTAGAGATATGGATACCAGAAAGTCCACTACAAGTTATTTGTATACATTTGCAGGTGTAGCAATATCTTGGGTGTCAAGGCTACAAAGAATAGTAGCCCTCTCTACAACGGAAGCAGAGTACATAGTTGCAACAGAAGCTTGTAAAGAGATGTTGTGGATGCAGCGATTCCTAGGAGAGATAGGAATAAAGTAGGACAAGTATGTGTTATATTGTGATAGTCAGAGTGCCATTCACTTAGCGAAAAAACCATTTTTTCATTCAAAAACCAAGCACATTGACTTAAGGTACCATTGGATCCGGCATGTGTTGGAGGAAGAACAGTTATCCTTGGAAAAGATCCATACTGATAGGAACCCTACTGATATGCTCACTAAGATTCTACCACAAAATAAACATGAGTTATGTAGAGGCATGGTAGGACTCGGTGTGACTTGATCACTGTTATTTGGCTTCAAGTGGGAGAATGTTAAGTGTGAAGCGAAATTCACGCAGGATTCTAGATCCTTCTGGATCAAATCTTTCTAGATCTCCAGGATTCTAGATCTTTCTACATCGCCATTAGTTTCTAGATCATTCTAGATATCCATCTGAATCACATACAGGATTCTAGATCCTTCTTCTGCCTCTATAAATTTGTAATTTCTCTGGCCAAGGAAAGCAAGTGAAGGCCCAAGCATGTTATGTAATGCAAAGTGATTTCTGTTCTCCAGTGATTGTTTTATCTATTCTGTTGTTTCTGACTGAGTAATCTTGTTGTTTCTCCATTTGTTTGTCTCTGTGAATTATTCTCTGCTATTGCCATCTAAGTCTCTGAGTATAAATCCGTTGTGTGTTATGTATGTTTAGATCTAACATTATTATCTAAACTTATGCTAATTGTAGAATCTAGTCATCTGAATACCCAACAAAGTGAGCGGTTGACTTGAATTTGTATAATCTTGACCTAATCATCTCTTGCAATCCGTTTCCTTTCGGGGATGCATATAAAAAGATTTTTCTTTTTGGTTCCTTTTGCAGTTGTGGATCCTTAACCTTTTACGTACAAAATGCACTGAAATTAGTTAATGTATTCGAATTTGACTAGAATTGATCAATTTGGTACCACTGTATACTTGATAATCAAAGTGACTGTATACACTAGGAAAAACAGATAGCCTAAGAAAAATCATAGGAATGCCAACAAAGGCTTCTAAATAATATGAAAAATGGTCTGAAAACAATATAAAAGGAACCGTGTCGCAAAAATAAATCTGTGCAGAATGAATCTTAGTAGAGGAAGCTAAACAAGAACGGGTTCAAACAAGTTTGTGGTGACCGTGCTGTAAAATAAAGCCTCATATTCTAGCAAAGTTTGATTCACTTCTCACAATGAGAACATTATCCTTAAATATTTTCATGTTATGCATGAAAAGCGGACAATAGGCTCGGCCATATATAATCCTTACTTTGAGTTGGTAGAAAATTGATGATTAATATTTATTTTATGTTGGATTTTCACAGTTATTTTATTGGGAATGGATCAAGTAGATTAATTATAATTTTGAAATTTATTCTAAAACTACTTAATAATGGTTTAGTTAGAAATTTATTAATGCATAAAATTTATGTGCAATAAAACTTAACATTTCAAAAATAAATTTAAATGATTAATACTTTCTAAAATAATTCAAAACAAATTATCCAAAAAAATCCAAATAATCAACCTCTCTTTATAAATTTAAATGATCAGTGATTTCTGGAATAATTCAAAACACGTTATCCAAATTAATCCAAATAATCAACCTCTCTTTCTCACTTCCTTCTTGATATTGCATTTGTTCGCAAGTTCAATATCGTCATACAAATTTTTACATTTACATTGTTCACCGTGAAATCGATTTCACTGTTGGTCTGTAACACACAACCATATAATACGACAAAACGACACACATAAAAAAAAAATTCAACTCTAACCTAGATACATTTTTATATACATTAATGTAATATTCCCGCATCAAACCTTGCTGGTCATTGTGTATCCATGGTTTAATAATTAATTGCCACATATGATATAAAATAAAGTCATGTCTGACTCACAGATTTGGGGTACTGAAACCACAGAGGTTTTTACCAACCCACGAGATCTGTGCGATCCTTCACAAGGTGACTGGGTTACACCTTGCCTTGAAATTTATGGCTTTCTGTACGCGACTTCCTATCAACTATTCTCGGACATTAATGCACATGGCCATAACCCCACTCATCGCTTTGGCTGTGACAAGTGTTAGTTCTCCTGCCCATTGATTTGGATTGCACCATCCAACAGTGGTATTCGCTTTGGGATCATCCATCTACCTAACACTTGGGTTTCCACCGGCATTCCTGCTCATTTGCATTTTCGTGGTGGAGATTCTTAACGCTCTCCTTCTCACATGCTCCTAGTTTCACTGTGGTTTTCATAGTCCAATCTCCATGCCTTGTGGCAAACCACGGAGAGGTAACTCTAAGCCTTCATTCTCTACAGAAATGGTGTGGGTCTTGAATCGCTTTCAGTATGAGTTGAAGGTTGTCTCGATGCAAGGTGTTAATGCATTTTCATGCTGGTCAGGTGGGGCGCTCGACTCTCCAACTTCTGGATTATGTGGTGGTTGGTTTCCTCAACACGAACTAGGTAATGATTATTCATGCTATTTTTTATTTAGGTTGTCGATACATTCGGTTTTTACAAGCTTGCTACTACTCCAGGCATCTCTAACCCCAAATTTCTATTTCATGCAGATGTGAGACCCCTGCGCATGGCTTGCAAAACTTAGGTAAGAGTTAAGCCTCTCTTCTATGTTAAATAACGTTCCTGAGGTTAATTTATTATCCAGGTCATAACATTTGCCTATGTTGTTGCAGGTATGACGCATTTTTAAACCGAAAGGGGCTATCGGTTCAATATATTGGCCTATTCACGAAGCTTACTCACAACTCTGCATTTGGTACACGTTGGAGCTTACTTTCATGGCCCTTACTGGTTGTTTGAAGCCATTTAGGAATTTTAATCCTCTGGATTTCTATGAATTAGGGTTTATTTACAAATAGTTGTAGTTTTATGCCGCGAGGTCGATAGGACTCGTAGACTATGAAGTCAATTCCTTATGTAATTAATTCCTTGCTATTTGACTGTTTGGACGAGACCGAGAAGGGTCTGATCTTAATTTTATCTGTTGGGTTTACTTTGTTCATGCTATCTATACTATATTAAATTATCCACTGATATTCTGTGTTGAACCATTACAAATCGTGATTGTAATTTTTGTTGTAAAATGATGATGATGATGATGGTTGTTAACGTCCACTGAGACCAAATAATGATCTATCGGACCTAAAAAGACAAATTATTTATTTTGATTTAAGATTTTATTCCGATGCTCAAAAATCTTGGAGACAAGCCTCCCGAGTTCACTATAATACTCTTCGTTTGAACTGAATTCGGCAGAGTGTAATTATGCTAGAAATTTTCATGATCTTTGAGGTGTTGTCTATGTAAACCCCCAATGTTGTACGAATAGCGACTGAGCTTTGGGGATTTTGGTTGATTATCGAGGGTATATGCGATACATGATTTTTCATGATTTTTCCTTCAGTTGTTATATCAGTTATGTCACTCTATTTCTCTTTGTTTGAAATGTTGTTTGCATGTATATATATATATATATATATATATATATATATATATATATATATATATATATATATATATATATAGATATATGTTTAGTGTAACAAGTGTTCATGGTTTAATTTAAGAAACCAGGGTACATGGTTGTGGATGGGTTCTTTACGAACTCGTTCGTGGCTACAAACCCTAGGTATATGAAGAGTCTGTAAAGAAATCATATATTCCACTGGAAATATATGAAATAGTTTGCTGAGTTAAATTCTTTCTTTAGTTAATGATATTCCTATGTATGATATAGCTCTGATATTTAGAACTATGTGCTGCGGCATGATATGTTTACCTTATATCATTTAATTATTTATTTTTAGCAGAAAGCTCATAAGCATTGGTTTTGTAGTTCATATACTTATGTATTTCTAGATTAAGTCGACATTCATCTATAATGCTATTTTTCTCATTAGCTAAACATTGATTGTTAACTGACAGTTATACCATCCCCGGGATGTGTATCAATATCTTTTGGGAAACATGCATTGTCTCCTTGCTCTACTATTCTACCCAGAAACTAGTAATTATTGTAATTCGTAATTTATACTAAATCATTTCCAAAATACCTACCTACATTATGTAGATCATTCATTATAAACACATTATTTCAGTTCGCAATAAACATTCAACTGATCTAATGATAATAATTATCATGATAGTATCACTTATCTGTATTTTGTTATGTATATGTTAAATAATCGGAAGATCTCTCCACCCAGCCTTGGAACTGGCAATTATGTCCAAGTTCCCCCTCCGAGCCCTTCCACTTTTGCCAAAATGGAATAGCTGGGTACCTTGGGCACTAGGAGTCTATCAAACCTCAAGTCCCGTACCCCACAGCTTGTTCCCTCAACTTTCTTTTCCACTGGTCATATTTTCCAACTCAAGGAAGAATATAGCACAGTCCTCTGCTTTCCAACCCCCCCAAGGTTCTGCCCTCTTTACCCTTTAAGGAAAAAAACAAAAACTGAAAGAGTAGTTGTAACTGTACTCAGAATTTGGTTTAGCTTTTCTATTTTGATTCTTTTAACTCTTTGGTCCAAGTTCTTTTAAATAATAGTTAACAGTATTTGTTCTGATTATTTTAAGCCCAATAGTTTTAACAGTTAAATAACATAAATGAAATTAAACTTGGTAAAAAGAACAACTCATGAAGTCTTGTTGTATGTTACAGCTCCCTCCCCTCGAGAGGAACACCGTCCTTGGTGTTCTTTCTCTACGCAAATAGTGCAGGATAAGCTTTTCGCATGGCCTCCTCTTCTTCCCAGGTAGCCTCATCCGGGCCAAAGTGCTTCCACTGCACTTTAACTTGGATGATGGCTCGCCTCTGCAAGGTGGTTTCTCTCCGATCGAGGATACGAAGAGGCTCTGCTAGAAATTCTCCCTCGGGTTCTACCTGCATATTCATATTATGTTGTCAGAACATTTCAAAACATTAATCTTTTAATCATATTGCTTCCTATTTATCATTACCTGAATACTCTCCTAGTTAATAATATGTCGAGGGTCATAAATATACTTTTTTAACAATGACACATGAAAGATGTTGTGTACTCGGATGTGGCCTGGCAGTGCTAGTTTATATGCCACAGGCCCAATCCGTTCTAAAATTTGGAAAGGCCCACAATACCGTGGTGCCAATTTTGCACAACCTTTCCACTGCAAGGTGCTCTTCCGAGGTTTCACCTTTAGGTACACATGATCACCTAGCTGGAATTCTTTATGGGTTCTCTTCCTGTCTTCATACACTTTTTGCCTATCTTGTGCTACCTTTAAGTTCTCGCGAACTTTCTTAACGGTAGCCTCCATTTCTGCTAGCATGTCGGGACCCAATGCTAATTTATTTTTCGGACTATTCCAATCCGTGGGTACCCGACACTTTCTCCCATAAAGTACCTCGAAGGGACTCATACCCAAATATTCGTGATGCCCATTGTTGTAGGCGAATTCCACCAAGTGGAGATAATCTTCCCATTTCTGTGGTTGTTGCATTACAAACATGCGCAACATATCCTCCAGAACTTGATTTACTCGCTCTGTTTGACCATCTGTCTACGGATGATAAGTAGTACTAAAATGGATTTGGGTCCCCAGTCCTGAAAAGAGAGTTTTCCAGAAATCATATGTAAATATTACATCCCTATCAAAGATCACAACTCGGGGTATTCCATGTAGACGAAAGATTTCTCTCATAAATATGTCTGCAGTCTCCATTGTTTTGTAAGTGGATTTATAGGGATGAAATGAGCAGTCTTGCTCAGTTTGTCTACAACTACCATGACTGAGTCATGTTGCTTTCTGGTACGAGGTAACCCCATAATAAAGTCTAGAGCTATGGTATCCCATTTCCATTCCAGAATGGGTAGTGGTTGCAATAAACCCACAGGATGCTGATGTTCTGCTTTCACCAATTGGCACTCTAAGCACTTAGATAAATATTCAACCACATATTTTCGTAAACTGGGTCAGAAATAACTTTTCTTAATGGTAGAATACAATTTTTGGTGTCTTGGGTGGGCAACATAAGGTTTCCTATGAAACTCATCCAGTAACATCTGCTTCACAGAAATTTGGTTAGGAATGTAGATTCGATTTCTAAATGTTAACATGTTATCAGAATTGATTGCATACTCACATTGCTTCCCTCTTACTTGGGCTTCTGAAGCTTGCTGCCATAAAAATGCATATTCTGGATCCTTGAGGGAAGCTTCTCGGATAACTCCTGGTAGGTTAGATTGTGCATGACTGAAATGTACTTCATAGATGCAATGTAATTTTCTTCTTAAAGAATTAGCTACTCGATTTTCTTTTCCCTTGATGTGTTTTAAGTCAAAATCAAATTCACTTAGGAATGTTGTCCGTCTAGCCTGGCATGCATTTAGATTAGATTGATTAAAGAAATTTGTGAAACTGCTATGGTCAATTAACAACAAAAATTTCTTTCCTAGAAGGTATTTTTGCCACATCTTTAGTGCATGCACTACTGCGGTCAACTCCAAATCATAGGCAATGAAACGTTGTTCATAATCTTTCAGTTTTTGTGACTCATAAGCAATGACTTTTTCTTCCTGAGTTAATACTCCACCGACGACTTCTTTACTTACATTCGTACATACTACAAAGGATTTTTCCAGATCTGCTACCTTTAATACCTGAGCGGTTGTGACAAGATGTTTTGGCTCCTCAAACCTTTATTGGCATTTTGTTGTCCAGTGGAAAGCTTGTCCCTTTTTCTAAAGTGAAGTCATTGAGAAGGAAATTTTTGAAAAGTCCTTTATAAATCGGCTGTAATACCCTACCAAGCCTAAGAAAGATCTTATTTCAGCCACGTTTTTCGGTGCAATCCATTCCATGATAGTTTTGATTTTCTCTAGATCCACTGCTATCCCTTCTGCTGATATAACATGGCCTAGGTATTGAATTTGATCTTTGTAAAAATCGCATTTGCTAAACTTTGCATACAGCTGATTTTCTCGCAAAATTTGCAGTACCGTTCTCAAGTGTTGTTTGTGTTCCACTTGATTTTTAGAGTATATTAGTATATCATCGATGAAAATCAATACAAAATTATCCAGAAAGGGCTGGAAAATACCATGCATTAGGCTCATGAACGTGGCTGGTGCATTGGTAAGGCCAAAAGGTAGTACCATGAACTCGTAATGTCTGTAACGAGTTCGGAATGCGGTTTTACAGATGTCTTCATCCTTTATTCTGATTTGATGGTACCCGGACCTTAAGTCAATTTTCGAGAACATGCTAGCTCCCTGTACTTGGTCAAATAAGTCATTGATGCGAGGTAGCGGGTATTTGTTCTTTATGGTCAGCTTATTTAGCTGACGATAGTCAATGCATAATCGTAGGGTTCTGGCCTTCTTATGTACAAATAATACTGGGGCACCCCAAGGAGACACACTTAGGCGTATGTATCCTTTATCTAACAGCTCCTGCAGCTGCATTTTAAGTTCAGTCAATTCTGGAACACTCATACGATAAGGGGTTTTCGAAACAGGGGTTGCTCCGGGCATTAATTCAATTGTAAAATCAATGTCTCACCTTGGTGGCAATCCTGGAATAGATTCAGGAAATACGTCTAAGAAATCCTGGATTATAGGAATATTCTCTAAAGAGGTAATTTTATTTTTATCATTGCTATACCCTACCTGAACATCATAAATGTAGCACCCTTTTCTTATACACCTTCCAAGTTGATTGGCTGTGATAGGGCGCAGCTTGACATTCTTCTTAATTCCTTGAATTTCCTTCTTTGCAATCTACCAAGGACCAGCTACCTTCTATCCAGTCCATCCCTATTAATACATCATATGAGCCTAGGGGAAGAATATTCAGATTGACTTGGATAGGCTGTCCTGAAACTATTATAGGACAATTTTATGTTTTGGCCGACACCTTTCTTTTGGTACCAGTAGCTAGTTGAACTAGCCATGACTATTTGTATTTACTGCTTTGCAGTTGACATATTTCTACCACCTTAGGACTAATATAACTCAGGCTAGTGCCTAGATCAAATAAAATAGAAACATATTGGCCAGCAATCATACCTTCGCATTCAATCATAGTGGGCTGATATTCTGCCTAATGATCGTCCAACGCCGCATTAATCTTGGGCATGCTCCTTGCGATATCCCCTACTGTATAAGCTTCTTTCATGTTAGAAATTTGCTCATTCTGAGCTTTCTGTGGGCAGTTTTTGTAATAATGTGCCTCTCCACATCCCCAACATTGTAGTGGTGGTTTTGCTGGCTATTCAGTAACAGTTATGCTAATCCCTTCAGGTTGTCTATTCTCAGTGAAGGTCTAAGTTCTGACTAGGATTCTTGCAAACTTTCCAAAGGTCCTTTGCTGATTATTTCTGTCGTGCATGTTTTTCTGATGTCTGTTTGGTGGCAAATTCCTCATTTTCTTGGCAGCAACTCCTTTAGATCCTTCATTTTTCTGCTTCATCTGCTGATAACAGATGCGAGCCTTCCGGACTGCATCGTCCATGGTTTTAGGATAGTCGAATTCTAATTTCTCCTTCATGAAGTTAGGCAAACTACTAATAAACCGTTGGATCTTAGCTTTTTCTTCTTGCATGTATGGGACGTAATGCAACAGAGAAGTAAAGTGTGCTACATATTCATCCATGGTTAAGGTTCCCAATCTTAATTCATGGAACTCTTTTGCCTTTTCATCATAATATCTGTTAAATATTTTTCCTTAAAGTGTTTATGGAATTCTTGCCATGTTACTTGTTCTTCATCAATCTTCCTTACAGTTTTAATTTCTTCCCACCAGAGGGTGGATTTTCCTTGTAATTGGTAAACTGCCAACCTTGCTTTAATTTTTTCGGTATATTCATAGATCTGGAAGTATTTACCCATGTCTATCAGCCAAGCTTCTGTCGCTTCTTCTAACTCTCCTTCGAATAGTGAGGGTTTGATTTTTTTGAGCTCACCTTGTAATTCTATATTTTTTCTTTTTTGTTTTCTTTGGTCGAAAGCGTTATTTGAATGCCCTTCATCTTCTTCTTTGTGACCCTCTACGAATTTTGCATGATCTTCCTCATTATGAGTAGTTGGGGTCTTTCCCCTATTTTTTGTACTGGGATCTGGTCCTCTCTAATTTTGCCGATCTAACAAACTTTTAAGAATCTTTTCCTACTCCTGTCTTAATCACTCATTGTCTGTTCTGAGGTTCATCATTTCTGCTCGAAGTTGTTGTACTGTCTCGAGTAAGGCAGCGTTAGCCTGTCTCGATTCTTCTCCCAATTGCACCCATAATTCTGGGTTGGCCTCTACATAAGGCACCTCTGGCTGGCTCGACGATTTGGGGCTCCTATGCATTGTATCCCTGATGCTAATTCACCTTCTGTGTTCACAATTAGTCAAAACTCAGTTTATTTGCTTCATATATATATAGGAACATCATGACTTAATTGACTGTTAGAACAACCCATAATTAACACACAACCATATAATATAATAAAACAACACACATAAAAAAAAATTTCAACTCTAACCTAGCTACATTTTTATATACATTAATGTAATATTCTCGCATCAAACCTTGTTTGTCATTGCGTATCCATGGTTTACTATTTAATTTCCACATATGATATAAAAAAAGTCATTTCTAACTGACAGATTTGGGGTATTGAAACCACAGAGGTTTTTAGCAACCCACGAGATCCGTGCAATCCTTCACGAGGTGACTGGGTTACACCTTGCCTTGGACTTTATGGCTGCCTGTACGCGACATCCTGTCAATTGTTCTCAGACATTAATGCCAATGGTCGTAACCCCACTCATCGCTTTGGCTGTGAAAAGTGTTAGTTCTCCTTCCCGTCAATTTGAATTTCTCCATCCAACGATGGTATTTTCTTTGGGATCATCCATTTACCTAACACTTGGGTTTCCACAGGAGTTCCTCCTCATTTGGGTTTTTGTGGTTGAGAGACTTGTCGCTTTGCTTCTCGCCTGCTCTTGGTTTCATTGTGGTTTTCATGGTCCGGTCTCCATGCCTTGTGGCAAACCACAGAGTGGTAACTCTGAGCCTTCATTATTTGCAGAAATGGTGTGGGTCTTGAATCCTTTTCAGTATGAGCCGAAGGCTGTCTCGATGCAAGGTGTTAATGCATTTTCTTGCTGGTTAGGTGGGGCACTCAACTCTCCAACTTCGGGATTATGTGGCGGTTAGTTTCCTTGGCACAAACCAGATAATGATTATTCAGGCTATTATTTATTTAGGTTGTCGATACATCTTGTTTTTGAAAGCTTTCTACTACTCCAGGTATTCCTAACCCCATATTTCTATTTTGTGCAGATGTGAGCCCCTTGCGCATGGCTTGCAAAACTCAGGTAAGAGTTAAACCTCTATTCTATGTTAAATACCGTTCCTGAGGTTAATTTATTATCTAGGTCATAACATTTTCCTATGGTGTTGCAGGTATGATGCATTTTTAAACCGAAAGGGGCTAGCCATTCAATATATTGGCCCATTAATGAAGCTTACTCACAACTCCACATTTGGTACAGGTTGGAGCTTACTTTCATGGCCCTTACTGGTTGGTTGATGTAGTTTAGGAATTTTAATCCTGTGGATTTCTATGAATTAGGGTTTTATTTAAAAATAGTTGTAATTTTATGTCGCGAGGTCGATAGGACTCGCAGACTATGAAGTCGGTTCCTTATGTAATTAATTCCTTCCTATTTAACTATTTGGATGACACCAAGAAGGGTCTGATCTTAATTTATCTGTTGGGGTTTACTTTGTTCATGCTAGATATACTATATTAAATTAGTCCACTCATATTCTGTGTCAAACCATTACAAAACTTGATTGTAATTTTTGTTGGAAAATACTCTTCATTTGAACTGAATTTGGCAGAGTATAATTATGCTAGAAATTTTCATGAACTTTGAGGCATTGCCTACGTAAACCCCCAATTTTGTATGAATAGTGGTTGAGCTTTGGGGATTTTGGTTGATTATCGAGGGTATATGCAATACATGATTTTTCCCTCTGTTGTTATATCAGTTCTATCACTCTATTTCTCTTTGTTTGAAATTTTGTCTGCATATATATATGTGTGTGTGTGTGTGTGTGTGTGTGTGTTTAGTGTAATGAGTGTTCATGGTTTAATTTAAGAAACCAGGGTACATGGTTGTGGATAGGTTCTTTATGAACTCATCCATGGCTACAAACCCTAGGTATATGAAGAGTCTGTAAAGAAATCATATATTCCGTTGGAAATATATGAAACCGTTTGTTGAGTTAAATTCTTTCTTCAGTTACAGAGATTCCTGTGTATGACAGAGGTCTGATATTTAGAACTATGTGCTGCAGCATGATATGTTTACCTTATATCATTTAATTATTTATTTTTAGTAGAAAGCTGATAAGCATTGGTTTTACAGTTCATATACTTATGGATTTCCAGATTAAGTCGACATTCATCTATAATGCTATTTTGCTCATTAGCTAAACATTGATTGTTAACTGATAGTTATACCGTCGCCAGGATGCGTATCAATATCTTTTGGGAAACATGCATTGTCTCCTTGCTCTACTATTCTACCCAGAAACTAGTAATGATTGTAATTCATAATTTATACTAAATCATTTCCAAACTACCTACCTACAGTAAGTAGATCATTCATTATAACCACATTATTTCAGTTCACAATAAATATTCAATTGATCTACTAATAATAATTATCATGACAGTATCACTTATCTGTATTTTGTTATGTATATGTTAAATAATCGGAAGATCTCTCCACCCAGCCTCAGAACTGGCAATTACGTCCAAGTTCCCCCTCCGAGCCCTTCCACTTCTGCCAAAAAGGAACAACTGGGTACCTTGGGCATCAGGACTCTGTCCAACCTCAAGTCCCATACCCCACAGCTTGTTACCTCAACTTTCTTTCCCACTAGTTATATCTGCCAGCTCAAGGAAGAATATAGCACAGTCCTCTGCTTTCCAACCCCCCGGGTTCTACCCTCTTTTCCCTTTAAGGAAAAAAAACAAAAAACTAAAAGAGCAGTTGTAACTATACTCAGAAGTTTGTTTAGCTGTTTTATTTTGATTCTTTTAACAATCTGGTCCAAAGACTTTCAAATAATAATTAACAATATTTGTTCTAGCTATTTCAAGCCCAATAGTTTTAACAATTAAATAACATAAATGAAATTAAACTTGATAAAAAGAATAACTCATGAAGTGTTGTTGTATGTTACATGGTATCTGTTGGGAAGGAAGTCACCTTAAGTACTCCCTACAGATATGACAGGACCAAAAACATCTTACCTCTCAAATCACTGTATGTCTGCACACGGTGGTCTAGTCTATTTTTTTTTATCTGGAAACTTTTCTTTGTACCAACCACCCACACGTTTAAGCTTTAAACTCTTCTGGGAATAATTTGATGGTTAGGAAAGATGTACTAAGTGCTCTGGTTATTGAAGTATATTAGTGTTTGGTTTTGGTGTAATGGAAAACTTAATATTTCAGAAAAAATAAATAAATAAATAAAAATAAAAATTTAAATTAAATAGTCAATTATTTATGGATCATTCAATGAACAATTATCAAAAAATAATTCAGAGAAAATAAAATAAAATAAAATAATCAATTATTTTTGTACAATTTACCAAACAATTTTCAAAAAACATTTCAGAAAAAATAAATAAATTTAAGTAGTCAATTATTTCTAGAACATTCACCAAACAATTATCAAAAGATAATTGAAAGCAAGAAAATCTGCATAATGAATGTCTAATTATTGAAGAGGTAATATAATAGGTTAGAAGTATATTAATGTCTTGTTTTGCTGTTGGTGTAATGGAAAACCTAATATTTGAAAAATAAATAAATTTAAATAATCAATTATTTATAGACCATTCACCCTACAACTATCAAAAAAATAATTCAGAAGAAATAATAATAATCAACTATTTCTCGACCATTCACCAAACAATTATCAAAAAAACCTTTCCAAAAAGAAGAAAAATAAATAAATTAAATAATCCATTATTTTTGGACCATTCACCACACAATTATAAAAAACATTTCAGAAAAAAATAAATTTAAATAATCAATTATTTCTGGACGATTCACCAAACCATTATAAAAAAAATTGAGAAAAAAAATTTAAATAATCAATTATTTCTGGACCATTCACCAAACCATTATCAAAAAAATTGAGAAAAAAAAATTAAATAATCAGTTATTTCTGAACCATTCACCAAATAATTATCCTCTACCTATAGATCAAATGACTCTATTTACTAATCTTTTGCAAAGAATCTTCTCCATGAAGGCGTGTGTATATTCCCATTAATTATAGCAACAACCCTGGTGATGGCTATCGGTCAACAAGTGAACGAATTCCTTGTTTGTTGATATTAAGTTCCATGGATATTTCCTTACCTATATGTTTAATATTTTTGTTAACGCTTGGGATTTGCATGGAATATTTCAACATAGGTTGGAAATCATCAAAATGCTTTGACACAATTGGTGACCACATGTGCATAATACAGTCTATCAATTGGGTATTTCCACGTACTTATATGGTGCTAAACCTTGGAGGTCATTCCATAACTTTGTTATAAATTTCTCCCATATCGGGGAAAATCCGAAGGAAACAAAAATAAAGTAAAATAACCCAGCAATTTTCTATTATCTCCTAGTTATGGCCTTACATAAAATTATATATATATTATTGCATAGTTTTCTTTCTTAATAATTTTAGTTCGTTTTATTTGTGGTTTTATATCTATAGAATTGCATAGTTCTTATTTATTTTGGATTGCATATTTTTATATATGTAAGATTGTATAGTTTGCAGACGTTTCTTTTTTAATAACCGAAATATTATATTATATATGTGACATATTTCATAGTTTTAAAATAGTTTAGATTTTCATATTTTTTTTACATAATAATTTAAAATATGTCTATTTGAATAATTTTAAATGAACTACAATTAAAATTATGAACTATGGAATTAATAGAATTTACTTCACAATTCTTCTCTAAAATAAGTTCCCTTTCTCTGGTCCAAGCAACTGTGTTCTCTATTACACTCTTTGTGCACTCCACTATATATTATTATTATAATATATGAATGACTAATATAGAGAATGATGAAGCACTAGGTTATAGTTAATCAGTGAATTGGTTGATTAGACACCTGAGGTGGCAGAGAAGTACAATAAACATATGAAGTTATAGAGATGTAGAAAGTTATGTAGAAAATATAATGCCATTCCAACTTTGGAAAAGTGCCAAGTAATGTAATATTCCAAACTTGGACTAGATTCCATGGATGTTACCCAAACCACTCAAACTTAAGATAACCCAAATTTTATAATTAGAAATAACAGTGTGACATGGAGCTTCCAATACGACCCCAAAGCTTAATGGACGAATTGAAACAAAAATAATAGATTTAAGGTATATTATATAAAGCAAGGATATTTTTCCCCTATGTTAAAACATTGGTAAAGGAAATTTCTTTTAGTCAAAAAAGTTAGTAATATGCCATAAATGATCCATCCATCACCATCCCAAAAAAAATGTTATCCACTGAAGAATTTTTAGGTATATTATATAAAGCAAGGATATTTTCCCCCTATGTTAAAACATTGGTAAAGGAAATTTCTTTTAGTCAAAAAATTTAGTAATATGCCATAAATGATCAATCCATCACCATCCCAAAAAAATGTTATCTACTGAAGATTTTGATTTTGATTTTAATTTTTTTATGGTTGTGGTATTTATATCTGTATGATGGATAATACTTAATTATTAAACATTATGATTAATTCAAAATAAAATAAATCACATCTTTTATAATTATGGTTATATTTTTTTTAATGTAATAAAGCATCTTATTTTGTAATTTTTATAGGTAAAATATTTTTAGAATATAAAGGGTTTTTAATAAGAGGTTAAAAATCATTACAACAATACACTCAATATGAACTTAAATGATGTACAATACCCATTAGTTGTGACTAATTACAACAATATACTCAATGTGAATTCAATTGCTATATGAATTAGCATATTCCATTGGGTTGTCTTGTTTTTCAGCCATTACAACAATATTCATAATATAAATTCAAATTGGTAAATGAGATGTTCTTTAATGTCGAACAAGGACTTGTCTAAGGGTCATTGGAAAGTAGGTTGTGTGTTCTGATGAGTGCCATAGGATCTGATGGCTCAGCTCTTATCATTAATGTCTCATTTTGCTCCTTTATCATCAATCTTTTTATTTCTGCTGCCCTCAATTCTTCATGGTTCATCCATGAGGCCATGGCCATTAATAGCAGGTCCCCTAGCTTGGCATTGGGATCCCACACATGCATGTCTGTGAGGGCCATGTTGTGTAAGTAGAATTCTGCCATCTTCGCTTTATCCTCTGAGGTGCTTTGGTTAGACCAATCCATAAACTGCCTATAGTCTTGGAATGGCATTGTGCCTCTTTGTACCAAAGTCTTTATTTGGAATTGTAACCATTGGTACTTTAGATAGAGGCCATAGGATTTGGCTGGTGCTTTTCATTGCAATGCCTCCATGGATAACCTTTCCATGCATGCCAGTTGGGTCTCCTTCTCTTGCAGCTGCCTCCTTAGCAATTCATTTTCAGTTTCAAGGTGGCTTCTTGTAATTGTTTCCCTGTCTCTGAGAGCACTCAACTCTTTGCCCATTTCCCTGAGTTTGTTTTCCATATGGCCAACATTCTCAACTCTTTTGGATTTGGCTATCTGCATCCACCTATATGTTCTCACTCTTTCTTTCTCCAATTCAAAAAATAGTGGAATTGCAAATTTCTATGGGATTATCCTTCCTCCCTCAAGTAGATTGTAATAGGAGGCAGGACTAGGCTAGGGATCAAGTTCTTGTTTCTCTTGTGCTTCCTCCTTCTCCTGTGGCTGTCCTTCTATCCTTTTCTCAAGTTTTTGTTTCTCCTGTAATTTTGACAGTGTCTCTTGTAGAACTGTGTGAGCCTCTTGTAGGATTGTTTTTGGGTCTTGTAGTACTGCCTTTTCCTTCCATGTGGAAGATCTATGAGTCCCCCTTTCATATGTTATAGGTGTCTTGGAATGATATTCTTTCCCCTTGGCAATGGGTGAATCTTCAATGGTAATTGGCACATTTGAAGAGGGCTGAGGTTTTACTATTTTAATTCTTGTGCTCTTTCTAGCCCTGAAATACATGGAGATCTGTCTTTTCCTCTTTTTCTTTGGCTTGATTAGTGTACTAAGGGCAGTGAGGGCAGTTGTTGCCTCCCTTTCAAAAGTCTTAGGGGACTCTTCTCCTTGTTCTTCCTTTTCTGCCTCTTTTTCTCCTTCTTCTGTCTCTTTTTATGTCTCTTACTGCTCTGTTTCTTCAGCTCTCTCCTCCTCTATTTCAGTTCCTTCCTCCTTCCTTTCTTGTTCTATTATGTCACCCCTAGCTCCACCTTCTCCCCCTTGCTATTATTCCTCCCCACTGTCAGTAGGGCTGACATCATAAGTTAAGTCCTTTATGTCATCCTCAGCTGTCATTTTTCGAAAAACATCCCATGTTATAGGGAGTGTAAAGGTATGGAGGGCTTTCTCTACTAGGATTTTGATTAAGCCACGGTGAGCTAGATACTCTGAATTTCCTGCTTGTATCTTGGTACTAGAGACAATTTCTCGCCAGAGGTAAAATTTTGGGCCTGGATGGATGGACCATGGAACTTTTCCTACATTTTCAAGATAAAATGATCCATGATATGACTAAGATGGTTGAAGAATCCAGGAAACTTGGTTAGGTATTCGGCGCCATAAATTCTACCTTCATCCTCCTTATTTCAACAATTACAAATTTGGTATCATTTTTTTACTATCACCCAATTTCTTTATGCAACACTATTTTCAGACTGATCTAAAAAAAAATGTAAATAGACTTAAACCTTTCTTTTCCAAATATATTTCTTTGGAGCAATTTGGTTTTCTTAAGAACATGAAGATTCATGATGCGGTTGCAATCGCCCAAGAAGCCATACATTCTGTCAAAAAAAAAACTTGTCTCACGAATATTGACTTAATAAAAGATTTCGACTGTGTTTATTGGAGACTATTGTGGATGATTTTGGAGAAGATTAGTCTTGGAAAAATAATGATTAACTAGATCAAAGCATGTATAAAGTCTACATCATTTCCCATCTTTATCAACAACCTTCCTATGGATTTTTTACTCAGCATCCAAATGACTTAGATAGGGTTTTGTGATGTCCCTAGTTTTATTCCTCATAATCATAGATGGACTCAGCAGGAAAATCAAAGATGCTCTATCACAAGGCATCATAACAGGTTGCAAAATAACATCATCAGCCATCGTCTCTCACCCAATTCTTGTGGGTGATCTAATGGAAATTCGTAAACTAGACCCCAGAGAATGGACTGCCTTTTATGGTCTCCTACATGGCTTTGGTCTTGGCTCAGGTCTATATATGACTAAATCTGAGTCCATTCTCATTACAAATGACCCATACGCTGCATCGACTCTTCAGAGTGCTACCACTTTTTGGGTCAAAATTGTTCACATGGATTCTGGTTTTAGATACCTAGGCTTCACTTTGAAACCAAATGTTTATAAAATCTAGGACTGGGATTGGCGCATTAAGAATATTGAGAAGTGGCTCAGTCATTGAGCTCACACATGGATTTCACTTGGGGGTCATCTTGTTCTAATTAAATTAGTCTACATACCATCCCCATATATTGGATGCATATCTTCAAGCTCCTAAAGGGTGTGAGCAATAAATTAAATTCAATCACATCTCTTTTTATGTGGGTAAGCACTCATAGAGAGCGGAAAATTCACCTTGCAACTCTGGAACTGATTAACCTTCCCATTTCCCTGTATGAATGGGGGACAAAATATATCACTTTATTCAACTTGGCTCTTTTACTAAAAAACTTCTAGAGAGCAGTCACCAGCGAAGGTCTTTCACAACAAGTTGTCCATGAAATATAATTACAAAATCGGGAGTTCATTCTCTTGATGGTGATGGGGCTTTGAATCCTTCAAATGTCTCCTACTCTTGCCGCAACCTTTTATCCACAAAGCACTGGTATTTTGGAAATCTCAGATGGGAAGTTGACTCTAGATCCATTCCAGAAATTGGCCTAGATTCGCTTTGCAGGTATGAATGGCCCACATATACTATCTCCCGATCTCATCATCTTCTTAGATAACATGGGATTATTTGCGATCAAAGATTTAACAATTGTTTCCCTCTCCTATTATTTTCATACCCACTAGAAAGATGAGCTACAACTGGTGATTCCTGAGACAATTATTCTGGAATGGCAAGTTTACATTTCCAATCTATAACTTTCTGGGATAGTCATATCTCCCAAAGATCACAAGTTGATATGGTATGGGTTATCAATGCATGCGAGAGCAAATGTAAAGGAAGCATACAATCCCATCTCTATGCACCCTAGACAGATGAGGGTTCACTCTTGGATGGTCAGGGCTTGGAAATGGAATTTCCATTTGAAACTCAAATGTATTTTATGGCTTGTTTCCCATAATCGCATCTCACTTGGGAAATCTTATACAAGAAGGGTTTTCATGGCCCTCGTCATTATAGTCATTGCCTCTCCTCTGGAGAAGACTCATTTCACCTCTTTTTTCTATGCCACTTTGCCTCTTCAGTGTGGAATGGGATGCTCCATATGATAAATTATACAGCTAATTGGGAGGGTATTGATATCCTTGATCGATGGACACTGGACCACAAACCTCATCGTACTCTAGATTTCTTGATCATTTGGGGTATCTACAAGCCTAGAAATGCCTTCATTTTTAAACATGTGTTGCCAAATATTTAGAGAACCTGTTGTGGCATCCTTTCCTACTATTCTGAGTTTCTGGCTCCTTTGACATCCAATCAACTCTATCCTTCTCCTCCTAAGGACCTTTGGTCTTCCTATCCTGTGTGATTTTTCGATGAAGCTTCCTCTTTTGACTCCTGTGGATGCAACATGGTCATCCACATCAACCCTAAGTGGTTTTATAGATTGTATTGGCATTGTGGCTTGGGTACCAATACTCGAGCGAACTTCTTGCACTCTGGGTGGTCCTTCATTGTGCTTTTTGGCTTGATCTCGGGTCCCTCTCTGTTCTTGGAGACTCAAAATCAGTTATTGAATGGGAAAACAACAGGGGCTCTTTAAACTATCCTTATCTCACATCATGGAACGCTCGCACCAAAGCTCTATCTATGGTTTTCTATCATTTATCTTTTCATCACATCGGCAGAAATCAAAATAATGAAGCCGACCATTTATCAAAACATGGATGCATCTCTCTCCCGGATCAGATTATTTTCAACCAGTTTGATCTCAAGATGTTGAGAAGGGAAGGTGTCATTCCCATTTAAATGAACACTCCACTTGCTTAGATACTCTATCTCCCCTATTTTTCCTTTGGTTTTCAGTGGTTTTTGTTCCTCTACAACATTCTTAAGTGCTGATTTTTGTAGCTGCTAAGTCTCATATTTAGATCTATTCAACACTGGGTAATAGAAGATTTGTAAGCTCGAATGAGCAACCCTTTTTCCAGTTTTCTTGCTAACCTCTAGGATGTATGGGATCAGCTATATCCATTTTGTTTTTTTGTTCTCTGTTTTAAGCTAGCAATGGAGAAAATCATCTCTGAGACACATACTTTCTCTTATAATAAAAGGCAATATTTTTCTCTTTGAAAATACTCATAATTCTTAATTAAATTAGAAAATAATTAAAACACAATAATGATTAAGGTTGGTAAGTCAAACAAATAATCATTAAACATTTGTTTGATTCAATATACTCTCAAACTCGTATGATGAGCATTATGGACGAGGCATTCGAATTATAAGCGTACGTTCTTTTGCAAAACAAAAATGAATTGGTAGCTTTAAAAACTTTCAAAGTGAATGAAATATGTAAGGGATTTAAGAAAATAACTATGAAAATATGGTATGGTAGTGTACGATTAAATTAACATTATATAAAATTTAATATATATTTAAAAAAAATATTTGATTTATGATGAATTTGAATAGTAAATTTTATGATTCAAATAATAGTTTAAAATATGGTATCATCAATTATATGAACTAATATATATTTAAAAATTGATATTAAATTTTAAAATTGATTTTTAAATAAACTAAATTGTAATATATAATATTATATAATTTTTTATAAAATTAAAAATAATATTATATTTTACTACCAAATATATTTTTCTTTGAATAATGAATTAGAACTTTATGCGACTCCATTAAAATCATTATTCTATTATAATATTTTTTGTTTCAAATTAAAGTTCCATTATAATATTTGGTTTCACAGGTAAAGTAATTTAATAAGTGAATAACCTAAAGCAAAATTAAAAATATATTTTATTACTTTACCACCCCTACACTAACTCAATATTCCGTCATATACTTGATTTTTTTGTTTTTAATTCAGATAAGTGAGACTAAATCAAATTTTATAAATATTTTTGGTTTCAACATTAAAATAGTATAATAAGTGAATAAGCTAGAGTAAAATACAAATAAATAAATTATAATGGAGTGACATGATTAAAAAGTAGAATTGAATAACATGTTTTTAAAATTCAGTAAAATTAAAATAATATAATAAATGAATAAGCTAAAATAAAATTAAAAAGATATTTGTTACATTATGAGGTTAACACTAGGTCAATATTCTATTATATATTGCGATTTTTATTTTTTATTAATATATATGAGTTAGAATAAACCAATGTTTTATGATTAAAAGTATAACGAAATTAGATGTTTTTAAATATCGGTAGAGTTGAATAAAAATAAATAAAGAAAAAATTGGTAGAGTTGAATAAAGAAAAAGAATTAGATGTTTTTAAATATTGGTAGAGTTAATAAAATAAATAAAGAAAAATGTGGTAGAGTTGAATAAAGAAAGATTTTAAGAAATTGATAAAAATAATAATAATAATATAAAAAAAGAATTTTGGAATTTTTTAATATTAAAATTAATATAGGAAAATATTATAGAGATATGTATAAGGAAAGTTATTTTTTTAGAAATAATTTTTCATTTATATTAATAGAGAATATTGAGATTATTAAAATTAATACGGGAAAATTATAAAATTAGGATTTGTTTTCTCATAAATTGGATTGGTTTTTTTGTATGCTTACTTTTTTTTAATGAAAATGGATGATTCAAATATGTCGATGGAGCAAGTGATTAGGATATTTTAGTTGTTGTCACTCCTCCCTACTCTTTGCACACCTGTGTAGTAAATTTGGTCGAAGATTTCATCTTTGTAATAGCTACATATAGAGTGTTTCAATCCATGGCATATAATGAGTTTATGTTGCTAATTTGGGGTTTCAAACTTAGGTTTCTAGTAACCCAACTTATTATTGGCTTGGTTGATCTATTCTCTTAGTCTTCAATTCATTGCTTATACAATGGGTGGTCAATCTAACCTTGACATTAAAGTTCATGGATTTCTACCCGATGGTAGATTTGTATAAAAAGTAGATATAATTCCTTCTCTAGATTTAGGGTTCACTGCCTCTATGAAGAATAATTTTGAAACCCTTAAGGAATGAGGGTTGACTGGTAAGTTCATCATACCTTTTCTAAATTTTATCTCTTTTTATTAATGGGTCTTTAACAATTGTGTAGATAATTATCCCAATGGTACTTTATATTCTAGGAATGGTTATTTTTCTTTTGTTTTTGAAAGAAACGAGGATAGGTATATGATCTACATATTTGGGCCTTATTTCATGGGCTCCACAAGAATGTTTCTCACCCACTAGACTCTAGATTTTAATCCTACCATGTAAAAATATTTTATTCCTATATGGATTAGGATGTCATATGTTCTCTCACGTTAGTATGTGGGTGTCATTTCCATAGCCATAGGTGAAAAATTGGGATGCTACATTAATAGTCCTTAGGGAAATGACAATAAAATCTCCTATGACAAAGTCTGCATTGAAATTGATTTTAGAAAAGGACCCCTTGAGGCGATTTAGCTTGACTTTGATGGTTGATCCCATTTTCAAACTTGGGATTATGAAAAACTTTCTTTTAAATGCATTTTTTTTCCATGAGTATAAGAACTTTGCAAAACATTGTCCAAGAGCTCGAGGTATCATCTACTCAAACTAATGATGTGAAAGGAGGATTCAAACCAATTCAAGTAAACACCAAAATCATCCATATAAGAGGCCTCATTATTGTACGCTTGGATCTTAAAACCATATTCGCCCCCCACCCCCCATCCCCCCCACCACAATAATATATATGAATCATTAAACTATTTGAACCCAACTCAAATAAGGTAAGCCATATCTGGATCAAATGCCCTAAGGTATCACCAATTCACCCATTAAGGAAGTGACTACTTGATGCACAAGCATCTTACCTCGAAGTCAAAATGCATTTTTTCTGGACATAGGGGTCTTTCATTCACCAAGGGATTTGCTTCACTAATTGAGTGAATTACTTAAATTATTTGTATTTCTAATGTTTTTAAGGAAATATAGAAAAATTGTGTAAATATGATTGAGATTGTAATCAAACCACTTCTTAGAAGAGGTTTCGAGAGTGTTGAATGAGTTAGAGATATCTTATGATTACTTTGATATCTTGAGGAATAGTTGGACATGGAGGATCCTAGAATAAAGGTTTGTTGAGGATTTTGTGGATCCTAAACTGATTGTAGTTCATAATCCTCTTTTTTATAATTATGTAAAATGAGAATTTTTTTTTTTATAGAAGTGAGTAAGAGAGGAGAGAGTTGAGAGAATTAGAGGCCAAGTAAGGCCATGAGACCAAGAGGCCAAGAAGGGACGATTAATTTAAATCAAACCAGGAGAGGTCTTTGTAAATTCTTGTATGTGTGTATATTTATTAATGGAAGGAAACCCCTTTCAGGTATTTGGAGCCTGTGTAAATGAGATTGTGTCTATTGGTTTGCAATAATTTGTAGTTGCATTCTATTACTGAATACAAGCGTGGTGTAGGCTAAGAAAATTTAATCTCAAGAGGGAAAACGTTTTAATGTAGATAAGGCCGAAAGTCTCTTTACAATGGAAGAAATATCTTATTGATCATTGATTAGTGTACAAGATCAACGATCCAAAACAATAAAGTGCACAGTGGGGTGATTAGAGTCACACAATGCAGGTGATCAAAGTAAGTGTAACAAAAGCATGGAGGTCTGGAGATTGTGATTTCGTGAACCATTCCTTTTACAATATCTTATGTTATTTCTTTATCACACACACACACACACACACACACACATATATATATCAAAATATCTGTATCAAATATGTGTGTGTGTGTACCAAATTCTTGTAAACAGAGAGATAACAACTAAGCTTGTATTATGACTGTGTGAGTAGAAGGCTTGCAAAAGTGATGGAGGGGCATGAAAGTATTAACAAGTTCGAGGTTGAAATATAAAGTAAAACCATCCAACACTTAGTTTTTCAGAAGTGTCGATATGAATTTGTCATTTAACAAATGTTGGGAGATGAAATTGAGGTTCTATCAGTAGAATACATCATTTAAAGATGACGAGGTGACATGTCATAGAGGGTTTTCTCCATAAGGTAGAATGGAGAACCATAGAAGGGAATAGTGTTATCATAGATTGATTCCATTGGATATCCCTATGTGTTGAGAAGTGAGCCGCGTGTGGAGCCATCCAGCTCGTGGAAATTTCTGTGGCCTATGAATGCTCTATGGAGCGTGAGCACTATTGGAGCCATAAATTAGTTGCAAGTCTATGGTGATGGGGGCCTGTTTCGCTGCAAGGTGTTATAGACATTTTTGTGCCTTGCAGCATTGAGCATGAAATGTCCATAATCTAAGGGATCCAAATTCCCTAAACATGTTGTTCCTACCCCTAGAGGAACAGGGCTAACAAACCACAGCAATTCACAAAAGTTCTCCACCTGAAACTGCTCAAAAACAAGTCAATTCAGGATCATGTCAACTGCTCCACTCACCATCTGCGCTGAATGTCAATGGCTCCACTGGATACCTGCACTGAATGTCAACTCCAACACTAGCTACCTGCGCTGAGCGAGATTGGACAAGTGGCAGACTCATTGCTCAAGGTGTCAGAACCCAGGAAACTTCCAAAATGACACTTGCCTCAGGGAATTCGACTGGTGATGAGTAAGAGGTTCCAAATCTCCAAGTGGAAGCAAGAACCTCCAAGTGGACTCAAGAACTGACAGAGGGAGAGGACACTAGTCAGATCTGAAGCTGACTCATCCTCTCTCCAAACATCTATATATGGATCTCTCCTCCATGAGATCTGGGGGCTGGAATTTTATTATTGCAAAGAATTGCTGTTGGTTTGAGACTGGAATCATTGGGTGCTTAATGCTTTGAAGGGGCTGAAGATAGGAATTCCATTTGCTGGGAAGGAGATGCTGGATTGGAGCCCTGTGGGTTGTATCTCTTCCTGAACCTTGTTATTCATCAATAAAGCTATCTTGGTTTCTCCTATATGTTGATGTATTTTGATGTTTGAATGTATTAGTGTATTTGGTTTATTTCTAATCCTAAATCAGTTATGAATGTGAATATTGTTGGCATTATGATTCAAGTATTGTCCTTGATGGCAACTCACTCAGAGGTTGGTACAGGTGCTCAGAGGTTGGTACAGGTGATGGCAACTTAATCAGAAGACAGATCTCTGTACAGCATGCCAAGGAAGCCCATACACGTCGTTTCGTTAAGCCCAAGTCGCGTGTACACGCTAGTTAGATTCAGAAAAAGCGCGTGTATGTGGAAAGGTTCCTTTGGTCCATGGTGGTTAGTCCTTGGAAGTTGTGCCTATGATTTCGGACCATTATGTCTCGACGGGCGTGTCGATCCCTAGTTTTAAAGTTGATGGTATTGTGTTACTATGGTTTTGGCTCTTGGTATTAAGCTAGGCCTAAGACTATATAAGGAGAAGAAGATCATTAGGCAAAATCATCTTTTTGACAAGGCTTGAATATCTAACAGAGAAAGAGATCTGATATGCAGGGTTCGGGTTGCTTGATATGAGCTAAGGAGAGATCACATCGGTTGATGGAAGACTAGATCTAAGGATAGATCAGGATCTAATGGTTTGAAATGCACTATCATGATATGGTTGATTATGCGTATTTCTAGATCTGCATATTGTCGCAATGTTACGTTCTAGGTCTAACTAATGTCTGGTACAGCTGCAAATTGAGAAAGTTTATTTTTAGATCTGTACGCAGGTTGGATTCGGTAAAAGCGCGTGTATACGCGGGTTTTGCTCATTGAAGTAGCGTATATCTTTTGAAGCTTGACTTTGGGTTTACAGTGGGGTCTGACTGTTATTGCAGAGTTCTGTAGTCTGCTCTGTGTTCTGGTAACTGGTGATTGACAGGGTTCAGTGGTTCAGTGATTCAAAGTTTGGTTGTTTTATGCTTCAATGATCTGTTGTGGAAATTGAATGAATTGTGGTCTTCAGATTGTAATGTTGTGCTTCAGGAATATCCAAGTCTGAAAATTTATGAAAAGTGATACCTGACAGAAGGAAGATTGTAGGTCAGCACCTACGTACTAGTATCTTGGCTAGTACAAGAACAAAGGGGGTTGGAGCTCCCTTCCAAGGAAGTTTGGAGAACGAGAGAAGGTTGTAGCCTTCTGCAGGTTGTAGCTTGCGTACTGGTATAAGGCTGCACCAGTACAAAAGATTGTAAACTGAAGTTTCATATTAAAGAAAGATAGAGACAACTTGCAGCAGGTGGTTTTCACCCACATTGGGTTTCCACCTTATATCTTGGTGTTCATGTGTGTGGCTTTTTATCTGTTCTGTTATACTGCACATGTTTACTGTTAATGTGGTGAATAATGTCCTGATGCACTTAATTGAAGAATAAGCTAACTAAATTGTGGGTTTTCTTCTTATACGCTGTTTTACTTCGTCACAGTAGCGTGTACACGCTGGTTCACTTAACTGAAGTAGCGTATATGTTTCTGAGCATCTAAAAAGTTTGATTAATCTGATAATACTGATTCACCCCCCCTCTCAGTATTATTTCCAACAATTGGAATCAGAGCAGGTCCTTCAGAGAAGCTTGATCGCTTGAAGGAAGATCATTCATCATGAGCAACTACGAGAAAGAAGCATCAATCAGGCCACCAGTTTTTGATGGAACAAATTTCAATTATTGGAAGGTAAGAGTTACTGCATATCTTCAATCTCTTGGTACAGAAGTTTGGGACATTGTAGAAACAGGCTATGCTTTTCCTTCAGCTACTCCTACAGATCCAGCTGAGAAAAAGGCATATGAAACAAATGCAAAAGCAGTCAGTACTCTATTAGGAAGTATATCTCAAACAGAATTCATGAAGGTCATGCACTTCAAATCAGCAAAAGAAATATGGGACAAAATGATCACTAGCTATGAAGGAGATGAACAGGTAAAGCAAGCTAAACTTCAAACTCTCAGGATTCAATATGAGACCCTCAAGATGTATAATGATGAAAGTGTGGCTAATTATTTTCTTCGGGTAGATGAGATTGTTAATTGTATGAAAAATTTGGGTGAAGAAATAAAAGAGACTATAGTAGTTCAAAAGATTCTAAGATCATTATCCCCCAAGTTTGAATCTAAAGTATCTGCAATAGAAGAAAAAGAAAATCTCAAAGTTCTCACTATGTCTCAGCTACATGGAATTCTAACTGCTTATGAAATGAGAAAGGGAGGTCCATCAGACAGAAGGGAAGCTGCTTTTAAGGCATCAAGGAAAGAAGATTACTATGAAGCAAGCCATGTTCCAGAAGAAGAGGAAGAAGAATCAAATTTTGTCAGAAATCTTCAAAGGGGTGTTGGAAGGTTCAGAGGTAAGCTACCTTTCAAATGCTTTGCTTGTGGAAGAGTAGGTCATTATGCTGCAAAATGTCCTAATAAGGATAAAGGAAAAGAACCTGCTAGATGGAATAAGAAACAAAGTGCAAATAAGAAAAGCTACTACACCCATGAAGATAGTGATGGCTTATCAAACAGTGATGAAGATGAACAAGGTAATAAATATAAGCTATTAATGGCATTTGAAGATGATGATTATGAGGATGCTGTAGATGTGGATAATCTCTATAATGAAATTACTAGACTCAAGAGATGCATAGAAGAAAAGAGTGTGATCATTGATACTTTGCAATTTCAAATTGATGAAAAGGAAAAACATCTTGAAAAACTAGAAGGTGAAATTGTTGGTCTCAGAAAAGAAATTGAGAAAACAAAAGCTATTAATCTTAAGTTTGTCAAAGGATCTGAAACTTTGGATGAGATTATCAATGTGCAGCGGTCTCCTCTAAACAAGACAGGTTTGGGCTATAATGGAGAAACCTCTCAAGCATCCACCTCAAAAAGTTATCTTGATGCAGCAAGAAGAAATGAGCAGAAGAACAATGAAGATAATCAGGTAAAGCAGGGACGAATTACAAACAGAAACTATCAGGGACAATCCTTCTTAAGGGTGAACAAAAGCTACAACCAACCACAGGTAAAATCTTCTCAGTTTGGCACAAGAATAGATGAAAATAGAAATTACAATCAGTTGGCTGGTAGATTCAATAACCGCAGAAGCTTCTTCAATGGGCAATGCTTTTCTTGCCATAACTTTGGTCACAAAGCAGCTCAATGTGTTGCATATAAAACAATCATGACTAGGGAAGCTCAAAAACAAAGAAGTATGACAGGGATTACAAAGAGGACCTATAACAACTTTTCGGTTCTTGAAAATGAAGTTGAATGTTCTATTTGCAATAATTTTGGTCATAAAGAATCTGAATGCAGGAGCAGGTTTCAGGAGAAAAAGGAACAAGCCACGAGCACCAAAAAATGGAGAATAAAAGAACCTCAGACAGAAAGATGTGGGATAGCGTTTTATGCAGAAGGACAGGAAAATCTATGGTACATTGACAGTGGATGTTCGAAACATATGACAGGTGATAAAGAAAAACTTGAATCTTATTCTACTTTAGAAAAGGGAAAGAAAGTTTCTTTTGGAAATGATACTCCTGCAACTATAAAAGGAAAAGGTATTGCTCCTTTGAAAGAAAAGGTCAAGGCTGGAAATGTTTTGTATGTTGATGGATTGAAGCATAATCTTCTAAGTGTCAGCCAGATGTGTGATCAAAAAACCGAGGTTATTTTCAGATCGAATGGATGTCTTGTTCGTGATCTTGATACAGGTAAAACAGTTCTCAAAGGCAAAAGAACTCCAAATAATCTGTACATATTTGAAGAAGGACAACAACAATGCTATCTTAGCAAGGATGAAGAGCACTGGTTATGGCATCGAAGGTTGGGACATCTAAGCTTCTCACAAATAAGGAAAGCATGCAAATATCAGGCAGTTCGCGATCTTCCAGATATCAAAATTCCAGACAACACCATATGCAAATCTTGTCAGTTTGGAAAGCAAACCAGAACTAACTTTCCAGAGAAGGAAGGATCAGCTAGCTTGCCTCTTGAGCTAGTCCATACAGATGTATGTGGTCCATTTAGGAAAAGGACACCTCGAGGAGAAGAATATCTGATATTATTCATTGATGATTTCTCAAGGTTTGTTTGGTTAGGGCTTATGAAGCACAAAGATGAAGCATTCGAAAAATTCAAATCCTTCAAAGCATTGGCTGAAAATGAATCAGGACACAAAATTAAGTGCCTCAGATCTGACAGAGGTGGGGAGTTCACATCAAATGAATTTTTTGATTTCTGCGATGAACATGGGATAAGAAGAGAATTCTCTACAGCTAGAACTCCTCAGCAAAATGGGGTTGTGGAAAGAATGAACAGAACTATCCAACAAATGGCTCGTGCTATGCTCGATGAATCAGGTACTCCTGCAACCTTCTGGGGTGAAGCTGCACATGCTGCTGTTATCATTCTTAACAAAACAAATGTCCGAGTAAACAGCACTCAAACACCTCATGAGCTTTGGAGTGGTAAAACTCCTTCCGTGAAGCATTTCAAAATCTTTGGGAGCAAATGTTATATTAAGAATACTGATGAGCAACTTGGCAAACTTGAACCTAGAGCAGATGAGGGCATTCTTCTTGGTTATTCTCCACATAGCAAAGCATACAAGTGCTACAATAAAAGACTTGGCAGAATTGTTGACAGTATTGATATAGTGGTTGATGAGAAGGGATATATTCCTAGGCAAGTTCATCATGAAGACATTGAAGAAGATGAAGGTTACTCTCAAAGGCGAAATGATGAAGAAGAAGAACCTCAAGAAGAAGAAGAATCTCAAGAAGAACCAGAGGAGCAGACAAGAATAGAAGAGAAGACTCCATCCAGATATGTCCAAAAGAATCATCCAGAAACTCAGATTGTGGGGCAGAAAGAAGCAGGAGTACAAACAAGAAGGACACTTGCAGAAGCTTCAAGCTACTTGGCTCTACTCTCCTCCATTGAACCACAAAATGTGAAAGAAGCATGCAAAGATGAATGTTGGGTCAAAGCAATGGATGAAGAACTTGAGCAAATCGAAAAGAACAACACTTGGGAATTAGTTCCTAGACCAAAAGATAAGAATGTAATAGGAACAAAATGGGTCTTCAAGAATAAGTTAAATGAAAATGGAGAAGTAATTAGAAACAAGGCCAGACTTGTTTGTAAAGGGTATGCACAGCAAGAAGGAATAGATTTTGAAGAGACCTTTGCTCCTGTGGCAAGACTAGAGGCCATCCGAATGTTCCTTGCTCTCTCAAGCTTTCAAAACTTCAAGGTATTTCAAATGGACGTGAAATCAGCCTTCCTGAATGGAGACTTAGAAGAAGAAGTATATATTGAGCAGCCAGATGGGTTCATTCTTGGGAATGATCCAAACCTTGTATGCAGATTGAAAAAGGCACTCTATGGGCTCAAACAAGCTCCAAGGGCTTGGTACTATCGGTTGGACAAATATCTTCACCAACAAGGCTTTTCAAAAGGATCAGCAGATAGCAATCTCTATATAAAAGTTGAAAATAACAAATTGCTAATTCTTGTTGTTTATGTTGATGATATTATTTTTGGCAGCAATGAAGAGACCATGAGTCAAAACTTTGCCTTGGTTATGCAGAAAGAATTCGAAATGTCACTTCTTGGAGAATTGACATATTTTCTTGGATTGCAAATCCAACAAAATGAAGGAGGTATCTTCTTGTCTCAAACCAAATACCTCAAGCAGATCTTGAAGAAGTATGGCATGGAAGAGTCAAAGCCAGTATGTACACCCATGGTTACAGGATGCAGCCTCAGTGCAAATGATGAATCAGCAGCAGTTCACCAACCCACTTATAGATCCATGATTGGGAGTTTGCTTTATTTGACAGGTACTCGACCAGATATTACACATGCAGTAGGAATGGTTGGAAGATTTCAAGCCAACCCAAAGGAAACTAATCTTCAGGCAGTCAAAAGAATCTTCAAATATCTTCAAGGGACCCAAAACTATGGCTTATGGTATCCTAGAAATACAGATCTCACTCTTCATGCTTACACAGATGCAGATTGGGCTGGAAGTGTGGATGATAGGAAAAGCACAAGTGGAGGTGCTTTCTTCATGGGTTCCAGATTAGTATCTTGGTTCAGCAAGAAACAAAGTTCGATTGCCTTATCTACAGCTGAAGCAGAATATGTGGCTGCAGCATCTTGTTGCACACAACTTCTTTGGATGATGCAGACCTTGCAGGACTTTCAAATCACTTGCACTCCACCTGTCTCTATCTTATGTGATAATACAAGTGCAATCAGCATTTCAAAGAATCCAGTCATGCACTCAAAGACCAAGCACATACCAATCAAGTACCATTTTCTTCGGGAACAAGTGCTTGAGCAGAAGGTCAAGTTGGAGTATGTTCCTTCTAAGGAGCAAGTTGCTGATATTCTCACAAAACCACTGCCCAGGGAAACTTTTGAATATCTCAGACAAAAGCTAGGAGTAGTTGATGCTTCATCCTATTGTTGAAGTTTGTTTGTTCTACAAAAAAAGTTGGTATACGCAGGTTACGGAAGGAATATGCGCGTATACACGCGGTTTCATGATGGGTAAGTCGCGTATATGTTGGACGCTTGTTGCAGAAAGTATATCTGCGTACATACGCTGTTCTATACAGGAAAAATCGCGTATATGAAGTTTTGAACAGCAAGGGAAAACTCTGGAGTTCTGAACAGCAATGGGAATGTCAGAATTCTTCAGGCACAGTTTCAGGGAGTGCAACAGGCACAGGTTCAGGGGGAGCAGATAATCTTCCAATGATGCATTGTTGGCATTATCTTAAAGCTTTTGGTTCTAGTTCACATTTGGTGTTGATTTCAGGAGGAACAAAGGCGAAAGGAGAACAGAAGGATTTCTTGGTTGCTGATCTGAATGGTGATTATCAGATGCTGCTGGTGACTTTCATAAGTCTTGGTCTAGTTATTTCGTCTCTATGTCATATATCGCTTTTGTGGTATCTCTTTCATGGTGTCAAGGTCATGTAACGGCCTATTTTTGGTTTCCCCACTATGCCTGGGATGATTGATGCAATGTGATTGGTTGTCATCTGTAAATTTTTGATGTATACCCACTTGGTTGGGTGGATGAGTCAATTTTTTTGTATATCCTCACTTAGTTGAGCGATGGATGTATGTATGAGTCCTAAGTGATAGGAAGGTCCTTTATGATGAATAGAGTCATGTTCTTCTTGAAGAACATCTTTTGCAGATCTTGCCTACAGTCAGGAAGAGCATGTACAACACACCTCAGCGGTACAAAGATTCAGCATGTACTCAGAGGGAGCATGGACAGATTGGTACACCTTGACATATACAAAGGGGGAGATTATTCAGAGATTTCAGCAGGTACTCAGGGGGAGTATGGACAGTGTGATTCAGCAAAGGAAGAGAATATCTTGGTCCACCCTTTGCCCTTAATGTCAAAGGGGGAGAATGACTTGGTGTGGTGGTTGCCATCAAGTCCAAAGGGGGAGATTGTTGGCATTATGATTCAAGTATTGTCCTTGATGGCAACTCACTCAGAGGTTGGTACAGGTGCTCAGAGGTTGGTACAGGTGATGGCAACTTAATCAGAAGACAGATCTCTGTACAGCATGCCAAGGAAGCTCATACACGCCGTTTCGTTAAGCCCAAGTCGCGTGTACACGCTAGTTAGATTCAGAAAAAGCGCGTGTATGTGGAAAGGTTCCTTTGGTCCATGGTGGTTAGTCCTTGGAAGTTGTGCCTATGATTTCGGACCATTATGTCTCGACGGGCGTGTCGATCCCTAGTTTTAAAGTTGATGGTATTGTGTTACTATGGTTTTGGCTCTTGGTATTAAGCTAGGCCTAAGACTATATAAGGAGAAGAAGATCATTAGGCAAAATCATCTTTTCGACAAGGCTTGAATATCTAAGAGAGAAAGAGATCTGATATGCAGGGTTCGGGTTGCTTGATATGAGCTAAGGAGAGATCACATCGGTTGATGGAAGACTAGATCTAAGGATAGATCGGGATCTAATGGTTTGAAATGCACTATCATGATATGGTTGATTATGCGTATTTCTAGATCTGCATATTGTCGCAATGTTACGTTCTGGGTCTAACTAATGTCTGGTACAGCTGCAAATTGAGAAAGTTTATTTTTAGATCTGTACGCAGGTTGGATTCGGTAAAAGCGCGTGTATACGCGGGTTTTGCTCATTGAAGTAGCGTATATCTTTTGAAGCTTGACTTTGGGTTTACAGTGGGGTCTGACTGTTATTGCAGAGTTCTGTAGTCTGCTCTGTGTTCTGGTAACTGGTGATTGACAGGGTTCAGTGGTTCAGTGATTCAAAGTTTGGTTGTTTTATGCTTCAATGATCTGTTGTGGAAATTGAATGAATTGTGGTCTTCAGATTGTAATGTTGTGCTTCAGGAATATCCAAGTCTGAAAATGTATGAAAAGTGATACCTGAAAGAAGGAAGATTGTAGGTCAGCACCTACGTACTAGTATCTTGGCTAGTACAAGAACAAAGGGGGTTGGAGCTCCCTTCCAAGGAAGTTTGGAGAACGAGAGAAGGTTGTAGCCTTCTGCAGGTTGTAGCCTGCGTACTGGTATAAGGCTGCACCAGTACAAAAGATTGTAAACTGAAGTTTCATATTAAAGAAAGATAGAGACAACTTGCAGCAGGTGGTTTTCACCCACATTGGGTTTCCACCTTATATCTTGGTGTTCATGTGTGTGGCTTTTTATCTGTTCTGTTATACTGCACATGTTTACTGTTAATGTGGTGAATAATGTCCTGATGCACTTAATTGAAGAATAAGCTAACTAAATTGTGGGTTTTCTTCTTATACGCTGTTTTACTTCGTCACAGTAGCGTGTATACGCTGGTTCACTTAACTGAAGTAGCGTATATGTTTCTGAGCATTTAAAAAGTTTGATTAATCTGATAATACTGATTCACCCCCCCTCTCAGTATTATTTCCAACAAATATCTGTCTTTGCATAGTGTTCTTCTCTTGTCTCAAGTAGCTGTTCTCTTGTCGCAAGTAGCTGTTCTCTTGTGATCTTGCAGGAAGTTGTAGCTGGATAAGCAGGAAGGCAAGTAGCTGCGAACACCCAAAGAGAAGGGAGATTGGATCGAGGGACAAACAGAAGACACTGCTAAGTCTATTGATCTCTCTTCTTTCACATTTCATAAAGGAAGAAACCAGTGTAGCTGTACTCGTTTGTTGCTAAGGCACTGTCACACCTTAGGTGGATAGGATCGTCCTGCATAGGCATTTTTCCCCACAACAAATTGGCGACTCCGCTGGGGAGATTTGTTTAGTCATTTTTATTTGTGTTTCTATCATTGTTTGCATCATAGACTTGACAGCAACAATCGAACTGCATTTTTCCCGGATGCAAAGTAGAAATTTGCTGCTTTGATCCAGTTGCTGGACTTGTCTATGATCTGAACAATGGATTCACGAATGATTTGATGATCCTTGTGATAGATCTTAGTAGCTTTCAAAGCATCCCTTTGATTATACCTTGCCTGTGTTTCTGATTTGGCCTGAAACTGTTGATTTTTGAGCAATTTGTGACCCACAACCCAGGAGAAACAAGAGTTTCTCCTTTAGCGCAACTGCTGTGAAGGCAGTCTGCATTTCAATGCAGGTCCCGTGAAGGTTACCTGCGCTGAATGTCAAATCCTCAGTGTTGAGGTTGCGCTGAACCAGTTTGGCCTTGTGCAGCTGGGGTTCTCTGCTCTCTGTTGCCCTGTTTTGATCTTTGTTTTTGCAGCCTTTAACCAGCATAGGTACCAGTCAGATAACTCCTTTTCTTTGCTTGAATTCCGCCTCCTTTTGTACAAAAAGACTGTGAGTGTTTTTATGTGTTTGTGGCGTCATTTACAGTTTTCCTTTGCATGAGTAAAATAGTCATCCTGTAGCCTTTGATTCAGATCTGATTGATTTTGATCTTAGAGGAGAGTTCATTGGTTGTTTGCAGATTGATTATAGATTTACTTTTGCTTATTGGTTTGAATTTGTCTCTTTTAAGTGTCAAAACAAGTCTTTATTTCGAAAATCGTTAAGTAGTGTAATCTCTTCTACCCTCTCTGATTTCGAAAAAGTGAACTTGTTTGTATTGATCATTTAAAAGCAAATTCAAAGTTGTACAAAAAGCTTTCTTTGTAGGCATCAATACTAAGAAAGCGGAAAACAAACACCAGCATTGTGCATTTTGCATATGATAGTTCGCATGTTGGATTTAGGAAAAGTGCATTAGAGTGTGCTGATTTCTCTTTGAGAAAAGATGGTGTCTTTCTTTTCCCTTAGTAGCTAGGATTTTCAAAGTTGAAAAGATATAAAGCTTGCTTATCATCTTTAGACTGCATTTAGGAATTTGTATCATACATCTCGTGGTGAACCTTGAAAGGCAAACTTTAAAAAGATCAACCTAAAATAAATTGAATGAACTTAACAACTCTTTGTAACATAACGCACAACATAGAGGTCTAGGCTAGAGACGTGTTTCGGCGTCGTTAAGCCTAGTGACTGTCGATCTCGTGGAAGGTGGGTGATTCCTCCTAAGGGACGATAGCGCTAGTATGGATTGTGCTCCCACGTACCGTCGCATATATATTGGGAGACCCATATAGGCATATATCCTTTATCCTTAGGAAGCCGTGTCGGCCGCCCTACTGATCGCAATGCAGTGAACACAGCATTCACGAAGATCGACCGCCTGTACCCTAAAAAGTATTCTGCGATTTTGCGAAAAGTTTGGCACACCCTCTGCCTAGAACTCCAGAGCAGTTCCTTTTGGCCTTTTTCAGACTCTATAACAGAAAAAGTCTATCCGAGCATTTGTCACTTCGGGCTCGTTAAAACATCGAAGGAGACTAGAGTCATCTATAGCTTTTTCTCGACTCTTTAAAACTGAAAAAGCAAGTTGTGTCTAAAGCGTCGTTAAAATTTATTTTAAACGGAACAATCACCCTTTGATTCCTGCGTTGATCTTTAGGTTGAAAAAATGGAGCACACCAACCAAGGAATTCCCCTTGGTGGAAATCCTAGTCCCTTCTCCTCTTGGGGAGATGTTGGTGCGCCCCACATGACCACATTGTCGCTTCCAGGACTGACAATTGGCCTGCCAGTTTGGCTCTTTTCAACCAATGTCGTTCAGAACACCACCATTCCTGAATAGTCGAGTCAACAGTTAGACCAGACCAGAGTTGCCAACCAGCCTTCTACCTCATCTAACTCTTCCTCTCCTCCTTCCTCTTCGCTTGACGGAACTGGTAAAACAAAAAACCAAGTTCCTAAGGAGAAGAAGGAAAAGAAGAAGAAAGAGAAGAAGAAGAAGAAGGAACCAAAAGCGACTGGGGGCAAACGAGAGTCGTCTGACAAAAATCCACACACAGCACTGACAAGGCCTAAATCGCCATGTGTCATATGCAAGGGAGACCATTTCCACAGAGATTGTCCCTGTATCCCTCGAATACTAAGGGACTGGTCTCCCCGTTTGCACAATTCGGTAGCATCAACCTCTGATAACCATGTTGACTGCTCACCGTCAACTAGTGAAAGTGAAGTCACAGGACAGAGAGGGAAATCTAGATTTCCCTGCAAACTGTGTGAAGGCGATCACGCCATCCACCGTTGTCCCTTCTTAGACGAGGCTAAAAGAGTTCTGGAAGATCGCCCAATTTTACGAGCACAACTTCCTCCTGGATATCAAAAACTCCTGCCAAGTCCTTCACTAGTTGAGAACCCGGCTGACCCGCCCAGGTGGTCAGCCGAAGCACCTATCATTGAAGATGAACCGTCTGGATCCATGCTTGACGAAAGTCAACAGGTTGATACGGCAGTTGACCCGGTTTTGCCTTCAGAGGCTCTATCTTCGAATGATACCATCACAGAGGAGAATAAAAACGACACCGTCCAAATTCTCTTCATTAACACTGACTCTGATGAACAAGGGGGCAATACCCCCATTCCTTTGTCGCACAAAGGAAGTTCGTCAGAGTGATATCCGGTCGTTTATTCGGTCCCACCACCAAGCAACCTGGTTGTGTCCTTCGACTGGAACCAACTAGGCAGACCCCGGTTGCCAGCAAGCATATCATTCAGAATTATCGTTCAAATATACAGAATGGTAATGGCTGGCACTATCATTGATGAGGGGGCATCTGTGAGTATCCTTTCCTCTATTGCTTGGAAAGTGCTTGGTTTGCCAGCGCTTTTGCCTGAAATGAGAAATCTATCAGGTTTTGATAAAGGAACCAGTCAACCTTTAGGGATCCTCCCCAATGTGCCCATAACATTGAAAGGGAAGACCGTTCAAATGAACGTGATGGTCGTTCAAGGACCCTTGGATTACAACCTACTCCTTGGACGAGACTATATATATTGCATGGGAGCCATCGTCTCCTCACTCTTTAGAGTAATGTGTTTTCCGCATGAAGGAAGAGTGGTCAAGCTCGTGGACCAACTTTCGTTTCCCGGATCACGCATCGCAAATAGTCATATACCATCCCTAAATGGTCTATTCACGCAAGAAGTGTCTCAACCCACGGTCCGTCCTCCTGATGAGCGCGAGTAATCCGGGAGAATATGACTAGAACCCAGGGGGCATGCGTCCTGGTCTGCTTCGGCAGGAAAACTTTGGGTATAGAGTAGGTTTCCGTGGGAGAATATGACTAGTCTGTACCCCGTCCGTCTAGGAAGAGGGTTATTCTAGAATAAGATTCTTTTGTCAAAGTTATGTGAGTTGGCGGGCTACGTCACTCACCTTTGTCTATTTCGGTAGACATTGCCGAGGAAGTGTTTTGTTTAAACTACTAACGAAACAATCTTTGGGTAACCTGAAAGAGGTAAGCCTCTCTCGTTAAAACAAATGTTTTGGCGGAAGAGAAGTAGAGGTAACCTTGAAACTCTGTTTTATACCTGGGGGCATGCAAACCTTTTGGAATGCAAGCAAGGGGCGACTATTTATTTTTTAAATTTTTAGGACCTCTAACCCTTTAAACTCGTAGGATTAGTCGTTTCCGAACTTGCATAACGAAAGGATCCGGAGCAAAGCTTACGTAAGATCTAAGCTCCCTAAAAAATAGCATCTTCAATGAGACACTCTTATCATATGACTGGGTTATCGAGCAGTTTTAGCATAAAGTTCATGCTCGTTAAAAAATAAACGCAAGATCCGAGCAGTTTTAGCACATAGTTCATGCTCGTTAAAAAATAAACATAAGACCGAGCAAATGTTTCCACCCGTGTTTAAGCTCGTTAAAAAATGAACTATCTCGGTAAATAACCACTGTGAATGTAATATCATCAGCCGTTAAAGCCTTGGTCGTGTTTGCACCGTCACCTCCACTTTTCATTTGGCCGATCGTTCACCTCCATATGATTGTTTACCCATTTTGAGGAACAGCTGCGAAGAGTGATTTCACCTAGCCATCCTTGTGACACTGCCGTGATTGGAAAATTCCAACCTGTACCTGGAATCAGCTGCTATCCCTGTTTATCACTCGTTCCTCATAAGATGAGTCTTCTTTAAGCTCTTTTCAACTGACTCGTAAAATATGAAAAGATTGCCGAGTTTTGGCCTCCCAGCTCGTTAAAGCGACCGGAAGAGCTATCCCTCCTCTAGATTTTAATCTTTTTGGACCTGAGGGATTATTGCACAAAAAGATCGAGCGCTTGTTTTATTCGGCTAATTAAAACTATCGAAAACTCATCCCTTCTGTATTGTTTTATACTTTTTCGGACTTAAGGGATTATATGACGAAAAAGGAATTTTGGAGTTGACTTTATGTACCTTTTCAGACTCTCTAAAAATGAAAAGGACCGAGTTATCCTTGTCGTTAGACTCGTTAAAATCATTAAATAGCGACAAACTTGTCTTTAGACGAGAACGAGTTTCACTATCGCTAGGCTCGTTAAAACATAGCGATGGGCTTGCCCGAAGGGCAGGTTATAGAACAAGCATATGTTATCCTCCTCAAGCTTGACAAAAATAAAGAGGTACTGGTCAGCAATGACTGGGGAAAAATTGGGAGAAACTAAAGAAAACTTTGATGGTAGCAAGTCGCTCTTGAACATGACACTTTTCCTCCGTACCACAATCGGGTTGGGTTGTTTCATTCACCGGTCACATCACCATGGTCTCGCCATACCATCCATATTTGGGGTAATGCTACCGATCCATCGCATCAGTGTCGCCATATGTTCAAGAGAAGTCGTTCAGAAAGAGTCAACCGTGTCCCATCCACTGCCATACATTATCCTTCATCCATTCATGACCGCCACCCTGAATCATATGTCACAGATCGTTTTCACCTCCATTAAAATCATTAGCTCCATTCTGTGTCACTGATGTGGGATTCATTAAGGCCCTCCTGTGACGGATCACTTCTTGTCGACATCAGCTCATTATCCAAGAAGTTGATCTAGGAACAACCCCTCCAGTACTTTGAAGCTTGCATGTCTCAATGGCAAGTTTCTCACTTCCGGCGACAGGTATACATCAATGACCTTCGATCGAAAGATTTTGCGTGATGTTCGACGCCAAGTCCTTTATTCACACCACGCGAATTGTACTGCAGTACCTTGAGCGTCATTATCATTATCGGTGATTCCTCTCGCGCTTGTTAACGGTTTACATCATTGACCGGTAATCAAGCGATGTCTTTCCATGTTCGACTTCAAAGCAATTCTCACATGGATCGACTTGTACTTAGAGTGAAGATCGAACGAGTTTGAAGACCCCGGATCTAGTTTCATCCATCCGGGCTGCGATATATATTCAGGAAAGATAAAGACATTGACATGTACATCATTGCAGCAGATAATCATCCTACTCAAAGGATGATAATTTCATCAAAATTATCAGTCTATCATCAGACGATTGTCTGTTCTATGTACAGAAAAATGAATTTATAAAGCTGAGCATGGGAATGCCTGCCTCAGCTAGATCATGAAAGTAGTATGAAAAATAATGTATTGTATTGTATTGTATTACAGGTCTCCTCCCAGCATTGGATGAACTTCGGATCCCCCTGATAAAGCATTTCGCCCGATAAACAGCCTCATACTTTAGGGGGCAACTGTTATAGACATTTTTGTGCCTTGCAGCATTGAGCATGAAATGTCCATAATCTAAGGGATCCAAAGTCCCTAAACATGTTGTTCCTACCCCTAGAGGAACAAGGCTAACAAACCACAGCAATTCACAAAAGTTCTCCACCTGAAACTGCTCAAAAACAAGTCAATTCAGGATCATGTCAACTGCTCCACTCACCATCTGCGCTGAATGTCAATGGCTCCACTGGCTACCTGCGCTGAATGTCAACTCCAACACTAGCTACCTGCGCTGAGCGAGATTGGACAAGTGGCAGACTCATTCCTCAAGGTGTCAGAACCCAGGAAACTTCCAAAATGACACTTGCCTCAGGGAATTCGACTGGTGATGAGTAAGAGGTTCCAAATCTCCAAGTGGAAGCAAGAACCTCCAAGTGGACTCAAGAACTGACAGAGGGAGAGGACACTAGTCAGCTCTCAAGCTGAATCATCCTCTCTCCAAACATCTATATATGGATCTCTCCTCCATGAGATCTGGGGGCTAGAATTTTATTATTGCAAAGAATTGCTGTTGGTTTGAGACTAGAATCATTGGGTGCTTAATGCTTTGAAGGGGCTGAAGATAGGAATTCCATTTGCTGGGAAGGAGATGCTGGATTAGAGCCCTCTGGGTTGTATCTCTTCCTGAACCTTGTTATTCATCAATAAAGCTATCTTGGTTTCTCCTATATGCTGATGTATTTTGATGTTTGAATGTATTAGTGTATTTGGTTTATTTCTAATCCTAAATCAGTTATGAATGTGAATATCTGTCTTTGCGTAGTGTTCTTCTCTTGTCTCAAGTAGTTGTTCTCTTGTCGCAAGTAGCTATTCTCTTGTGATCTTGCAGGAAGTTGTAGCTGGATAAGCAAGAAGGCAAGTAGCTGCAAACACCCAAAGAGAAGGGAGATTGGATCGAGGGACAAACGGAAGACACCGGTAAGTCTATTGATCTCTCTTCTTTCACATTTCATAAAGGAAGAAACCAGTGTAGCTGTACTCGTTTGTTGCTAAGGCACTGTCACACCTTAAGTGGATAGGATCGTCCTGCATAGGCATTTTCCCCCACAACACAAGGAAGGCTTCATCCCCATTTTTTTTTCTTGAAAAACCTTAGGTGAGGATAGCTCAACTTGAGAGTTCCTACTCATAAGACACTTTCCTTCATTAGCAAGAAACTTCATAAATATATAAGGTTTCAAGTTTGTTGAGGAGTTTGAACAACTCCCTAAGAAATAGGATCTGAATCCTAAATATATCCCATAACTTGACTGAGACGCCATAATCTCAACAAACATATAATAATGGTACATTCTAGAATAATCTACATTTCTCTATTATTCCAAGTAATAGTTGGGGTGACGAGGACTCAGGCTAATGTTAAAAAAATAAACAAATAACAAAGAACAATAGTATAGCTATGTAGATATAATAAAATATAATAAATATTAATTCATAGAGTTGGTAGAGACTTCAACGTAAAATTATTATCCAAATAAATATCTATTATTTTCTTAACATAGTTGGTAAAAGAGTAATCCCTTTAAAACATTTGACAATAGTTTTCTTCAATCCTTGAAATAAACTTGATCACATTTTCGTATCACGGGAAGATACCACGAACCACCTGATATAGTGGGTACATGATCTACCAATGATAAACTCATCAATGGTCAAGTAACAAACAAGATAGAAACATAAAATCCTTAAACAACAATTTCATACAGAAAACCCTCCTAAGAAAAACACCCATTCAAAAGCACACTTCATATAATATTTAATAAGTAAACAATGCTAATATATTATAGAGTGTACATGACATCAATATGGGTGTAACATAAGTAGTAACATAAAGATCTATATAAATAATAGTAGCATCAAAACAAATTCAAAGACTTTTTTTCCTCCAATCCTAGTACTCAATAAGTAGGTATAATGAAACCAAAAAACGCTTATGATTATTTAGTTCTACATGTTGGAATCCAGAGCAATTAATTGGTCAAATGTCGTTTCTTAACATTCATTACCCGGTAGTAATATGGATTTATTTCCTGCCAATGCTAGACATTTATTCCCTATTGTTGGTGTGCATTTGTTTCCTAATATTACTTAGAAATAATTACCTAATTCACTACAATACTACAAGCTATATGATACAAATATCCAAAAATTCTTCCTCTTATCATTTATCTTGAAATATTATAAGGAAGAAAGTTTCAAATTGAGAGTTAACCTCTAGTGACCATAGGGCTAATAGACTCATTACACCGCTTGAATTTACCTGCACTCATTAGCTTAATTGATGCATTTACAACATTTTAAAGTGCAAAACTATCTACTATTACCTTTCCATCCTCCACCATGTCCCTAATGAAATTGTATTACATATATATGCATTGTTTTAATACAAATTGTTGTTTTCTTAGCTAAACATATGGCACTATTACAATCAAATTGAACTATAATAGATCTTTGACTTATTCCTACTTCTAAACACAGTTTCTTGATCATCCAATATAGAACTCCACCAAATAATAAAAGCATGTATTTTGTCATAGATATCTCTCTATGTACATCTCAAATTTATTAGAATCCACATAATATGTATATCCATAGAGTATAGGTCCCATAAAGCACCATTATTATAGAAAATGGAATATTCAAAAGTACCATGTGAATATCTGATGACACTCTTAATTACAAGTCATTATTCACATCTACGATTGAGCATGAATTGACTTAATACATCCACTCAATTTATGGTGTAGTATAAACCACACCATACATCAAACTGCAAATTTCACTAGTAAAAGGTATATAAGTTGTCTCCTACATCTCTACAATTCTTGCAAGATGCTACTCTACTAAAATTTTACTTCACACAAAAAACATAATACTTAATGGTCTACAAGCTATCATCTAAGAATATTATAGTGGGGAGTTTTCATAAACACTTTCGATCAATCGAATATTTTTATTTTTCCCATCCATTTCTGCCTCTATTTTAATATAAATCATGTACACTTGAAGTCCTTCATATCAAATTATGATTAAATATGGTCATTTGACTCATGAATCACATCCTAAATATTACAAAACCATAATATAGCATCCTATATTTATAAAAGGATAACAAGGAAGTGATGATCATTGTGTGATTGTGTGTTTAAAGGGGTTTTCCTTTGGAAATTCCTTTAAATACTTAGATTTTATTTCTCAGAAATTGGCACGTCATTTTTTTAACCTTCATGTAAATAATCTTTCTACAATTTAAATAGTGTGATGGATGTGCTGCTCTTGAAACTGCTTCAAAAAACACATCTCATTTGTATGTTATTGTAGATTAGTTTTTAAAGATTTGATGTTATGACAAATAATCCATTTCCTATTAATTCACAATGCAATACATATTATTTTGTTTAGCCTCAAATGAAGCTCTTGAAGAAGTATATTTTCAGACCAATTTCTGTTGGTCTATATAGTACTATGACGTCATTAGGGCACTGATAGTAAAATTACTTGTTCTCTTCAGAAGGTAGGGAATTATGATCCTTGTCCTGGTTGTTCCATTCTTCTGTTAGGGACTGTTAGAGAAAATCTCTTTGAGCGACAAGAAGTAATGCATTTTGTAGAACACAAATGGAATTTAGGGAAGCAAATATTCTAGTCAAGCAGTGGAAAAGTATCAAAGTCAAAGCCTTGGCATTAAACCATGAGATCCATCACCTTTAAGAGATTATTGTATATCCCCATGGTCTCTGAGGTGAAAATTCTAGAATTAGTTCAACTATGATAGTGTTGATCATTTTGATCACCTGCTTTCATTATTTTGCACTATCATTTTCTTACAACTTTGTAATTTGGGCATTTATGATGTCATGGTGGAAGGGTTTGGAAGAATCAATAAAATCGAGTTCATGATTTTGGAGATTTGTGCTCCTGAATTATTCTATAGTGCATGCTAAAATTTAGTCTGATTACATTGGTTGGGATATTGCAAAAGTGAAATTAGTACTGGAAGAAGCAACTAAACTCGTTGATGAGTCTAAGCACAAAAACTCAAATTACTATAGGTTAGCTTATGGTATTGTATGAATTAAATTAATAGTCTACAGGTTCAAAAAAGAGGTGTTGATTTGGTTTCTTGCATATTTTTACATGTTGTCTAGATTCATAGATATTTCATAAAAGTTTTCTTTTAATTATATGTGGTCTCTTGAGTGGGAATGGAAGGGAACACGGTAGGGGTGACGAATAGTTTAAACTAGATTCTCCATTCTTTGGTGTCATTTGTAGGTGCTTTTCAAATCAACATGTAAACTGTTGTATACAATATGGGTTCTGACTCCTCTTAGAACATGGGCGTGTTGATTGTTTCTTCTAACTCAATCGCTGGAACTGGAGAGTCTCACTTGATTTCCTGTATTTTCCATTGAGATGAGAATAATTTGGTGTGTTAATATTAGATTTTGGCTTGTGGATGCTAAAATCTATCTATCCAATGACACTACACGAATGCACCAGATAGGCTTGCAATACAATTAGAATTAATTTGTATTGACGAAGGATTAGCAAACCTTTATATGCTTTGACTACTATCTTCAAAGTTATTGATTATGTTCTTATCCTCTTACTTACTCATGGATTATAAGAATTGAACAACTTTTCAGACATTTTGGTTGACAATCACTTTGTTTCCACTGCCACAGACCAAAATGCAAGATCTTTATCTAGATTGAGTTTTAGAATTTGTCAAAATATTTTTGGATTCTTCAAAATATTGAAGATAACATTCCTTTGGACACAATGAGGCAATTTCAGAGCATTTTTTATGGAATACATTTGGAAAATATGTACCTTCTCAATATTATCATGTGTGGCAGGAGAAACAATGACTTAGCAGGAGAAAACCTGAAAGAGTTCTCCCAGCAGAAGGAGATTAACCTTAATAATGTCTTCAGAAATAGGTTTCATGGAAACATTCCTTCCTTCATCGATGACCCAGCCAACCTTGAAGTTTTGCAGATATGGTGAAAAAAATTAGCTGACTGTATTCCTTGGTAGATGGGAAATAACTCTAATATTTTGCAAGTCCATCTATCTTCCAACAAGCTTATTGGCCTCATTCCTCTAGATCTATGCGATGGTGGGAAGTTGAGGACGTTTACTTTGTTTTACAAAGTTTTCTTTGGCCCCATTCCTAAATATCTGGGTGACTGTGAGTCACTCACCAAAGTCCAAATGGGCCACAATTACTTGAATGGATCCATCTCAAAATGGTTGTTAAACCTTCCAAGGTTGGAGATGTTTGAATTTCATGGCAACTATCTAAGTGGTAGCATGTCGGATAAAATTATATTGAGCTCTAATTTCGGTCGTTTCAACTTGTTTATCAACAATCTCATTGGTCCACTTCCAAACTTCATAGAAAGATTCTCTAGCTTGCAAATCCTTCTTCTCAGTGGCAATGAGTTAATCTGATTCTTCTTAAGGAAATGAGTTCACCAATAGTGTTTGTCATAGATTGGCCATTTGAAATAAATGTCCAACATGGATTTTAGTAGTAACAAATTTTCTGGAGTGATACCTCGTGAGATAAGTTATTGTAAGCTTCTAGCCTTCATATATTTAAGTATGAATGAGCTCACTCGCACCATACCCTGACAAATAACCAAGATGAGGATTCTCAATTATCTCAATATCTCTAGAAATCATTTTGTTAGAAGCATTCTTTTAGATATTGAAACCATGTTAAGCCTAACATATGTGGATTTCTCTTACAACTATCTCTTAGGTGCTTATGGGAAATTAAGTTGTGTAGTGGATTTTTTGCTTTGAATTAATTGTATTGATTTGAGATTTATGTATTTGGTGACTATTGATTGATTGGGTATTAAGGTATTATTTTAAATGTATTTGATCGCGGGAAAATAAGTTTCATAGTTGATTGTCTGCTTTGCATATTGTTATTTATTTTTATTGTATTTATAAATAATTATTGTATTTATAAATATAAGTTGGATGTTGTTTTCACATAATGTAGAGCACTGTTATGAGAGTAATTTATTTTTGTAGAGTGTTTTGACAACATTTAGTTGGCCCTACTACTTGTGCTCTTCACTCATTCCTTCATCGTCAAAATAATAATGAAATTGAGCTTCCTCTTGGTGAAAAAGATGAAAAATCGATGAATGACTAGCTAGATGAGACCATAAAGCTCCTCGACATATGAAATTTCCTCAAGAAGAGCTCCATAGACATGAAGAGCTACCAAATTTTGGTAAATATCACCCTTTTTGTATTCCAAAGCATCCACGTTACATATAGTTCTTTTGATCTACAACTTTTTCCAATCTAACAATCCTATCGGCACACTTTTGCACATTTTTGGGGCAATTGCTAGTCTTAATAATTAAAGCCACTCATTTTGCAGGGTTGAAAATTCATAAAAAAGGTCAAACTCACCCATGGATGTTGATTTATGAGAGTTAATCGAGGTCGTCGATTTCATGGTTAATCATAGCCCATAGGGATGTAGATTTTGGGTTGTCTCGGGTCTGAGGTTGTGTACTAAATCGAATGGATATGCGCATACCAGACATTCAGCCCCAAACAAGATGATTAAGAGCATTATTAGATTAAGAGCATTATTAGATTTGATGAGAAAAAGCTTATCGAAAGAAAATCTCTCATCCCCATAATTTATGGCCTTCTGAAGATTCATAAGTATGGGATCCCCCTAAGACATATTGTTAACACAATAGGTGGGCCCACTTATATTCTTGCTAAATTCCTGGCTCATACGCTCAAACCTCTTGTTGGTTGCACCAACTCCTTTGTTAAAGACTCTGCTTCCTTTGTTAAAGAGTTGAAGGATATTAGGCTAGAACTTGGGGATCTATTAGTAAGCTTTGATGTTGTTTCCCTATACTAATATCCCTATTCGAGAAGCCATCAATGTCATTAATCATATTACAGATGATGACACGGCCACATTGGTTGGTTTATGCCTTACCTTTACCTTTTTCAGCCTCAAAGGTGAGCTCTATGAAAAAATTTGTGGAATTTTGATTGGTTCTCCACTGTCCCCTATAGTTTCCAACTTATTCATTGAATATTTTGAGACCAAAGCTTTGGCCTCTACTCAACTCTGCCCAAGCGATGGAAGAGGTTTGTTGACGATACTTGCATTGTTTAGCCCCATGGTCATGAAAATTTAAATTTGTTTCTCAACCATCTTAATTCCCAATCTGACTCCATCATATTCACGATGGAAATCGAGGTAGATGGATGCCTTCCTTTTTTTGATATTCTCCTCTCTAGAGTGAATGATGAATCTATCTCTCAATAGTTCTTTTCGCAAAAAAAAACAGACGAACAATATCTTCATGCCAGTTCTCATCATTTTCCGGTCCAAAAGATCGGAGTTCTCAACACACTTGCCACTCGTGCTCTAAGAATTTATGATGAGAATCACATAGAAAAGGAAAAATCTCATCTTCTAATTTTTTTTGAAAATAATGGCTATAAGAGGAAATAGGGCCTGAGAGATTTTCTAAGGGCTAGTAAAGAATCAAGGATTAAATCGTCTGGAGATGACATAATCTCTAATATTCATCTTCCCTTTATCTAGGGGACCACCTCTAATATTTCTCATATTCTAAAAAAGAACAAAGTTTTTACTACCTTCAAGCCCCTTAATACCATTAGAAATCCTCTTAGATCTATCGAAGACCCTATAAGCCCTAAAGACATGAAAGGGGTCTACTCCATCTCATGTTCTTTTGGGATTCCCTACATGGGGGAAAATGGTCGCTCCTTTAACTAGAGAATCTGAGAACATGTAGTAGATATTAGGCACAACTAGTCTCATTCCTTAGATTTAGCTAAACATGCAGTGAAATCCAACCACCATATCTACATTGAGGATTCTCCGGTCACGGCTAGGGTTGATCACTTCCATCATAGGAAGCTTACAAAGGTCATTGAAATTGAAAAACACACTATTAATCTCCGCACTCTCTTCGTAATTTATTTATTTATTATTATTATTATTTTATAATTAATTATATATATAGATATCCTCTTTTACTTTCTTATTAAAATATTCTCTAATATTTTAATATAATAAAATTTGAATCTGATTGTTGAATATTATTACTTTTATTTTCTAACTATTCCATAAAAATAAATTAAACTTAACTTTAATTATAATTATATATTTACAAATTAATTTAATCAATTTAAATTCAATATTATTTTAATTAAAAATATAAATAAAATAAAACAAAACAACATGATTTTATATATATATATATATAAAGAGCTGCAGCTATCTAAAATTTTAAACTTGTTGCAAAATGTTGTGAAATTTTTCATTATTTTCTACAAAATTATTTCGTATATATACTTATTATTATTTTAAAATAAATTTTAAATGTGAATAAGTTTTAAAATAAATTTTAAGTTTTAAGTTTTAAGTTTTAAAGTCACTCGTTGTTTTTAAAATTAATCAACTAATCGATGCCCTGGCATAACTCCCAAAAATAATCAGATTTAATTCCAGAACCTCGCCAAAGGAGGCGTAATCGTCGGCAGGGTTGCAAAAGTCGAAGAAAGGCCGAACTCACCCATGGCCGTTGATTTATTAGAGTTGATCGAGGCGGTCAATTTCATGGCCAATCACTCCGTCCCGGGGGTCTCGGTTGCGTCCCAGATCGAACGGACATTCGGCTCCGAACAAGATGGGACCCAACGAGTAAGTCCTGCCCCAGACCGGCGGGTTAACACGCCAGCAAATGAGATTCGGGATGGACCCCACCATTGGGTTGGCAGATTTCCAAATGAAAGAATGATATTTTAATGTTAAGTAGAGTAAAAATAGTTTTGGGTTTTTAGTATTTTATGTTATTGGTTTTTGTTTTGTAATTTAGTGTTTTTTAATCCAAATTGATTATAAGATAATAAATAATGTTAAATTATGATAATATATGGTAAAAATATATACTTGTGTTTTTCAAGTTTGAGATTCAATTTTTAATTGAGTGATAAAAATCTTGGAATCTTAATTTTCTAACGGTCTTTTTTACTGAAAAGATAATACCAAAAGATCATGATAATTTATAGCAAAAAATACACACCTGTACTTCTTAAACTTGAAATTTAATTCTTAATTGACTAATAAAAATCTTGCCTTTCTTGGCTCTCCTTTAAGTCGAATTAACCTGACCGTAAAGCGCGCTGGAAGGCTGGAACAAAGGGACGATGGAAGCACCAACGCCGATATATTAAGATTTGACATGGCAATAAAAGAATGGCCGTCCTACGCTGTTGGGCAGCGCCTAAACCGTTACGAACTCCATTGCTGCACAAAATGCCGACAGAGCAAGTTTTATGGGCTCCTGACATACAGGTTCAGAGATCGAATTTTGAGGGTCCAGATTGGACGGAGCTCAGAATTGGTTATTGAGAATCGATTTTCGTAAAGTGGGTATCAGGGCCATGATCTGTTTTCACTACTAGACAGTTGATAGATTTTGATTTTTCTTTTTCTAACCAGGATGGAGTTTGCTAGACTCGAGTAATATAATAAGTGGATAACCTAGCGTAAAACTCGATCGATTAACATTTGCAAATTTCGATGTTCTAACTTTCGTAGATTTCAATGGAACAGTGGAAAGAGATTGAATATTATGCAAATCCACCAACACAAAGACGGAATAAATATTTATTGTTTCAGGGCATTCTGCAAGAGAGGTTCAGAGTTTGGAGAATCGGGATGTTTTCTTTAGGATGAAAGAGTAGATAGGGTTTGTGAGATCTTACAAGTCTCTACTGAGCTTCTGCATCGAGCGGCAATGGCACAAGACCAAATTAAGATAGAGTTGTCGCAGACTGTTTCAATGGTTGTACCGGTCACCCCTACCGTGAGGCATCGGAGGTTCCTCTCCAATCTCGACCTTCATTGGATTAACTTTAACAACGCTCAGTTTCTTCTCTTTTATAAAACAGAAAGTCTGCAGGAGGAGTTTCGTAAGATAGTTGAGACACTGAAAAGGAGCCTGTCTGCAGTTCTAGTGAACTTCTATCCATTTGCAGGTCGGTTGGACATCAAGGGAGGAGAATCGGGTCGGCCCCAAGTTGACTGCAACGATGAGGGAGTGGAATTCGTTGAATCAACCATTGCTATGCCTTTCGAGGATGTGGAGAAAAAAGAATTCAAGCACAAAAGTTTCTTCAAGGAGCTTGCCCGGACGCATGAAAACAGCTATGCCGCGCCGCTCCTCTCGATTCAGGTATCCGAAAATTACCAGATGCTTCTCTATTGCTACAATTAGGGCTAATTAATGACATGCTTCAGTTATTGTAGGTCACGGCTTTCTTGGGGGGTGGAATTTGCATTGGAACGACCGTTCATCACGTGATTGCAGACGCTAATTCCTATTGGTATTTCATGAAATGCTGGGCTGAATGCAGCAGAGGACTTCCTATTTCCAAGAAGCCCGAGCATATGAGAACAGTATTCAAGCGCGACAAAAAGAATCAGGCGATACCCAAGATTTCATTCAGGGTCGAAGACAGAGTCACCGATCGGGTCAAGGGAGCCAAGGTTTTGAAGTTTCTGCAGGACGATTTAATGCCCATGACTGTCGAACCTCCGGTTGAGCGGAAGGAATTAATCAATTTAAGCACCGGTGACATTGCAGTGAAGAAGACCGAGGATAATAGTACTGAGAAATCTATGAAAGATGAAACAGAACTGGGAATCTCAGCTTTTCATTTTAGCGAAAAAATGATTCGAAATCTGAAGGAAAGAGCTCAGGCTTCAAGTTCATTTGTAGCCGTTGCGGCACATTTTTGGAAATGCGTCATTGAAGCTCGCAATGTCCCAGAGAACCAGCCCGTTCATTTCCAACTGCTTGCAGACTGCAGAGACCAGTTAGTGCCGCCTTTACCACCAACGTATTTTGGAAACTGCTTATGGCCGGGCGCGGCCCAGACTAATGCCAAGCAGCTATTGGAGCAAGATATTTGCTTTGCTGCTGGTGTCATTCAAGAGGAATCAATTCCTGCAAAACAGAAGCGCAGCTCAACAATTTTATTGAGTGGATTGAATCTCGCGACCTTGGCAACCTCAATTCTCTTGACAGTGGCTGCTCTGTAAAAGTATTACACTCTCCAAAATTTGCTGTTTACGATATGGACCATGGATGGGGAAAGCCGCTGAATGTGCAACCTGCAAGCATAGACGTGATTGGTGGGATGTTTCTGTTGGCCGGAAGAGACGATGGCGGAAGGAGTATCGATCTCTACACTCAGCTTCCCCGCCCTCATATGGAAACCCTAAAACGCATTCTCATGGTCAGAGCTCATTCTCTGGCCCTGACTTCTAGGTTATAGAATAATTTTACAACTTTTAATGTTTTATGCAAAACGATACTACGTAATAGAATAATTTTACTGCGACGTTCAAGTTTTAATGTTGTGTGCAAAACGATGAGAGTATATATATAATATAGGGGTGATTTTTTGAAAAAAAAATGCATTTTTTTATAAATTGTGGCTAAATTTTGATTTGTATTGTTTAAATAGGTTTTTGATTATTAAAGGTGATTTTTAGGAAAAAAAATTCTGCATTTTTTGATAGAATATGGCTAAAACAAATTGTGGGCAAATTTTGATTTGTATTATTTGGATTGTGAAGAGTTCACCTCTCAAATTTGTGATTTCAATAAATCCCTATCAGATTCTAGACAAATTAAATGTAAAAATAAACCCCAAAGCATTTAAAAATTAAACTTAAAACTACTTAGATATATACCAATATAGCAATGATGTTATTTAAAACCAAATGGGATTCTCTTTGAAGCATAATTTTGTCTTTATTGAAGGAAATTCTTTTGGGCCTTAAGAACTTGTCTTGGACACTTAAAACAAATCATGTCAAATATGATATTCAACAGATTCTTTTGGGTCAAGGACGCTTAAATCAAATCATGTCAAATATTCATATTTACAAATATTCATATATCATTATGGAGGTCAAAATGGTGTCATTTAAAGAATAATCTCTTAGAGGTATAGTCTTGTAAATCTATGAGAGGAGATACTTTTGCATTTAAGGAGCTTCTTTTCGAATTGCAGAAACAATGGATTAGCATTGAAAGTGAGAAAATCTTTCTCATATTATTTCCATACAATTAAATTTTGAAATTTATATCAAATATAATATTAAAGTTTCTAAATTTTATCAATTGAAAATTTATTAAAATATTTTTATTATAATATAAAAAAATATTTTTAATTTATATAATTAATTATTATTAAAATCATATTATCTTTTTTAACACTATAAATACAATTGCACTCACACACCAACTAAAAGAAAAATAAAAAAATAAGTTTAAACCCACATACGATACATGATTTTAAATTTTGAGAACCTAAGCCAATGTTCCAATCTAAGGACAATAAATTTGAATCCATATCAAAAATTACAGGTTACAAATTAATTACGGAAGTGAAATATCAACTTTTAGTTCTGAAATGGAATTATATATATATATAATATTAATAATATTCATGGAATGAAATTTTATATATTCTATTTTATATATAAAATATTAACTATATTCACCGAATAAAATTATATATATAAAATGTGGTTTCATAAAAATTTATATATAAAGTATTAACAATATTCACGGAATAAAATTGTATATAAAAAAATATTTTTTTTGAAAATTTATATATAAAATATTAACAATATTCCTGGAATAAATTATATATATATATATAAATAAAATAATAACCATATTTAAAGTATTATTATGCTGTTTTATGTTTGCTTTAAATAAAGTGATTCACTTTTTCGTTGTATTAATAAATTGTTAGATTATAATTTTTTTGTGAATTAAATGAATTAGCATCTTTGTTTTGTGAATTAAATGGATTAGCACTTTAAAATGTATAGTGTTAATTCAAACATACAAATTCTACACATTCTTATTAAATTTGAAACAAAATTGATTTAAAAAAATACAAAAAAAACCAAATCAATAAACCATTAAAATACTGGAAATTTTAATTTTAGAGTTCGATGCATGTTGGAAAGCAATCTTTTACTTATTTATGGTTTCAACAATTATTTGTTAAGTGTGAAGCCAAATCTAGATCTTTCTAGATCAAATTTTTTTAGATCTCCGAGATTCTAGATCTTTCTACACTGTCATTAGTTTCTAGATCATTCCATATTTCCATCTGAATCACATACAGGCTTCTAGATCCTTCTTCTGCCTCTATAAATTTGTAATTACTTTGGCCAAGCAAAGCAAGTGAAGGCCGAAACCTCTTATGTAATGCAAAGTGATTTCTGTTCTCCAGTGATTGTTTTATCTATTCCGCTGTTTCTGACTGAGTAATCTTGTTGTTTCTCCATTTGTCTGTGTCTGTGAATTATTCTCTGCTATTTCCGTCTAAGTCTTTGAGTATAAATCCATTGTTTGCTATGTATGCTCTGATCTAACAACTGGTATCAAAGCTAGGGTCGAATATCCACTGTGCAAGCCGCTTAGTGCCATCGCCTTACTCTGGAAACGTTCATTAAAACGTTGGTTGTTACCCCTGGACCTGTTGAAGGATCTGTCTGGGAAATAGCTGAGGAACGCTGGAACTAAAAGATAGTTGCTGCATGAAAAACAAGGTAGTGGACCTATGTTGAAATGTGTTGCTGGAGTTTGAAAAGTGGAGATCCGTGGAGATTGGAGTTGAAACGTGGTGTTCGTAAGTTTTTTTTACACCAAGCTTGCACGTATACGTCAAGTTTTTTCTCAAACCAACATATGTATGTCTGAAATGTGAAAAGGTTAAAACATTATATATGTTTTTTGAATCAGTGATCGGAGAATCCACCGTTTGAACATCTTTATACCAACGTTTCAAATCCCAAGTGGGATCCATCATCAATCAAATTATATATGTTTTTATATTTATTATGAAACATATATAATTATATGTTGGAATTTTGAAAAGTATATTTTAAAAGGAGCAGCAATTTTGAAAAGGGTATTTTAAAAGGAGGAAGGTCATTATTACTAAATTTTTAAAAGTAATAATTAAAGTTTTATTTTTAAGTGGAGTTTTTTTGTTTTGGGGCATGAATTTGATTGAAAATGGAGACAACAGTTACAGATATGGAGAAGTTGAGCAGGGCTAATTTTGCCCTGTGGGAATCACAGATGGAGGATATACTGATTTTAAAGGATCAATATTTGCCAATTGAGGGCACAACAAAGAAACCCTCATCGATGACAAATGAAGAGTGGAATAAGCTAGATAGAAAGGCGATTGCAACAATCCGCCAATATTTAGCAAAGAATGTTTATTTCAATGTGTCTGGAGAAAAGACGACTGAAGGATTATGGAAGAAGCTCCATGATCTATATAAGAAGAACATGACATAAAACAAAGTGTTCCTGACGAATAAGCTTTATAATCTCAAAATGAAGGAGGGTGCTTCAGTTGCTGAGCACTTGAATGCATTTAATATTATTACTAATAAGCTTGCCTCTATTAAAATCATTTTAGATTATGAAATTAGAGCTATTTTGCTAATGTGTTCTATGGCAGACAGCTGGGAAAATTTAATTGTAGCTATGAGCACTTCAAAAACTACACGGAACCTAAAGTTTGATGATGTCATCAGTAGTTTAATGAATGAGTAACTGCGATGCAAGTCAATTGCGGAAAACCAGGAAGAAGAGGCTCTAGCTCTAGCTGATCGTGGTAGGAGAATGGATCGAGGCCGGCAAGGGCAATCAAGATTGAGAGGCCTATCAAAATCAAGGAGAGGCAGAATCATCTGCTTTCATTGTGGCAAACCTGGGCACATGAAGAAACAATGTCGATTTTGGATGAAAGGACAAAAGGATCAGAGACATTCTAGTTCAAATCACAAATCATCCAGCACAAATGAAGGTGAGACTACTGATGTAGCCACAGATGGTGATGTGTTGTTTACTATTTCAGTAGAGGATGCATGTGTATATACATCTAGCAGTCGCTTTGATTGGATCCTTGACTCTGGGGCTTCTCACCATGTAACCCCATGCAAAGATAGTTTTGTTTCATATAATCCTGGTGATTATGGTAGAGTGCATTTGGGGAATAATCATTTTTGCGATATTGTTGGAGTGGGAGATGTCCAGATCAAGATGAAAGATGGACAAGATATATTGTTGAAATAGGTCAGGCATGTACCAGAAATGTGCATGAGTTTAATCTCTATGGGACGACTGGATGATGAAGGCTATTCGACAAGCTCTGGAAAAGGAGGCTAGAAAATTAGCAAAGGTGCATTGGTCATGGCCAAAGGACCCAAGTCAGGAACATTATACACATTGAACACACTGATAGGAAAATCAAATTTGGAAGTCGTCACAAAAGAAGGAAATTCAGCAGATCTCTAGCATAAGCGTTTGGGTCACATGAGCGAGAAGGGCTTAAAAATCCTTGTTGATAAAAATTTATTGCCTGGTTTGAAATCCTACAATCTTGATCTTTGTGAGCATTGTATATATGGTAGACAAAGACGGGTTTCATTCCTTAGAGGTGGCCATGACAGAAAGAAAAATGTGTTAGAATTAGTACACTCAGATGTGTTTGGGTCTGTTAACATCAAATCATTGGGAGGAGAATCATATTTTGTAACATTTATAGATGATGCATCCAGGAAGGTTTGGGCATATCCTATGAAAAATAAAAGTGAAGTATTTGGAATATTTCAAAAATTCCATGTTGTTGTTGAAAGAGAGACTAACAAATTGCTGAAGTGTTTAAGAATAGATAATGGTGGAGAATATTGCTCAAATGCATTTAAGGAATATTGTAACAGGTTTGGCATAAAGCATGAGAAGACTGTGCCTAGTACTCCTCAACAAAATGGTGTCACAGAAAGGATGAATCGTACAATTATGGAAAAGGTGCGAAGTATGTTGTCAAATTCCAATTTCGAGAAGAATTTTTGGGCTGAAGCAGTCAAGACCGCTTGCTACCTCATAAATAGATCTCCAACTACAGCCTTGGATGGCGGTATCCTTGAATAAGTTTGGACTGGTAAGAATTTGAATTATTCTCACTTGAAAATCTTTGGATGTGAAGCATTTGTACATATTCCCAAAGAAAATAAAACTAAGCTAAATGATAAATCTATGAAATGCATATTTTTGGGATATGCAGATGAAGATTTTGGTTATTTTCTATGGGATCCAGTCAAACATAAAATTATTAGAAGCAGGGCTGTTATATTTAATGAATTAGAAATGTTCAAGAGGACTGTAGGTGAGCTGGAGGTCAAGAAGGTTATTGACAGGTTTGAAGAGCAGCAGGAAAACATACCACTAATACAAGAAAATGAATAGCAAATTCAGGAGAATGAAGAACAACAAGTGGAAAATGATGAACAATAAGAAGGAATCTTGCAGGAACCTTTACAGGAGATCCAACTTGATAATGCACCACCACAGTTGGTTCTTAGATCTTCTAGGCCTCATAAGCCTTCACAAAGGTATCCTCCTTCAAACTATATTTTGTTGACTGATGAAGGTGAGCCTAATTGTTTTCAAGAAGCTTGTAAAGTTGAGCACAGTAAAGAATGGAAGAAAGCAATGGAAGAAGAAATAAACTCTTTGTAGGAAAATAAAACTTGGGAGTTGGTAAACCTCGCAAAAGGAAGAAAGGCCTTACAAAACAAATGGGTGTACAGGATTAAGCATGAAGGTGGTGAAAAGAAGGAGAGGTATAAAGCAAGACTGGTGGTGAAAGGTTTTGCCCAAAAAGAAGGTATTGACTTCACTGAAATTTTCTCACCTGTTGTTAAAATGTCATCCATTAGAGTCATTCTTGGTCTAGTTGCTGCTTTAGACCTACAATGTGAACAGTAAGATGTAAGAACAACTTTCCTTCATGGTGAATTGGAGGAAGAAATTTATATAGAGCAGCCAGAAGGCTTCATAGAAAAAGGAAAACAAGACATTGTTTGTAGGTTGAAGAAGAGTCTCTATGGGTTGAAATAGGCACCATGACAATGGTACAAGAAATTTGATTCATTCATGCTGGAACATGGTTTTCAGAGGTTGGAAGCTGACCATTGTGTCTATATCAAGAGATATGATCAAGGAAAGTATATCATATTATTGTTATATGTGGATGACATGTTGATTGTTGGGCATGATAAGAATAAGATCAATAGGTTGAAGAAAGATTTGGGTAGCAAATTTTCAATGAAGGATTTGGGATTAGCACAATAGATATTGGGCATGCAGATTATGCGTGAGAGGAAAAACAAAAGGTTGTGGCTGTCACAAGAAAAATATATCAAGAAGGTGCTTGACAGGTTCAATATGAAGGATGGCAAGCTAGTTGGTACACCCCTTGCAGCCCACTTCACGCTGAGTACTGAATTATGTCCTAGTGATGACAATGAGAAAGAAGAGATGAGCAAGATTCTGTATGCTTCAGCAGTTGGCAGTTTGAGGTATGCTGTGGTATGCACACAACCAGACATTTCATATTCAGTGGGAGTAGTGAGTAGGTTCCTTGCTAATCCAGGCAAAAAACATTGGCAAGCAGTAAAATGGATTTTGAGGTATCTCAAGGGTACTAGTCATTATTGTTTATGTTCTAGTCATGATAAGACTGTGCTTGAAGGATTTACAGATGTAGATATAGTTAGAGATATGGATACCAGAAAGTCCACTACAAGTTATTTGTATACATTTGTAGGTGCAACAGTATCTTGGGTGTCAAGGCTACAAAGAATAGTAGCCCTCTCTACAACGGAAGCAGAGTACATAGCTGCAATAGAAGCTTGTAAAGAGATGTTGTGGATGCAGTGATTCCTAAGAGAGATAGGAATAAAGTAGGACAAGTATGTGTTATATTGTGATAGTCAGAGTGCCATTCACTTGGCGAAAAACCCATTTTTTCATTCAAAAACCAAGCACATTGACTTAAGGTACCATTGGATCCGGCATGTGTTGGAGGAAGAACAGTTATCCTTGGAAAAGATCCATACAGATAGGAACCCTACTGATATCCTCACTAAGATTCTACCACAAAATAAACATGAGTTATGTAGGGGCATTGTAGGACTCGGTGTGACTTGATGACTCTTATTTGGCTTCAAGTGGGAGAATGTTAAGTGTGAAGCCAAATTCACGCAGGATTCTAGATCCTTCTAGATCAGATCTTTCTAGATCTCCAGGATTCTAGATCTTTCTACACCGCCATTAGTTTCTAGATCATTCTAGATCTCCATCTAAATCACATACAGGATTCTAGATCCTTCTTCTGCCTCTATAAATTTGTAATTTCTCTCGCCAAGGCAAGCAAGCGAAGGCCCAAGCCTGTTATGTAATGCAAAGTGATTTTTGTTCTCCAGTGATTGTTTTATCTATTCCGTTGTTTCTGACTGAGTAATCTTGTTGTTTCTCCATTTGTCTGTCTCTGTGAATTATTCTCTGTTATTGCCATCTATGTCTCTGAGTATAAATCCGTTGTGTGTTATGTATGCTTAGATCTAACATTATTATCTAAACTTATGCTGATTGTAGAATCTAGTCATCTGAATACCCAACAAAGTGAGCAGTTGACTTGAATTTGCATAAGTTTGACCTAATCATCTCTTGCAATCCGTTTCCTTTCGGGGATGCATATAAAAATATTTTTCTTTTTGGTTCCTTTTGCAGTTGTGGATCCTTAACCTTTTACGTACAAAATGCACTGAAATTAGTTAATGTATTCGAATTTGACTAGAATTGATCAATTTGGTACCATTGTATACTCGATAATCAAAGTGACCGTATACACTAGGAAAAACAGATAGCCTAAGAAAAATCATAGGAATGCCAACAAAGGCTTCTAAATAATATGAAAAATGGTCTGAAAACAATATAAAAGGAACCGTGTCGCAAAAATAAATCCGTGCAGAATGAATCTTAGTAGAGGAAGCTAAACAAGAACGGGTTCAAACAAGTTTGTGGTGACCGTGCTGTAAAATAAAGCCTCATATTCTAGCAAAGTTTGATTCACTTCTCACAATGAGAACATTATCCTTAAACATTTTCATGTTATGCATGAAAAGTGGACGATAGGCTCGACCATATAATCCTTACTTTGAGTTGGTAGAAAATTGATGATTAATATTTATTTTATGTTGGATTTTTACAGTTATTTTATTGGGAATGGATCAACTAGATTAATTATAATTTTGAAATTTATTCTAAAACTACTTAATAATGGTTTAGTTAGAAATTTATTAATGCATAAAATTTATGTGCAATAAAACTTAACGTTTCAAAAATAAATTTAAATGATTAATAATTTCTAAAATAATTCAAAACAAATTATCCAAAAAAATCCAAATAATCAACCTCTCTTTATAAATTTAAATGATCAGTCATTTCTGGAATAATTCAGAACACGTTATCCAAATTCATCCAAATAATCAACCTCTCTTTCTCAATTCCTTCTTGATATTTCATTTGTTCACAAGTTCAATATCGTGATACAAATTTTTACATTTACATTGTTCACCGTGAAATCGATTTCACTGTTGGTCTGTAACACACAACCATATAATACGACAAAACGACACACATAAAAAAAAAATCAACTCTAACCTAGATACATTTTTATATACATTAATGTAATATTCCCGCATCAAACCGTGTTGGTCATTGTGTATCCATGGTTTAATAATTAATTGCCACATATGATATAAAATAAAGTCATGTCTGACTCACAGATTTGGGGTACTGAAACCACAGAGGTTTTTACCAACCCACGAGATCTGTGCGATCCTTCACGAGGTGACTGGGTTACACCTTGCCTTGGAATTTATGGCTGCCTATACGCGACTTCCTGTCAACTGTTCTCGGACATTAATGCACATGGCCATAACCCCACTCATCACTTTGGCTGTGACAAGTGTTAGTTCTCCTGCCCATCGATTTGGATTGCACCATCCAACAGTGGTATTTGCTTTGGGATCATCCATCTACCTAACACTTGGGTTTCCACCGGCATTCCTGCTCATTTGCATTTTTGTGGTGGAGAGTCTTACCACTCTGCTTCTCACATGCTCCTAGTTTCGCTGTGGTTTTCATAGTCCAGTCTCCATGCCTTGTGGCAAACCACGGAGAGGTAACTCTGAGCCTTCATTATCTACAGAAATGGTGTGGGTCTTGAATCGTTCTCAGTATGAGCTGAAGGCTGTCTCGATGCAAGGTGTTAATGCATTTTCATGTTGGTCAGGTGGGGCGCTCGGCTCTCCAACTTCTGGATTATGTGGTAGTTGGTTTCCTCAACATGAACTAGGTAATGATTATTCAGGCTATTTTTTATTTAGGTTGTCGATACATTCGGTTTTTCCAAGCTTGCTACTACTCCATGCATTTCTAACCCCAAATTTATATTTCGTACTGATGTGAGACCCTTGCGCACGGCTTGCAAAACTTAGGTAAGAGTTAATCCTCTCTTCTATGTTAAATAACGTTCCTGAGGTTAATTTATTATCCGGGTCATAACACTTTCCTATGTTGTTGCAGGTATGATGCATTTTTAAACCAAAAGGGGCTAGCGGTTCAATATATTAGCCTATTCACGAAGCTTACTCACAACTCCGCATTTGGTACACGTTGGAGCTTACTTTCATGGCCCTTACTGGTTTTTTGAAGCCATTTAGGAATTTTAATCCTCTGGATTTCTATGAATCAGGGCTTTATTTACAAATAGTTGTAGTTTTATGACGCAAGGTCGATAGGAATCGTAGACTGTGAAGTCCATTCCTAATGTAATTAATTCCTTCCTATTTGACTGTTTGGACGAGACCGAGAAGGGTCTGATCTTAATTTATCTGCTAGGTTTACTTTGTTCATGCTAGCTATACTATATTAAATTAGTCCACTGATATTCTGTGTCGAACCATTACAAAACTTGATTGTAATTTTTGTTGGAAAATACTCTTCGTTTGAACTGAATTCGGCAGAGTATAATTATGCTAGAAATTTTCATGAACTTTGAGGTGTTGTCTATGTAAACCCCCAATGTTGTACGAATAGCGGCTGAGCTTTGGGGATTTTGGTTGATTATCGAGGGTATATGCGATACATGATTTTTCATGATTTTTCCTTCAGTTGTTATATCAGTTATGTCACTCTATTTCTCTTTGTTTGAAATGTTGTCTACATATATAAATATTTAGTGTAACAAGTGTTCATGGTTTAATTTAAGAAACCAGGGTACATGGTTGTGGATGGGTTCTTTACGAACTCGTCCGTGGCTACAAACCCTAGGTATATGAAGACTCTGTAAAGAAATCATATATTCCGTTGGAAATATATGAAACAGTTTACTGAGATAAATTCTTTCTTTAGTTACAGAGATTCCTGTGTATGATATAGCTCTGATATATAGAACTATGTGCTGCGGCATGATATGTTTACCTTATATCATCTAATTATTATTTTGAGCAAAAATCTCATAAGCATTGGTTTTGTAGTTCATATACTTATGTATTTCTAGATTAAATCGACATTCATCTATAATGCTATTTTTCTCATTAGCTAAAAATTGATTGTTAACTGACAGTTATACCATCCCCGGGATGTGTATCAACATCTTTTGGGAAACATGCATTGTCTCCTTGCTCTACTATTTTACCCTGAAACTAGTAATTATTGTAATTCGTAATTTATACTAAATCATTTCCAAAATACCTACCTACATTATGCAGATCATTCATTATAAACACATTATTTCAGTTCGCAATAAACATTCAACTGATCTAATGATAATAATTATCATGATAATATCACTTATCTATATTTTGTTATGTATATGTTAAATAATTGGAAGATCTCTCCACCCAGCCTCGGAACTGGCATTTATGTCCAAGTTCCCCCTCCGAGCCCTTCCACTTTTGCCAAAACAGAATAGCTGGGTACCTTGGGCATCAGGACTCTATCAAACCTCAAGTCTCGTACCCCACAGCTTGTTCCCTCAACTTTCTTTCCCACTGGTTATATTTTCCAACTCAAGGAAGAATATAGCACAATCCTCTGCTTTCCAACCCCCCCAAGGTTCTACCCTCTTTACCCTTTAAGGAAAAAAACAAAAACTGAAAGAGTAGTTGTAACTGTACTCAAAATTTGGTTTAGCTTTTCTATTTTGATTCTTTTAACTATCTGGTCCAAATTCTTTTAAATAATAATTAACAGTATTTGTTCTGATTGTTTTAAGCGCAATATTTTTAACGGTTAAATAACATAAATGAAATTAAACTTGTTTAAAAGAATAACTCATGAAGTCCTGTGGTATGTTACAGCGCCCTCCCCTCTAGAGGAATATCATCCTTGGTGTTCTTTCTCTACGCAAATAGTGCAGGATAATCTTTTCGCATGGCCTCCTCTTCGTCCCAGGTAGCCTCATTCGGGCCAAAGTGCTTCCACTGCACTTTAACTTGGATGATGGCTTGCCTCTGCAAGGTGGTTTCTCTACGATCGAGGATACGAAGAGGCTTTGCTAGAAATTCTCCCTCGGGTTCTAACTGCATTTTCATATTATGTTGTCAAAACAGTTCAAAACATTAATCTTTTAATCATATTGCTTCCTATTTATCATTACCTGAATACTCTCCTAGTTAATAATATGTCAAGGGTCATAAATATAATTCTTTAACAATGGCACATGAAAGATGCTGTGTACTTGGATATGGCCTGGCAGTGCTAGTTTATATGCCACAGGCCCAATCCGTTATAAAATTTGGAAAGCCCCACAATACCGTGGTACCAATTTTGCACAACCTTTCCACTGTAATGTGCTCTTCCGAGGTTTCACCTTTAGGTACACATGATCACCTAGCTGGAATTCTTTATGGGTTCTCTTCCTGTCTGCATACACTTTTTTCCTATCTTGTGCTACCTTTAAGTTCTGGCGAACTTTCTTAACGGTAGCCTCCATTTCTGCTAGCATGTCGGGACACAATGCTAATTTATTTTTTGGACTATTCCAATCTGTGGGTACCCGACACTTTCTCCCATAAAGTACCTCGAAGGGACTCATACCCAAAGATTCGTGATGCCCATTGTTGTAGGCGAATTCCACCAAGTGGAGATAATCTTCCCATTTCTGTGGTTGTTGCATTACAAACATGCGCAACATATCCTCCAGAACTTGATTTACTCGCTCTGTCTGACCATCTGTCTGCGGATGATAAGCAGTACTAAAATGGATTTGGGTCCCCAGTCCTGCAAAGAGAGTTTTCCAGAAAGCAGATGTAAATTTTACATCCCTATCAAAGATCACCACTCGGGGTATCCCGTGTAGACGAAAGATTTCTCTCATAAATATGTCTGCAATCTCCACTGTTTTGTAAGTGGATTTTATAGGGATGAAATGAGCAGTCTTGCTCAGTTTGTCTACAACTACCATGATTGAGTCATGCTGCTTTCTGGTACGAGGTAACCCCATAATAAAGTCTAGAGTTATGGTCTCCCATTTCCATTCTAGAATGGGTAGTGGTTGCAATAAACCCACAGGATGTTGATGTTCTGCTTTCACCAATTGGCACTCTAAGCACTTAGATAAATATTCAACCACATATTTTCGTAAACTGAGCCAGAAATAACTTTTCTTAATGGCAGAATACAATTTCTGGTATCTTGGGTGGGCAGCATAAGGTTTCCTATGAAACTCATCTAGTAACATCTGCTTCACAGAAATCTGGTTAGGAATGTAGATTCGATTTCTAAATGTTAACATGTTATCAGAATTGATTGCATACTCACATTGCTTCCCTCTTACTTGGGCTTCTGAAGCTTGCTGCCATAAAAATGCATATTCTGGATCCTTGAGGGAAGCTTCTCGGATAACTCCTGGTAGGTTAGATTTGTTAGGATATTCCGACACATAGGAAATAGTTAAGTTCAACTTGGTCTAGTGTAGAGTTAGGTATAGAGTTAGGTAAAGTGTGTTTCTTTACCATTGTACATTTTGTAACTTACAATCCGACGGTCACGATATGTAGTGATCCGACGGTTCACTCTCTCCTCGGTATTACCGACACTTGATCCGTGGCTTGACACCCGATTGGTCCATGAGTTCTATTTAAAGCGCATGGAGGGTCATTGTTCGGGAAATCCGTGCATGAGAGAAGCTTATGTAAATTTTCATTCTTTGATTAATAAATTGCCTGTAGTAGCCACGTTGGCGTAGGCCGTGGACTGTTTCCCTCTTTGAGGGTTTTAACCACGTCAAAAATACTGGTGTATTGATCTGTGATCTGGTTGTGAGCGGTGTCCTTTTGGTGTTATTTCTGAGGAACTTACCCTGTAGATTACTACATGGTATGAGAGCTTGGACCCAGGTTCGATTCCCCTGAGTTGCATTTGAACGGGGTGTTGGAAGAATCACGGCAACTCTATAGAATATGTAATTCCCACCCTGGGGATCCTAGTTACTGTTTGTTACATTTACCAACACCTACGGGTTTTGGTGTAAAGGCAAACCTCCACAAGCAACCACGGTGGATTTGAACAAGTGACCTATAGCAAGGAGTGCCTTAACAATGCACCCATTCACCATCAATCCAAAGCCCCGTGCATGGCTGAAATGTAATTCATAGATGAAATGTAATTTTCTTCTTAAAGCATTAGCTACCCAGTTTTCTTTTCCCTTGATGTGTTTTAAGTCAAAATCAAATTCACTTAGGAATGTTGTCCATCTGGCCTGGCATGCATTTAGATTAGATTGATTAAAGAAATTTGTCAAACTGCTATGGTCAGTTAACAACAAAAATTTCTTTCCCAGAAGGTAGTGCTGCCACATCTTTAGTGCATGCACTACTGCGGTCAACTCCAAATCATAGGCAGAGTAACGCTGTTCATAATCTTTCAGTTTTTGTGACTCATAAGCAATGACTTTTCCTTCCTGAGTTAATACTCCACCGACACCTTCTTTACTTACATCGGTACATACTACAAAGGATTTTTCTAGATCTGCTACCTTTAATACCTGAGCGGTTGTGACAAGATGATTTAGCTCCTCAAACCTTTATTGGCATTCTGTTGTCCAGTGGAAAGCTTGTCCCTTTTTCTAAAGTGAAGTCATTGGGAAGGAAATTTTTGAAAAGTCCTTTATAAATCGGCGGTAATACCCTACCAAGCCTAAGAAGGATCTTATGTCAGCCACGTTTTTCGGTGCAGTCCATTCCATGATAGTTTTTATTTTCTCTGGATCCAATGCTATCCCTTCTGCTGATATAACATGGCCTAGGTATTGAATTTGATCTTTGTAAAAATCGCATTTGCTAAACTTTGCATACAGCTGGTTTTCTCGCAAAATTTGCAGTACCGTTCTCAAGTGTTGTTCGTGTTCCACTTGATTTTTAGAGTATATTAGTATATCATCGATGAAAATCAATACAAACTTATCTAGAAAGGGCTGGAAAATACCGTGCATTAGGCTCATGAACGTGGCTGGTGCATTGGTAAGGCCAAAAGGCAGTACCATGAACTCGTAATGTCTGTAACGAGTTCAGAATGCGGTTTTACAGATGTCTTCATCCTTTATTCTGATTTGATGGTACCCGGACCTTAAGTCGATTTTCGAGAACACGCTAGCTCCCTGTACTTGGTCAAATAAGTCATCGATGTGAGGTAGCGGGTATTTGTTCTTTATGGTCAGCTTATTTAGCTGACGATAGTCAATGCATAATCGTAGGGTTCCGTCCTTCTTATGTACAAATAGTACTGGGGCTCCCCAAGGAGACACACTTGGGCGTATGTATCCTTTATCTAACAGCTCTTGCAGCTGCATTTTAAGTTCAGTCAATTCTGGAACACTCATACGATAAGGGGTTTTCAAAACAGGGGTTGCTCCTGGGCATTAATTCAATTGTAAAATCAATGTCTCACCTTGGTGGCAATCCTGGAATAGATTCAGGAAATATGTCTAAGAAATCCTGGATTATAGGAATATTCTCTAAAGAGGTCATTTTATTTTTATCATTGTTGTACCCTACCTGAACAACATAAATCTAGCACCCTTTTCTTATACACCTTCCAAGTTGGTTGGCTGTGATAGGGCGCAGCTTGACATTCTTCTTAATTCCTTGAATTTCCTTCTTTGCAATCTACCAGGGACCAGCTACCTTCTAGCTAGTCCATCCCTATTAATACATCATATGAGCCTAGGGGAAGAATATTCAGATTGACTTGGATAGGCTGTCCTGAAACTATTATAGGACAGTTTTCTGTTTTGGCCGACACCTTTCTTTTGGTACCAATAGCTAGTTGAACTAGCCATGACTATTTGTATTTACTGCTTTGCAGTTGACATATTTCTACCACCTTAGGACTAATATAACTCAGGCTAGCGCCTAGATCAAATAAAATATAAACATATTGGCCAGCAATCATACCTTCGCATTCAATCATAGTGGGCTGATATTCTGCCTAATGATCGTCCAATGCCACATTAATCTTGGGCATGCTCCTTGCGATATCCCCTACTGTAGAGGCTTCTTGCATGTTAGAAAGTTTCTCAGTCCGAGCTTTCTGCGGGCAGTTTTTGTAATAATGTGCCTCTCCGCATCCCCAACATTGTAGTGGTGGTTTTGCTGGCTGTTCAGTAACAGTTCTGCTAATCCCTTCAGGTTGTCTATTCTCAGTGAATGTCTGAGTTCTGGGTGGGTTTCTTGCAAACTTTCCAAAGGTCCTTTGCTGATTGTTTCTGTCGTGCATGTTTTTCTCATGTCTGTTTGGTGGAAAATTCCTCATTTTCTTGGCAGCAACTCCTTTAGATCCTTCATTTTTCTGCTTCATCTACTGATAACAGATGCGAGCCTTCCGGACTGCATCGTCCATGGTTCTAGGATAGTCGAATTCTAATTTATCCTTCATGAAGTTAGGCAAACTACTAATAAACCATTGGATCTTAGCTTTTTCTTCTTGCATATATGGGACGTAATGCAACAGAGAAGTAAAGTGTGCTACATATTCATCCATGGTTAAGGTTCCCAATCTTAATTCATGGAACTCTTTTGCCTTTTCATCATAATATCTGTTAAATATTTGTCCTTAAAGTGTTTATGGAATTCTTGCCATGTTACTTGTTCTTCATCAATCTTCCTTACAGTTTTAATTTCTTCCCACTAGAGGGTGGATTTTCCTTGTAATTGGTAAACTGCCAACCTTGCTTTAATTTTTTTGGTATATTCATAGATCTGGAAGTATTTACCCATGTCTATTAGCCAAGCTTCCGTCGCTTCTTCGAACAGTGAGGGTCTGATTTTTTTGAGCTCACCTTGTAATTCTATCTTTGTTCTTTTTGGTTTTCTTTGGTCGAAAACGTTATTTGAATGCCCTTCATCTTCTTCTTTGTGACCCTCTACGGATTCTGCATGATCTTCCTCATTATGAGTAGTTGGGGTCTTTTCCCTATTTTTTGTACTAGGATCTGGTCCTCTCTGATTTTGCCGATCTGACAAACTTTCAGAATCTTTTCCTACTCTTGTCTTAATCACTCACTCTCTGTTATGAGGTTTATCATTTCTGCTCGAAGTTGTTGTACGGTCTCAAGTATGGCAGCGTTAACCTGTCTCGATTCTTCTCCCAATTGCACCCATAATTCTGGGTTGGCCTCTACATAAGGCACCTCTGGCTGGCTCGACGATCTGGGGCTCCTATGCATTGTATCCCTGATGTTAATTCACCTTTTGTGTTCACAGTTAGTCAAAAATCAGTTTATTTGCTTCATATATATATAGGAACATCACAACTTTATTGACTGTTAGAACAACCCATAATTAACACACAACCATATAATATAATAAAACGACACACATAAAAAAAAATTCAACTCTAACCTAGCTACATTTTTATATACATTAATGTAATATTCCCGCATCAAACCTTGTTGGTCATTGCGTATCCATGGTTTACTATTTAATTTCCACATATGATATAAAAAGAGTCATTTATGACTGACAGATTTGGGGTTTTGAAACAATAGAGGTTTTTAGCAACCCACGAGATCCGTGCAACCCTTCACGAGGTGACTGAGTTACACCTTGCCTTGGGCTTTATGGCTGCCTGTACGCGACATCCTATCAATTGTTCTCAGACATTAATGTCAATGGTCGTAACCCCACTCATCGCTTTGGCTATGAAAAGTGTTAGTTCTCCTTCCCGTCGATTTGAATTGCTCCATCCAATGATGGTATTTTCTTTGGGATCATCCATTTACCTAACACTTGGGTTTCCATAGGAGTTCCTCCTCATTTGGGTTTTTGTGGTTGAGAGTCTTGTCGCTTTGCTTCTTGCCTGCTCTTGGTTGCACTGTGGTTTTCATGGTCCGGTCTCCATGCCTTGTGGCAAACCGCAGAATGGTAACTCTGAGCCTTCATTATCTACAGAAATGGTGTGGGTCTGAATCCTTTTCTGTATGAGCCGAAGGATGTCTTGATGCAAGGTGTTAATGCATTTTCTTGCTGGTTAGGTGGGGCACTCAACTCTCTAACTTCTGGATTATGTGGTGGTTAGTTTCCTTGGCACAAACCAGGTAATGATTATTCAGGCTATTATTTATTTAGGTTGTCGATACATCTGGTTTTTGAAAGCTTGCTACTACTCCAGGTATTTCTAACCCCAAATTTCTATTTTGTGCAAATGTGAGCCCCTTGCGCATGGCTTGCAAAACTCAGGTAAGAGTTAAACCTCTGTTCTATGTTAAATACCGTTCCTGAGGTTAATTTATTATCTAGGTCATAATATTTTCCTATGGTGTTGCAGGTATGATGCATTTTTAAACCGAAGGGGGCTAGCCATTCAATATATTGGCCCACTGATGAAGCTTACTCACAACTCCACATTTGGTACAGGTTGGAGCTTACTTTCATGGCCCTTACTGGTTGGTTGATGCGGTTTAGGAATTTTAATCCTGTGGATTTCTATGAATTAGGGTTTTATTTACAAATAGTTGTAATTTTATGTCGCGAGGTTGATAGGACTTGCAGACTATCTAGTTGGTTCCTTATGTAATTAATTCCTTCCTATTTAACTATTTGGATGACACCAAGAAGGGTATGATCTTAATTTATCTGTAGGGGTTTACTTTGTTCATGCTAGCTATACTATATTAAATTAGTCCACTGATATTCTGTGTCAAACCATTACAAAACTTGATTGTAATTTTTGTTGGAAAATACTCTTCATTTGAACTGAATTTGGCGGAGTATAATTATGCTAGAAATTTTCATGAACTTTGAGGCATTGTCTATGTAAACCCCCAATTTTATATGAATAGTGGTTGAGCTTTGGGGATTTTGGTTGATTATCGAGGGTATATGCAATACATGATTTTTCATGATTTTTCCCTTTGTTGTTATATATATATATATATATATATATATATATATATATATATATATATATATATATATATTTATGTTTAGTATAACTAGAGTTCATGGTTTAGTTTAAGAAACCAAGGTACATGGCTATGGATGGGTTCTTTACGAACTCATCCGTGGCTACAAACCCTAGGTATATGAAGAATCTGTAAAGAAATCATATATTCCACTGGAAACATATGGAATGGTTTGTTGAGTTAATTTCTTTCTTCAGTTAAGGAAATTCCTGTGTATGACAGAGGTCTGATATTTAGACCTATATGTTGCTGCATGATATGTTTACCCTTTATATCATTTAATTATTTATTTTTAGTAGAAAGCTGATAAGCATTGGTTTTACAGTTCATATACTTATGTATTTCCAGATTAAGTTGACATTCATCTATAATGCTATTTTGCTCATTAGCTAAACATTGATTGTTAACATATAGTTATACCATCCCCGGGATGCATATCAATATCTTTTGGGAAACATGCATTGTCTCCTTGCTCTACTATTCTACCCAAAAACTAGTAATGATTGTAATTCATAATTTATACTAAATCATTTCCAAACTACCTACCTACAGTAAGCAGATCATTCATTATAACCACATTATTTCAGTTCACAATAAACATTCAACTATTCTACTGATAATAATTATCATGATAGTATCACTTATCTGTATTTTGTTATGTATATGTTAAATAATCGGAAGATCTCTCCACCCAGCCTCAGAAATGACAATTACGTCCAAGTTCCCCCTCCGAGCCCTTCCACTTCTGCCAAAAAGGAACAACTGGGTACCTTGGGCATTAGGACTCTGTCCAACCTCAAGTCTCGTACCCCACATCTTATTCCCTCAACTTTCTTTCCCACTAGTTATATCTGCCAGCTCAAGGAAGAATATAGCACAGTCCTCTGCTTTCCAATCCCCCAGGGTTCTACCCTCTTTACCCTTAAGAAAAAAAAACAAAAAACTAAAAGAACAGTTATAACTATACTCACAAGTTTGTTTAGCTGTTTTATTTTGATTCTTTTAACAATCTGGTCCAAAGACTTTCAAATAATAATTAACAGTATTTGTTCTAGCTATTTCAAGCCCAATAGTCTTAACAGTTAAATAACATAAATGAAATTAAACTTGATAAAAATAATAACTCATGAAGTGTTATTGTATGTTACATGGTCTCTGTTGGGAAGGAAGTCACCTTAAGTACTCCCTACAGATATGACAGGACCGAAAACATCTTACCTCTCAAATCACTGTATGCCTGCACACGGTGGTCTAGTCTATTTTTGTTTTATCTCGAAACTTTTCTTTGTACCAACCACCCACACGTTTAAGCTTTAAACTCTTATGGGAATAATTTGATGGTCAGGAAAGATGTACCAAGTGCTTTGGTTATTGAAGTATATTAGTGTTTGGTTTTGGTGTAATGGAAAACTTAATATTTCAGAAAAAAAAATAAATTAAATTAAATAGGCAATTATTTATGGATCATTCACTAAACAATTATCAAAAAATAATTCAGAGAAAAAAAATAAAATAAATAATCAATTATTTTTGTACAATTTACCAAACAATTTTCAAAAAACATTTCAGAAAAAATAAATAAATTTAAGTAGTCAATTATTTCTAGAACATTCACCAAACAATTATCAAAAGATAATTGAAAGCAAGTTATCTAAGAAAATCTGCATAATGAATGTCTAATTATTTAAGAGGTAGTATAATAAGTTAGAAGTATATTAATGTCTTGTTTTGCTGTTGGTGTAATGGAAAACCTAACATTTGAAAAATAAATAAATTTAAATAATCAATTATTTATGGACCATTCACCCCACAACTATCAAAAAAATAATTCAAAAGGACAAAAAATAAAAAATAAAATAAAATAATCAACTATTTCTGGACCATTCACCAAACAATTATCAAAAAAAACTTTAAAAAAAAGAAAAAAAAGAAATTAAATAATCCATTATTTTTGGACCATTCACCAAACAATTATAAAAAACAGTTCAGAAAAAAAATAAATTTAAATAATCAATTATTTCTGGACCATTCACCAAACCATTATCAAAAAAATTGAGAAATTTTTTTTTTTAATAATCCATTATTTCTGAACCATTCACCAAATAATTATCCTCTACCTATAGATCAAATGACTCTATTTCCTAATCTTTTGCCAAGAATCTTCTCCATGAAGGCGTGTGTATATTCCCATTAATTATAGCAACAACCATGGTGATGGCTATCCGTCAACAAGTGAACGAATTCCTTATTTGTTGATATTAAGTTCCATGGATATTTCCTTACCTATATGTTTAATATTTTTGTTAACGCTTGGGATTTGCATGGAATATTTCAACATAGGTTGGAAATCATCAATTATTTATGAACCATTCACCAAATAATTATCCCCTACCTATTGATCAAATGACTCTATATCACTCTATATCACAATTGATTGTAGCAACAACCATGGCGATGGCTATCGGTCAACAAGTGAACGAATTCCTTATTCTTTGATATTAAGTTCCATGGATATTTCCTTACCTATATGTTTAATTTTTTTGTTAACCCTTGGGATTTGCATGGAATATTTCAACGTAGGTTGGAAATCATCAAAATGCTTTGACACAATTGGTGACCACATGTGCACAATACAATCTATCAATTGGGCATTTCCACGTACTTATATGGTGCTAAACCTGGGAGGTCATTCCATAACTTTGTTATAAATTTCTCCCATATCGGGGAAAATCCGAAGGAAACAAAAATAAAGTAAAATAAGCCAGCAATTTTCTATTATCTCCTAGTTATGGCCTTACATAAAATTATATATATATATATTATTGCATATTTTTCTTTCCTAATAATTTTAGTTCGTTTTATTTGTGGTTTTATATCTATAGAATTGCATAGTTCTTATTTATTTTGGATTGCATATTTTTATATATGTAAGATTGTACAGTTTGCAGACGTTTCTTTTTTAATAACCGAAATATTATATTATATATGTGACATATTTCATAGTTTTAAAATAGTTTAGATTTTCATAGTTTTTTTACATAATAATTTAAAATATGGCTATTTGAATAATTTTAAATGAAATATAATTAAAATTATGAACTATGGAATTAATAGAATTTACTTTACAATTCTTCTCTAAAATAAGTTCGCTTTCTCTGGTCCAAGCAACTGTGTTCTTTATTACGCTCTTTGTGCACTCCACTCTATATTATTGTTATAATATATGAATGACTAATATAGAGAATGATGAAGCACTAGGTTAGAGTTAATTAGTGAAGTGGTTGATTAGACGCATGAGGTGGCAGAGAATTACAATAAACATGAAGTTATAGAGAAGTAGAAAGTTATGTAGAAAATATTTAATGCCATTCCAACTTTGGAAAAGTGGCAAGTAACCCAAACCACTCAAACTTAAGATAACCCAAATTTTATAATTAGAAATAACAGTGTGACATGGAGCTTCCAATACGACTCCAAACCTTAATGAACGAATTGAAACAAACATAATAGATTTTAGGTATATTATATAAAGCTAAGGATATTTTTTCCCTATGTTAAAACATTGGTAAAGGAAATTTCTTTTAGTAAAAAAAGTTAGTAATATGCCATAACTGATCAATCCATCACCATCCCAAAAAAATGTTATCCACTGAAGATTTTTTTTATTTTTTTTTATTTTTATGGTTGTGGTATTTTGATCCAGGTTCGGGTGTGAAGAAGGACCCTTCCAAGACCTTTTACTTTTGTGATGTGTTAAAATTGCTTTCTAAAAGAACATTAACTAATACATCTGCATGCAGAAAAGAAGAGGAACATAACAATCATCAACACATGAAAACATAAGCCGTTGATAACGGAGTTCGTCTAGGAGGGGCTACGTCTCTGGGCCCTGATGTCAAGATGGTGTAGGCCGCTGCATTAAGTGTTGTCAATAATGGTGATGTACATAGAGATGATGTCTCAATCATACAAGGAAAAATGTCCTCATGCAAGAGTGGCTCTAAGGGATTTCAAAACAACACATGCATGGCGAAAACAAGAGTATCCCATCAACATACAACAAGGGATCTCAAAGCATAACATGAAGAGTTATGACAGCAAGTACATCACATAGAAGATTCCGCATCAAATCAAGAAATGAATCATGACAACATGTAATAAACAAGATCCTGCATCAACATCAATCAAGGATCTGTGCAACATAATGCAGAAAGAAGAAGTACATGGACACATCATATACCTCACAACCATGGGCCATCTGAAGAAGTGGATGTCACACTGCAGAATCTGTTGTGACAATCGATCTCAAGGCATCAATCGCATGAAGATGACTGCTCGCACATGAATGTGGACATCTGCACTGGCACTTAGAAAAGTGACTGAAGAATAGAATGAGAGAATGAGAAATCTGAATGCACCATCAGATTTGTGGCATCGAGTAGTGCAAAATTGACTGTCCAAAATCCAAATTTTGAAAAGTTGAGAATCTGTGCCTCAAGGAATCTTTTAGATTTCCCTCGGATTCCTCAAAGATTCTGCTCCATGGATGGACAGGAAATATGCAAATCAGATGGCGAATTTGATCTTGCCAGTTTGATCCCTGTGGAAAACCATGAAAAACAAGTATAAACTTGACTATATTCTGACATGGCAAAATTTTACCTCCTTGGGAAAATTTCAAGGCTCATGGTTCTGCTCCCTGTTTTTGCAGCAATCATGGTTCCATGTGCATTCTGGAAAATGACCAAAAAATGTAGAAATCTGATGGAGAAACAAACATCGCCATTGCGTTCATGGCGATGAGAGGTGTTGAATCCATATAAAATTTGTCAAATTCTGACAAAGTGAAAATTTTTCCCTCCTGTAAAATTCATGGTTCCTGCATTAAAAAATTAATTACTCGTCTCGAAATCCATGCCTGCCTTCTGCCTCAAAATCCATGCACTATAATCTCTCTCCTCCTCGAACTCTGTGCAGAGGTAAAAATTGGAGTTTAAATAAAAAACCCTGGCGGATTTAACAATGAGAGTGGTTGGCGCATTGGTTAAAATCAGAAAATGGTTAAGGAGAGGTCAGAGGATCATATCGCGCCTCTTCTATATATAACTTTTATAACCATAAATGAGTTTGAAATAGGGTGCCCTGCCCCCTAAACTCCGCATTATTACCTTATCGGTGCATTAGAATCGGCGCATTTCCCAAAATATCGGCGGATTAGTCACAATCGACGATCGGCCTTTGCAATTGGCGATTGGCGCGGTCGTCGGCATATATATCGGCGTGATCCATAGAGTATCGCCGATATATATATATATATATATATATATATATATATATATATATATATATATATATATATGGTATGACATATATGCGAGATATGTGGAGGAGGGTTCGGCGGAGGTTATTGGGATCGGGATATATATATATATATATATATATATATTATTGCGATTATATTGCGATAAGGTTGTTTTAAAGGGTTCAACGGGGTTTGTTGCTGCCGATCCCAAAACCATGTCTTTGATTGTTTTTATATAGTTATTTTTAATAACTATATATTGAAGCATATTTCGTTATATGGTTATTTAATAACCATTTTCCATGATTTTGTCTCTTAGGCAAGTTTAGGAGACAAATGAGAGAATGCCAAGCGTCAATGGCTGATGGGCTGCCATGTGGGTCCCACCTGCTTGCTGGGATGCCATGTGGCATAGTGTGGATCCCACTTTTCCCCTGCCTTGTCAAACTTTGAAGAGCTCTATCTTTCACATACGAGCTCGGTTTGACGAGCCATTCGCACCTCCACCATCACAACGACGACATACTTAACATGAACCTGTTTCGAGCATCATCCAAACACTTTGATTTTGGAGCTTTTTTCATGCCATTGTATCTGAAGATCCACCTGGATCAATCCTCCCCACTGAGGAGCTTTTGGTCCTCTAAAAGCATGGAAAATAATCTGCATCTTTCTTTGTACCCTGTCTGCATCACAAATGTCCTGAAAAGGTCTCACTTCCATCTCCTTCACCTTTTTTCTTTGGAGCCTTAAGCGACGAGCCGACACCTGCTACCTCTGCAACCTGTAGTACATTGTTTTGCAAATTACATGCTTTGAATGACATGACCAACTAAAGACCCAAACGTTCCATACTTGCCATGAGTTTATAATGCATAATCGGTGCTCAAGTTTACAACAAGATGGACGCAATACTCCAGCTATGACAATAAGTCCAACTTATCATTGTTGCTTCAAAATGTGATGGAAAACACCTCATCACTGCAACACATGATTTACATACATAAGGCCAGACACTATTGTTTGACAAGTGATAGAAACATAACATCACTTTCAGAGTGTAAAATACGACTCAAAACATGACCAGACATCATTTTTGCTAACCAAGTGATGGAAAACACCTCATCGCTTTTACACTTTAAGAATGCAACAAATGATTTACAAAGAATGACCATGAAATGACATCATGTCAAAAAAACCATTTTTCTCTCATCAATGTGAAGGGGTCACCTCCTTGAGGTGGTTTTTCTTGTCGAACAACTGCTCTTCCTGGTTCATGCACCGACGCTTTGTCTTTAAGGCGCTTCTCTAGATGGAGCTTCCAGCGAGTGGCTCTTTGATGGCCATTTCTATCACAATGACTGCAATAGGTTTTCTTCCTCCATATCTACTTAACCTGCTTCTTTTCATGTAGTTGAGAGGGTCTTTCATGCCTCATGAGTGATGCCATTCTTTTCCAACACTTGGAAAAGGTATGGTTAGGTAAACCACAAAAGGTACATGCTTTGCGATGCCTTAATCTTCATTCATTATTGAAAACATGGTCATAATAAAAATGAATGTTTGAAGATCGAAAATGGTTATACCTTCCTTTGCTATTTCTGATGTCAGTATGGCAATGAGAGCTTGCCTCAGCTCTCTCCCTGCAATGGAAACTGCCATGGGATGATGGGGATGTTTTCCCATCATTCCTTTTCCTCGACAATGTCCCGGCTTACACCTTTGATCACTCTCCTTTAGTGTATCTCGAGGTTGAAAATCGATGTTCATGCACAACCTCCAAAGGTTGAGTGATGCCTTCGTTATTAGCACCAAGTCCTTCTTTTTCCTGATGCCTCATCCTTGTAAGGAGCCTCATGTTTGTTTTGCTTCAGTTCATCCATGGCCTCTTCCGTGGATCGCAACTGATGCTGTAATCGCTCTTCTTCAAGATGAGCCTCGTCTTCTGCCATGTTTCTCCTTCAAGGTGCGCTCCCTGCTTCTGAAACAAAAGATTCTAGTTCCCCTTCACCTCTTTGAATCCTTTTTATTTTTAGCATACAAACATGCAATTCACATCTAAAAAACCCCGCTCTGATACCACTTGATCCAGGTCCAGGTTTGAAGAAGGACCCTTCCAAGACCTTTTACTTTCGTGATGTGTTAAAATTGCTTTCTAAAAGAACATTAACGAATACATCTGCATGCGAAAAAGAAGAGGAACATAAAAATCATCAACACATGAAAACATAAGCCGTTGATAACAGAGTTCGTCCAGGAGGGACTACGTCTCCGGGCCCTGGTGTTAGGATGGTGTAGGCCGCTGCATTAAGTGCTGTCAATAATGGTGATGTACATAGAGATGATGTCTCCATCATACAAGGAAAAATTCCCTCATGCAAGAGTGGTTCTAAGAGATATTCCACAACTAGAACTCTCAATCAAAAGACTCCTATCAGTATGATACAAAAACATACATGATGATCATCCCGCAACCATGGCATAATAGGGATTTCAAAACAACACATTCATGGCGACAACAAGAGTATCCCATCAACATACAACAAGGGATCTCAAAGCATAACATGAAGAGTTATGACAGCAGGTACATCACATAGAATATTCCGCATCAAATCAACCAAGGAATCATGACAACATGTAATAAACAAGATCCTGCATCAACATCAATAAAGGATCTGTGCAACATAATGCAGAAATAAGAAGTACATGGACACATCATATACCTCACAACCACGGACCATATGAAGAAGTGGATGTCACACTATAGAAGCTGGTGTGACCATCAATATCAAGGCATCGATCGCATGAAGATGACTGCTCGCACATGAATGTGGACATCTGCACTGGCACTTAGAAAAGTGACTGAAGAATAGAATGAGAGAATGAGGAATCTGAGTGCACCATTAGATTTGTGGTGTTGAGTAGTGCAAAATCGACTATCCAAAATCCAAATTTTGAAAAGTTGAGAATTTGGAGCTCAAGGAATCTTTAAGATTTCCCTGGGATTCCTCAAAGATTCTACTCGATGGATGGACTGGAAATCTGCAACTCAGATAGCAAATCTGATCTCGCCATTGCGATCCCTGTGAAAAACCATGAAAAACAAGTATAAACCTGAATATATTCCGACATGGCAAAATTTTACCTCCTTGGGAAAATTTCAAGGCTCATGGTTTTGCTCCCTGTTTTTGCAGTGATCATGGTTCCACGTGCATTTTGAAAATGACCGAACTCTCTCCTGCAATCTCTCTCCTCCTCGAACTCTATGTAGAGGTAAAAATATGAGTTTAAATAAAAAACCTTGGTAGATTTAACAATGAGAGTGGTTGGCGCATTGGTTAAAATCAACGAATGGTCAAGGAGAGGTCGGGGGATCAAATCCCGCTTCTTCCATATATAACTTTTATAACCATAAATGAGTTTGAAATAGGGCATCCTGCCCCTTAAACCCCACATTATTACCTTATTGGCACATTTCCCAAAATATCGGTAGATTAGTCGTAATCGGTGATCGACCTTTGCAATTGGCGATTGGGGCGGTCATCGTCATATATATCGGTGCGATCCACGGAGTATCGCCGATATATATATATATATATATATATATATATATATATATATATATGGGTGGACCATTTGGGTTTTGGCCAGCTCCACCACCGATGGTCTGCGCCCACGTCTTTATACATCGTTTTAACAATATATATATATATATATATATATATATATATATATATATATATATATATGGGATCGCATATCCTGCATATATGTCATACTATATATATATATATATATATATATATTATTGCGATTATATTGCGATAAGGTTATTTTAAAGGGTTCGACGGGGTTTGTTTCCGCCGATCCCGAAACCATGTATTTGATTGTTTTTATATAGTTATTTTTAATAACTATATATTGAAACATATTTCGTTATATGGTTATTTAATAACCATTTTCCATGATTTTGTCTCTTATGTAGGTTTAGGAGGCAAATGAAAGAATGCCAAGTGTTAATGGCTGATGGGCTGCCATGTGGGTCCCACTTGCTTGCTGGGATGCCATGTGGCATATTGTGGGTCCCACCTGCTTGCTGGGATGCGATGTGGCACACTGTGGGTCCCACTTTTCTCCTGTCATGTCAAACTTTGAACATCTCTATCTTTCGCATACGAGCTTAGTTTGACAAGCCGTTTGCACCTCCACGATCATGACGACGAGATACTTAACATGAACCTGTTTTGAGCATTATCCAAACTCTTTAATTTTGGAGATTTTTTCATGCCATTGTATCTGAATATCCACCTAGATCATATTTACATCTGTATGATGGATAATACTTAATTATTAAACATTATGATTAATTCAAAATAAAATAAATTTACTCTCAAGTATATTATTCACATCTTTTGTAATTAAGGTTATATTTTTTCTATGTAATAAAGTATCTTATTTTGTAATTTCTATAGGTAAAATAGTTTTTAGAATATAAAGGGTTTTTAATAACAATGCTCAAAATCATTACAACAATACACTCAATATGAACTTAAATGATGTACAATACCCATTGGTTGTGACTAATTACAACAATATACTCAATGTGAATTCAAATTGATATATGAATTAGCATATTCCATTGGGTTGTCTTGTTTTTCAGCCATTACAACAATATTCATAATATAAATTCAATTTGGTAAATGAGATATTCTTTAATATCGAACAAGGACTTGTCTTTTCCTAATGATTTAAATATATATTTATTCTTCCCTGTATATGTGTGAATATGTAACCCCCTTTAAATAAGTATATAAGGCTAAATGTTATTACACAATATATATTGAATTGAATATAAATTGAATAATGATTACAAAATATATTAGTTTTCTTGTCGATATTATTTAGATTGGAACCACTATTTTATTTAAAAGAAAAACTTAAAATTTATCTTTATAGAAACTATAAAAACTAGAATCACTTTTTAATTTTAAAATAAAGAGCTAAAATTGATTTTTGTTTAATACAATCTCATCCTCTTCTATAAATAAATAATAAATTAAAAAAACCATCCTCTTAAACTTTAAATAAACAAGGGGTGTTTTTGAGCAACAAGTCCCTTTCGCAACGCTAAGAGATTGTAGGGACAGGTGCTTAGAACATTGCTATTTGGAAATTAGCATATGGTATTCATGCTTGGTCAGGCGGGATAGTAAACATTGTATAGTATGGTGGGGAAGTACAAGGGGTTGAGAAAAAGACACCACACCCATTTTGGTGTAAAAATTGTTTACATTAGCAGTAATGGGCTCGATTGACCCTAGGGAGGTCAAGTGTCTTTGCCATAATGTCAGCCGAGAACCACTATTTATTGTCGGTAGTAATAGACACTAGATTTCCTTAAGGTCATTTCCAAGAGCTAGTGGTCAAAGCCAAGAAAGAGGTCATTGCCTCTACTATAGAGAGGGGTTGTTGGCATAATGACATATATAAATAAGAGCCTAATCCTGTTCAGAAAGGGAGAGTACTCCATAGTCAATTTGGCTTCCAACCTTTCTCCTACAGCGGGTGCTTGGTTGAGCAGGGTTGCCTCCAATGTTGGACCTTGTTCGCTAACAATAGAAGAAGTATTTCTCTTAGCTATCACACCTTGCTATCCTACTTGCTAATTGATATCTCGATTATTGCTTGCTTGCTATTTTTATGGCTGGATTAGCTTGACGGCTAAATTTGTATGCGTTGGGGTGGAGGAAAGCACTTTAACCTTCCCGATAGATATAGACCTACGTTATTGAAATCACTTATTGGGCTACCAGGGATGTTTGCCTAGCTTATGTCCTTCTCGGAGGTCGGGGATCGTCTCTCTTATTGCAGTCACATTGAAATCGGGCATTCATATTACCTTTAGTAATAACATATCTTAAAAAAAAATATGTGGAATTCTTCGGAGGTCAGCCTTTAGTAATAACATTGATTGGAAGATTATGTGGAATGCCAAGGAGGTTAACCTTTGACTAATCAACTAGACTTGTGAACGGACAACCACATGGTCAGGGAAAATGAAACTTGTTTGCATGCCTCTGAGGAATAAAACCACCTGGTGAGAGACTAAATGAAACTTTTCTTCATGCTTTATAAGAAAACAACCACATGGTAAGAGACCTCAATATCAAAACAGAAATAGTTATTTCATCCTCTGGAAAATATCAAAGCAAAGTCTCATATGTGCTTTCTTGCCCTGGTGTGTTCACCTGTAGAGAAGTCGAGAGAGCCTTTAAGAATTTGGAGGTCTCAAAATCATTGGCTTCATTCATAGGACATTATGTCTCCTCCTTCCTTTCTTTTTATTTCATGTTAGAAGACAATTCCAGTGATGGGGAAGCTCTCTAGTATCCCTTGAAAAGTTTGAAAAAGTCTATCTGGTTGTCCCTCTCTTTTCCAAATTCATGTTGGAATTTGAGCTACTGGGATCTAGGACCTCCCTCCTTTAAGGTCGTATGTGTGCTACTACTTGAAAGGGATGCATTTATTCAATTTGCGAGAGAACTCTATTGGTGCTCAGTATTTAGTTCTCCACTTCTAGCAAATGGTAGGGTTCTCTACTCCTTCTTCGTTGATCTAGTTGATATTTTACTTGCTTTTCTTACTCTCTTGGCCTCTGATCTCGACATTAGAATGGAACTTAGAACTCAATCAATAGATGATGCTTCAACTAAATTGGGACAGGGAACAACATAGAACAATCAAATGGTGGATTGAAACTTCGAATATTAACTGCAGAAAATACTTTTCGGAGTTTATATTGCATTTTATCATTATGTTTTTCTTGAAATCGATCAACTCCATGGGAAATATAATAGATAATGCACAATTATTGCAAAAAATTCACAGATGGTCAAAGTATAGAGAATTGTTCTCATGCTACCCTTTCTCTCTCTTTCGCTAGCTATTGGTCTTCATGCTCTAGTTCACCAAAAGTTTAATACTATACATCAAGCCAATACTCTTAGAAAATGCTAGTTTGAAGTAGTAATGTGGATCTATGTAGGTTGCTTATGTTTTTCTGTGACATTCGGATTTTTCTATTCATTAGCACAACCATATTTTTGGATGTTTTCTTGTTTGATGCCTAACACATTTTAACAATAAATTTATATCAACTTTCTACACATAATTGCAAAGATCACATGCACAAGTAATAAAATTTTTTGGTTAAATTAATAGAAGCAAAATAATCATTTTGCATAATGGATATGTTCTTCTGTGGTTTACAGAGTTGTAATACACAATGTGATATAATTCTACACAAAATTTAAAATGGAATCGCTAAAGAAAGATTACAAGGTTGGTTCGAAAGAAATTCTCAATGGAATCACAGGGTATGTAGCATCAAAGCAAATTCTGGCTTTGATGGGGTTTCAGGCAGTGGTAAAACAACCCTACTCAAAATTATTAGAGGAAGAATTCAAGGGAAGTTGATTGCTTATGGGTTCCTTATAACACTCAAAATTATTGGAGGAAGAATTCAAGGGAATTTGCGTGGTTTTGGGTTCCTTATAGCAATTCCCTGAGGTGGTCAGTACAAGTTTAAATGTTACTTTGAGATTAAAATTTGAAAGGAACGGAAATCTCAAAATTTGGAAGTTATTTCTAATAGAGTTAAGCCAACTATGTCTATTCCAAAACAAAATGGAGTTGAGTATTATAGTGTTGATTGAAATAAATGAAGGGACTCTTCCAAAAGAAAAATAAGAGAAATATATACACCCAAAGAGAAGGGGAGGATGAAGGTGTTGAGGATTTTCCACCTGGGGGACATGGTAAACCGTTTCCTCAAAGGGTCTCTTACCCTTTCAATTTGTGATAGTAATTTCATAGGAATTCTTGCTTCCACAATATTTGGAACACCCACTTGTTCTGTCCGAGTAGTGATTTCTCTCAAAGTGTCTCTTACCCTTTCAAATTTTGACAGCAATTTCACAGCAATTCTTGCTTCCATAGTATTTGGAATACCCACTTGTTCTGTCCGAGTAGTGAGTTCTCTCGAGTCTCTTACCCTTTCAAATTCTCATAGTAATTTCACAAGAATTCTTACTTTCACAGTATTTGGAACACCCACTAGTTATGTCCAAGTAGTGATTTCTATTGACGATAGAGGGCATTCAATTTGTTGTTGAAGCTACAAACCTATCTTCGGCCATCTTCGGCAAGGGCCCGATAAGTGAAGTCTACGCAGAGTGCAGGACTATATGGTGCACAGAGCAGATAATTGTGAAACAACCAAAGGAAGAATCATGAAGCAGTTGACACAGGTTTGATAATAAACATGTCTGCTAAAGAATGACCTCTGCCTGCATTGGCTTCACTCACCACTTGCATCCTCCTATCACTCGCCACTTGCAACCTCATACTTGCCACGTGTTTACCCATATGCCCTTTGTTTACTGACAGAATGAGATATATATCTCTATCTCACAAGATGATATATATTTAAACATTAAATGCGTGAAAACTAATGTTAGCATTAGTTTACCAGAGTTTACCAACATCAAATGTGATGCAAATTGATAAACATAACATATGGTTTTTCTCATCTTGTGATATGAGGCTTGTGCCATGAGGTTTATGGTTATAAATATAGACCATTTCGGAGAATAGAATATTCTTTTTGAAATAATTCTAAATTATATTAGAAAATATTGTATATTAAATATATAAAATTATTTTATTTTCAATTTATTTTAATAATATAATAATCAATTCTAAATCAAAATTAATTATTTAATTTTACATAAATTTAAGAAATAAAATAATTATATTAATAAATATATATATATATATATATATATATATATATATATATATATATATATATATACTCTATCTTAAACATTGTTTATGCAAGTAACAATTTTATTTGGATGATAATTTCCAATTTAAATATGGTTTTTAAATTGATTGTGTGAGTGCTCAATAGTTTTTGAGCATCTAAAATCTTAAAACTTGACAATTGTAACTAAAATTTCCAAAAAAAAAATTATTAAATTTTATCAAAATCATGTAAACAAATCTTGAAATGTCTCTCATTAAATTACAAACTTTTAGATACATACTTATCATTAAATTCCTTCTTTGTTTTGAAAGGAGTTGTCTTTAGTAGGACTTTTTGGACTTTCATTTGAGGTGAAATCTTGATTTTTGTTATTTGAACTAATTTTTTGACTGTGTATATGGATTCAACAGCCCAGAAAACCCTAGGCCACTTCGTTTGCACAAGATTACCCATCAAACTTGTATTTCAATAAATTCCTACTAGATTTTAGAGAAATTACACCAAAAAAACCTACATTAAAAGCTTCCAAAAAATCGCACTACAAACAACTCCGTTTTAAAATATGAATAAATTCTCATTCAATCAATTCATTGTTTTTACATTTGGATATATTATTAATCATGAAAGTCACTCATTGTTCTTAAAACTAATCAAATAAATGATGGATCGTAATCGTCAGCAGGGTTGCAAAAGTCATTAAAAAAGCGTAGGAGTCGTAATTGTGGGCAGGGTTGAAAAAGTCATAAAAGAATTTGTATTCTAATAATTATGTTTTTTTCTTTGAAAGTTACGGAAATTTCAGCGATATTTTGAAATAATCTGGTATGGTTTTTTGTAAATCTAAGTAAAAGCTGTCAAATTCATAATTTTAGGTGGTTTAAAAGTTTTTGATGGTGCTGAATCTATTTCCACCATCAGAAATATGATTCGAATACTGCCTCTACAATATTTTTTGAAATTTTTTTGCCCAAATTCCAACCACTTTTGACAATCCAGACAATTCCTTCATCTTCGTAAACGACTCCACCAACTCCTCATATTAATTTATGAAAATTGACGACTTTATGGCGAATCATGTTGGAGATCAGATGCACAACAAATAATAAAACATATACACAGCCATAAAATCATGCACAGGCAACACAGGAATTTAACGTGGTTCACCCAACCAATCTGGGCTACGTCCACCAAACATAGGCATCGGAAATTCTTTATTAATCAAACAGGAGATTACATAAATCAAATCCTCACAAACTCTCACTCTCACCAAAAAACAATCCGTATGAATACCTGTTTTATATCAAGGAGGATCTAACTGCCTCATAAATCCTCTCAACTCAAATTTAGGATGCATTAACTCCCTCCCAACAAACTGGAGCTAATCTAGGAACTAATTTCTATTGTTGTCATCTACTGAGATTTGCCTATTTTATTCAAAACAGAAAATCTCAACAATCTCCACCTTGAAAACAATTAGCCTGATGCCCTGTTATTATTATTTTATCTTTTCTGCAAGCCAAGAGAAGCCAAACACCAACGTAGCTTTTCTAACAAAACTGGTTTCATGAACATGTCTGCACAATTCTCCTTTGTATGCACCTTTTCAAGAGAGACTCCCCTTTCAGTGATAACCTGGCTTACAAAATGATACTTAATTGGAATATGCTTTGATTTACTATGATAGGCCAGATTCTTAGCCAAATGTATTGCGCTTTTACTATCACAAAGTAACTTGATGTTGTCCTGTAACCTACCAAACTCACCAAGCAAACCTTTCAACCAAACCGCCTCTTTGCAAGCATGCGAAGAAGCAATGTATTCTACTTCAGTAGTGGATAAAGCGACAATTTTCTGTAGCTTTGACATCCAGCTTATAGCTCCACCTACAAGAGTAAAGACATACCCTGAAGTTGGCCTTCTCTTATCCAAGTCACCTACAAAATCGGAATCAACATATCCGCAAACAAATTCACTACTCTTATTGTAAGTGATACAATAACTACTTGTACCTCTCAAATACCGAAGCACCCATTTCACCGCTGACCAGTTTTCTTTACCCGGATTTGCCATGTACCTGCTGACAACCCCAACTGCATGTGAAATATCTGGTCGCGTACACACCATCGCATACATTAAACACCCTATTACATTAGCATATGGAATTCGAGACATATAATCCTTTTCTTCATCTGAATTAGGACATAAACTCGAAGAAAGCTTGAAATGGGAAGCGAGAGGGACTGACACAGGCTTCACATTATTCATACCAAACCTCAAAAGTATTTTCTCAATATACTTCTGTTGTGATAGCCATAGCTTACCATTGCTCCTGTCTCTGAAAATATCCATGCCCAAAATCTGTCTTGCTGCTCCTAGATCTTTCATATCAAATGTCCTTGCCATCTGAGCCTTCAACCTGTTGATTTCTTCTATGCTTTTGCTTGCTAAAAGCATATCGTCAACATACAATACTAAGATAATGAATATGCCATTATTTAACTGTTTAAAATAAACATAATGATCATATTCACTTCTAACATATTTCTGACTCGACATGAAAGAATCAAACTTCTTATACCACTGCCGAGGCGACTGCTTCAGGCCATATAAAGACTTCTTGAGCCTGCAAACAAATTTGTCATTGCGATGCTGAACAAACCCTTCCGGTTGTTCCATATAAATTTCCTCATCTAAGTCACCATGTAGAAATGCAGTTTTAACATCTAATTGCTACAACTCTAAATCAAGCAAAGCCACTAATGCTAACACAATTCTAATTGAAACAATTTTAACCACTGGTGAAAAAATCTCATGAAAGTCAATACCGGCTTTCTGAGAAAACCCTTTTGCAACCAGTCGCGCTTTGTACCTGTCTTCCGTATCATTCACACCCCGTTTCAGCTTGAAAACCCATTTACACCCCACAGTTTTCCTGCCTTTCGGAAGCTCAACCAGATCCCATGTGCCGTTCTTACCCAAGGCCATCATTTCGTCCTTCATGGCTGCTTTCCACTTATCACTTTTCGAACCTTCTATTGCTTCCTGATAGCACAGAGGTTCATCGTCATTAGCAGTAAATGCAACAGAAGTGACATAATCATCATACCTTCTCGGTGATCATTTGATTCTTGTCGACCTCCTTAATGAAGTTTCTGGCGCTTCCTCTATTGGCTGACTACCATCTGTAGGAACTTCTTGACAATCAGTATCTGAGACATGTTCATGATCTAGACCTGCACCCTGTTCATGATCTGATTTTGAAACCTCTTCATGGCTAGTATCTGAACTATGGTCATCATGACTATCATTAGAAATTCTATCAAACTGAATGTGCTGAAAATCAGATACATCATCCTCTTTCAATCTACTATCTACATCTAACTGTATAAGAGAGGATTCATTAAACTTTACATCTCTGTTGATGATGATTTTGCGGGTAGTAGGATCCCACAATCTATATCCCTTTGTTCCAACACCATACCCAACAAAGATATACCTTTTTGACTTTGGATCTAATTTAGTTCGCTGATGTTTAGGCACTAGAGCATATGCATCACAACCAAACACTCTGAGTTTAGAATAGTCACAAGGGTGTCCTTTCCATACCTCTTGTGGAATCTTGTAGCCTATCGCCGTTGATGGAGATCGGTTTATCACATAACAAGCTGTTGCCACTGCTTCCGTCCACAACTCCTTTTGCAACTCGGCGTTACTCAGCATACTCCTTGCTCTCTCTAGAAGAGTCTTGTTCATGCGTTCAGCAACTCCATTCTGCTGAGGAGTATAAACCGTGGTCTTATGTCTCTCGATCCCTGCATTCTTGCAATAGCTGTCAAACTCCTTGGAAGTAAACTCACCACCATTGTGAGTTCTTAAACATTTTATTGTTCTACTAGTGTTGTTTTCTACGAACGCTCTAAACTGCTTGAAAACTGAAAAAACATCAGACTTCCTTTTCAACATGTAGACCCACACTTTCCTAGAAAAGTCATCAATGAATGATACAAAATAAGACGAACCACCATATGAAGTTGTAGGAGCTGGACCCCACACATCTGAATGGATATAATCAAGTATGCCTTTACTAGTATGTTTGCCTGTTTTAAACTTTTGTTTACTTTGTTTTCCAAACAAACAATGCTTACAGAAATCTAACTTTCCAGACTTTAGATTTGGAAGTAACTTGCGATCAGCCAAAATTTTTAACCCTCTTTCACTCATATGCCCCAATCTTTGATGCCGTAAGTGAATGGAACTACTGTCATGCTTAGACACCGTAGACACATAATCTGACCCTGTACTTCCTTCTAACTGAAATAGATTTCCTACCTTCTTAGCTTTCATAACTAGTAAAATACCTTTGCAAAGTTTCATTACTCCACCTTGAATTACAGTTTTATATCCATTTGAATCAAGTGCTCCTAATGAAATCAAATTTTTTCTTAAATCTGGTACATGCCTCACATCAGTTAATATTTTTGTTGTCCCATCAAACATTTGCAGTTGTATACTCCCAATTCCCACAATATTACATGTTACATCATTACCCATGTACAAAACACCATCATCAATTGATTTATATGTCTTAAACCATTCTTTATGGATACACATGTGGTTTGATGCACCGAAATCTAACAACCAATGTTGACCATGATTTGACACATTAACTGATAATACTTCATCACTCATACTTGAACCAGATGTCGAACCTGTATCTTTCGTATTTGCCTCCTTCTTCTTTGTCGAAGAATCTGCTTTTGAAGTTTACTACTGTCGCTTCCAACAGTTCAACAATTTTATTGAGTGGATTGAATCTCGTGACCTTGGCAACTTCAATTATCTTGACAGTGGCTACTCTGTAAAAGTATTACACTCTCCAAAATTTCCTATTTACGATATGGACCATGGATGGGGAAAGTCGCTGAATGTGCAACCTGCAAGTATAGACGTGATTGGTAGGATGTTTCTGTTGGCCGGAAGAGACGATGGGGGATGGAGTATCGATATCTAAACTCTGCTTCCTCACCCTCATATGGAAACCCTAAAACACATTCTCATGGTCAGAGATCATTCTCTGGCCCTGACTTCTAGGTTATAGAATAATTTTACAAAGCTTTAATGTTTTATGCAAAACGATACTAAGTTATAGAATAATTTTACTACGACGTTCAAGCTTTAATGTTGTATGCATATATTATATATATGCAGTGATGTTTTGCCAAAAAAATCTGTTTTTTTTTTTTCCAATTAGAGAAAAGGGCTAAAACAAACTGGGGTAAAATTTCGATGTGGGTTGTTTAAACAGATTTTTGATTACTATAAATTAAGAGTGATTGTTTGGAAAAAAAAGATCTACACTCTCTTTCGAATATGGTTAAAATAATTTGTGGGCAAATTTTGATTTGTGTGGTTTAAACAGGTTTTCGTATATTAAAGGTGATTTTCTGAAAAAAAAAATTGCTTTTCTCTATAGAATATGGCTAAAACAAATTGTGGGTAAATTTTGATTTGTGTTGTTTAAAGAGATTTTGGATTACTTATATAGATTCAACAACCTCAAAAATCTTTAGATTGTGAAGAGTTCACCTCTCAAATTTGTGATTTCAATAAATCCCTACCAAATTTTAGACAAATTAAATCTAAAAGTAAACCCCAAAACATTCTAAAAATTAAACTTAAAACTACCTTTATATACCAATATAACAATGATGTCATTTAAAAGCAAATGAGACTCTTCGAGGCATAATTTTGTCCTTATTGAAGGAGATTCTTTTGGACGTTAAGAACTCGTCTTGGACACTTAGATCAAATCATGGCAAATATAATATTGCCTTGAGAACTTGTCTTGGACACTTAAAGCAGATCATGTCAAATATGATATATTTACGAATATTCATATCTCATTATGGAGGTCAAAATAGTGCCATTTAAAGAATAATCTCTTACAGGTATAATCTTGCAAGTCTATAAGAGGAGATACTTTTGCATTTAAGAAGCCTCTTTTCGAATGGTAGGATTATTGAACGATGGGTTAGCTTTGAAAATGGGAAAATCTTTCTCATATTATTTTCATATAATTAAATTTTGAAATTTATATCAAATATAATATTGAAATTTCTAAATTGTATCAAATCTAAAGTTTATTAAAACATTTTTATAAAATAAAAGAAATATTTTTAATTTATATAATTAATTATTGCTCAATGAATAAATATGAAAAATTTGTAGGAGAAGATGTTTTGGGCTCTGACGTGGCTGTAGGGGGTAGGTCGCGTGCGCACATCCTTGCACCTGCATAGAGATAGAACAAATATTAAATTTGGTAATTCGGGCACCCACGATAGCTGTTACCCTACCATTTCGACCTGTCAACGTATGTTTACTGTGGGCACGATCAACTATCTTCCTAGCGGTTTCGGTGGCAGTTTCTGTTAATGGAAGAGATGGATATCAAAGAGGAGGTACTTGATTATTCCTAGGATCTATTCGAGAGACAAACCATATTTGGCAGTAGAATTCGTAACCCTAACATTGATAGTTCTGCCACACCATACCCGGGTTCTTCGCCGATTTTCACGCTTTCGGGATCCTCAGCCTTGCCGCTATGTTTAGGATCTCTTTCTCTGGAAACCTTGGGACTTGATTTCCCCCCGCTCTCCCCTGACACTCTCAATCTCCTTACTTCTATATCACCTCCCTCACCTGCATTCGATCCGCTCCCTCCCGATAATCCTTCGCCCCCTCAAGCTCTCCTCCTCCAATTTCCGCAAACCCTAATACCCTCCCTTCATGCTGTTTTGACTCTTCGATCATAAAATCAAAAGCTACGACTCCCCTGAAGGATGTGGGCTTGGATCCATTGATGAAACACCCATCGACGCCAAGAACAGGGAAGGCAAAGGTCAAGTGAGTGAAGACTTCAGCAAAGGACCTTACCGTCACATTTGGTGAAGACATACCAATGGGTGAGGTGGTGGACAAGGCCAACAGGGTACTTGTTGGGCATATGAGAGGAAGGGCTTACTCAGCAACCAGGCTCACAAATTGGGTAAAAGAGATCTAGGATGGCATTCTTCAAGAACTCCCACAGGTTCACAGCCTAGATCGGGGTTGTTTTGCCCTACATTTTTCAAAGGCAGACTATACTAATCTGATTCTTGCAAAATATTGGCACATCGAGATGGCACCGGTCCTCCTCAAGCGTTGGTCACCGCTATTTGATCCAGAATGGGAGAAAATTGGAGCAAGACCTATCTCAGTGCGATTACCAGGTCTTCCTCTTCAATTCTAGTCTGAAGAAGTGTTTATTAGGATTGGAAATTCCCTTGGGACTTATCTGGAATATGACAAAACCTATGTTCAGAAAAAAAAAAAATCGTGTGCTAGCAAGAATCCTGGTTCACCTGGACACGAGGGAGGGTCTGGAAGAGAAGATCACCCTGAAATGGAGACATTACACCAGAATACAGATTTTGGATTACGAGGGCATTCCATTCCACTGTAGAAGGTGTCATAAGGTAGGGCATGTATTTAAGGAATGCACTTTGCACGTGAAACCAACAGATCCCCTCAGCTCTCCATCGCCACAAAAAGGAAAAGCACATGTGTCGGCAACTCGAGCTCCAGTGTTAGCACCTGCAGCCCGTGCAATGGGCAGGGCAACTCCACCGTGTGAAGTGCGTGCAAAATATGAAACAAAACGAGCCAAGAAATGATTTTATAAGGTGTTGGGTGAGTTGAGGGGGCAGTCCCATGAGTTGGGCGGGCCGACCATCCTCTTGGGTGAAACAACACATGTTGAACGAGTTGGCTTGGGCGTTTGGTGTGGGTCGGCTGGGTGACACAACCCGCCACCCGCACGTATATATTGGAGGTTGTTTGGAGGCAAACGACCATCATTCGATAAACACAAGTTCGAATAAGGAGTTCTGCAGTGCGTGGATGAGCCGGCACGACGAGCGAAACTCGGGTGTAAACTCATTCAGAAAATTCATTCGGACATTCGTTTGGGAAAATCATTCAGACAGTCGTTCGGGAAGGTCGTTCAAATAGTCGTTTAGGAAAGTCGTTCGGGGAAATCGTTCGAACAGTCATTTGGTAAAGTCGTTCGAACAGTCGTTTAGGAAAATCGTTCGGAGAGTCATTCGGGGAAGTTGTTCAGACAATCGTTCGGGAAAGTCGTTCAGACAGTCGTTCGCAAAAATCGTTCGGATAGTCGTTTGGGAAAGTCATTCGGACGGTCATTCGAGAAGTCATTCAGAAAATTCGTTCAGGAAGGTCGTCCAGGCATAACTCGGGCGAGGTCGTTCGGGTGACCCGGGCGAGGTCGTGTGGTGACCCGGGTGAGGTCGTTCGGGCGACCCGGGCGAAGTCATGTGGCGACCTGGGTGAGGTCGTTCGGGCGAACCGGGTGAAGTCGTGTGGTGACTCGGGTGAAGGCGTGTGGCGACTCGGGTGAACGAAGTTAGGTGAACGGGTAGACATGTGGACGAGCGGCCGGGCGAGGGCGCGCTGTGCATGCCGAAATGAAGAGTCGTGTGGATGGGTGACTCGTGTAGGGTGCGTCGTGCACGACGAAACGAAGGAAATGGTGAAGTGTTGAGATTGTGAACGAAGGTGTGACTTGTGCGGAGGCGCCCGTGTGTGGCGACTTGGTTACGACGAGACGCGCCCAAGTTGGGCAAACAACACGATCGTACGATAAGGTGAATGAAGGGTTGGTGAGTCATGTGGTGACCGTGCAGAGGCACCGACGAGCTGGGCAACCGAGTTTGCCGAAGTTTGAAAATTGGCTAAGTGTAAATTTGGGGTTTCCCAAGATTTAACTTGTACTTTGTAAAAAGGAATATTGCATAATATATTGATTCGGGCAGACTCATATTGCAGGGAGTTTCCCCTCCCTTTATACTGTTGTGCATTTATATTGTATAATGTTGTTATGTGAATGTTATGGGTTGTCACTTGTATAAAGGAACACATTAATAATACTTGGTAACGAAAATAAAACTAAGTATGGAATGTTAGGCGTAGTCTACAATCGTAAGTATTAGGGAAAAGAAAATGACTGGTAGTTCCGCACCTCGCTATAAGCGGTTGAAATACTACCGCAGGTGTAGGGGCGTGACAGTTGGTATCAGAGTTGGTGAATTGAATCAAGGAGTTGGTTCTACAAAGACCGAAGACTTGGCAGGGAGCTCAAGTTTTGCAAGTGACAGGTGGAATATCAGGGTGATTTAGGTGAATGGTGAAATAGGTTTAGCAATGGAGAAGCTTTGTGCTTGGGCCAAGATGAACGACAAGGTATGTCAGGTTTGGAAGAATGCGAAGGGAAGCTCTTGCGTACCTTATACAGGTTGAAGCGGATGAAAGAAGAGAATCCCCTGATTCGAGATAAGCTTGAAGTCTTGGAAAAGAATGTTGAAGACGAACTTCTTCAACTTGGTCGGACAATGGAGCAAGATGAAGTTGCAGATTGTGCTGATAAGGAAGAGGGAGCCGTGATGATTGAGGATGTTGTAGACGTGACAATGATGGAGGATGAACTTGAGATTGATCAAGGTTGACCAAGATCGTGTAGTTTGCAGACATGGATGGATGAGGATACTCATATGGAGGAGCCTCATGATGATGATGAAGTAAGTATTGATACTTGTGTTTCACTTGAGCATTTGGTAGATGAACCGTATGCAGGGAAGGGCAAAACTATTTTGTTGATGCTGGGGAGGATCTTACCATGGATGTCTATGATGAGACCTTGCATGGAAAAGCAAGGATTGTTGACTATTTCAGGACTTGTTGGGGTTGTTTGTGACCTTATGGTAGAAGGTGCAAAGGCCCGTGATAAGGGTGGAACATGATGATCGTTGTGGAGGATCGGTCATGCTTTAGTCACATTGGCTAAGTGCCCGACATGACTCATGGACAGATTGAAGGGCACACACTTGAGGTATGATGATGCTTGGGTGGACTTCTCATGGCCGAGACCAAGACAAACTCTTGGTGGAACCTTCAGTGGAGGAGCCATGATGGAAGGGACTCGTGATGTGATGATGATGATATGTTTGAGTGTCCAAGTTCACTAGACTGAAGATTGCAGACTTGGATGGGATGACCGATTGTTGTGGTGGGTCTACTTGGTTGGACTACATGTGCAACTTAGTCATGGACATCAGGTTGGAGACATGGAGCATGGTAGTGTTATGCAGGGACATTCTGCAGGAGCACTTATAGAGGTGTCACTTATGGACATCCGGTGAGAAGTGCCAAGGCAAGGATGTTGTGCAGGTGGATTTGCTGGTGTGACATGGAGATGTTTTACTTATGAGCCAATGGAGAGGTTGTGCACTCTTGTAAAACAAGGCCATGGACTTGGATGGAGTTGTGAGCAGACTATGGAGCATTCCTACTACATGGAGAGCTGAGGCATCTTGCAGAGACCTTTGGGGCGAGACTTTTATGCTTGTTGAGATGTTGGTTGGAGATGACTCATGTAGCTCATGATGACATAAGGTTGTGAATTTTAGGGACTTCATATATGGTGGACTTGGAGGATCTAATGCATTGAGGAGCTAAGGTCAGGGACTTTGGTGCAGGATGGGGTGCATACTTTCAAGTACATGTATGGGAATGGCTTGGAAGAGTGACTTGATGTGGAAGATCAATATGAGAAACTTTGGAGTGATGGAGTTACAACGATGATGATGCCTTGGTGGCAACACTTTGGCGTTGGTTGAGTCGAGACTCAACCACTTTTGACAACATTTTGTAGATGAGATGGAGGCTACTTCATGGACCTGAGCATGGCTTACACTTGTATGGAGATGGATTCTTGATCGAGTTGAGGATGTGACAGGATGTTCTGAGAAACAACTGATGATGGCATGAGGATGTGCATTCTCATGGTTTGAGCGTGACAATTGGATTAGCTACCCAACTAGTTCGAGTCATGAGGGGATCTAGTGTAGAGAGATGTGTTAGAATTGTGTTGGAGTATCATGGCAGTAGTTCACATGAGGACGATGCATGATGAGGTCGACACGATATGTTGCAGGAAGCATGTAGCTTGAGATGGGGGGACCAGCCTTCCACGATGGGGAGAAAGATGTGAAAATTGTGACAGGGTGGCTGATGATCATGGATTGAGATGATTTCTGATGTATGACATATCGATGGGGTGTATACCATGGTATGGCAATCTTGGTGACAGATGGTTGCCAGATGAGATATTGTCGAGGACGAAAATGACTTCCAGTGGGGGAGGATGTTAGGACTTGCGGTCTGTGTGACGGGCAGGGCAACTCCACTGTGCGAAGTGCGTGCAAAATATGAAACGAAACGAGCCAAGAAACGAGTTTATATGGTCTTGGGTGAGTTGAGGGGGTGGTCCCATGAGTTGGGCGGGCCGACCATACTCTTGGGCGAAACAACACATGTTGAACAACGAGCCGGCTTGGGCGTTTGGTGTGCGTCAGCTGGGTGACACAACCCGCCACCCGCACGTATATATTGGAGGTCATTTGGAGGCAAAAGACCATCATTTGATTAACACGAGTTTGAATAAGGAGTTCTACAGTGTGTGGATGAACCCGCACGATGAGCGGAACTCGGGTCTAAAATCATTCAGAAAAGTCGTTCGGACAATCATTCAGGAAATTCGTTCCGACAGTCGTTCGGGAAAATCGTTCGGATAGTCATTCAAGAAAGTCGTTCGGATAGTCATTCGGGAAAGTCATTCGGGGAAATTGTTCGGACAGTCGTTCGGGAAAGTTGTTCAAACAGTCGTTCGAGAAAATCATTTGGACAGTCGTTTGGGGAAGTTGTTCGGACAGTCATTCGGATAGTCGTTCGCAAAAATCATTTGGACAGTTGTTTGGGAAAGTTGTTCGAGCAGTCATTCGAGAAGTTGTTCGGGAAGGTCGTTCAGAAAAGTCGTTCAAGATGGTCGTTCAAGCAGGTCGTTCAGGCAGAACTCGAGCGAGGTCGTTCGGGTGACCCAGGGCGAGGTTGTGTGGCGACCCGGGTGAGGTCGTTCGGGCGACCCGGGCGAAGTCGTGTGGTGACCTCGGTGAGGTTGTTCGGGCAAGCTGGGTGAAGTCGTGTGGTGACTCAGGTGAAGGCATGTGGAGACTCGGGTGAACGAAGTTGGGTGAACAGGTAGACGTGCAGACGGCCGACCGGGCGAGGGTGCGCCGTGCACGCCGGAACAAAGAATCGTGCGGACGGGCAACTCGGGTAGGGCGTGCCATGCACGGAAAAACAGAGGAAATGGTGAAGTGTTGAGATTGTGAACAAAGGTGTGTGTAACGCCCTGCGCTCTCGGGCATGGGCGCGTGCGTTCCTCCCATCGCAAAGTTGAACCAAAGGCAAAATGTGCGAGCGCTCAAACAGCGATGGCGCAGTCATATCGTGCGCACAAGTATGGGAGAGCGTTCACACATTTATAAGGGCGAGTTGGCAGCTCGCCTTACACTTGAAGCCGACCGAAGACATGATGAAACGTGGGTGAGCCGACGGTAGAAGTCATGACAGTTGGGCGATGGTGTTGAAGATTGATGGGTCGGTCGAGAGGAGGATATTCATGATAGGATGGATATATATTCATACGGTTGATTGTTCATTTGGGACTTCGCACAAGTCTTCGCACAAGATAAGAGGTGCGCACAAGAAGTGCGAAGGTCGCACTTAACCGCAGGTCGCATGGTAGATGCGCCCGTCGAGTCGGACAAGGTATTTTCATGCAGCGCAGGTTGAAGTGCGGGTGGAGGGTGTAGAAGGGCGCCCGCCCTCCGATTCTTGACACGGGACTTGGTTGTAATGGGCGCGGGTGTGCATGGGTGCGCCCGCTCGTCGGCAAAGAGTTGTGTGTGTAGTGTGGGTCGTGCACGGGCGCGCCCACCCAGTTGTAAACTTGTGTTGTATATTGTTCGGTTGAAGGTTGCGGTGAGCGTGCCGTGCGTTCTTGCACGGGCAGTGCCCGCCTTGTTTATGAACACCGGTGGAGCGTCGCTCCCGATCATTGTAATCTTTCACATTTATAATAAAAGATTACTTCTCTTATATTATTGGGTTACTATTGTTCTTGTATTATTGATGGATTCCGCACATTAATAATGTTAATTCATGATTATTATGAATTGTTGAAGGCGTAGTTCGTAAAGTTAATTAACGATGGATAAAGTTATTAACTTAGGCTGTGCTGCACCAGGCCAATTTAAGGAAAAAAGAATTGGGGGCATGACAGGTGGTATCAGAGCAGGTTCATGAAGAGTGAAGCCGGTGTATGATGAAGATGATACACACCTGCACTTCATGACAGGTGGTATCAAAGAAAGTTCACAGGGAGTGAAGCCATTGCTTGATGATGAACGCAGAGAACAGACATGTATGCAGGGAAGAGTTATGGAGAAATCGTGGATGAACAGTCTGGGTTTCGTGGACTTGATGGTTCATGGCAAGACCATTCAAGGTCTGTTGGACATGGGGGCCACTCATAACTTCATGACGACACGGTTGGAAAAATAGGTTGGACTGATGATCTTCCCATCGAATGTGGAAGTCAAGGCAGTGAACTCTAGAGCTAAAGTGGCAGGTTTGGTACACGAAGTACCTGTGCAGATAAAACACTGGAAGGGTAAGTTGGACTTCACAGTGATGGAGATGAATGATTTCGATATGATACTCGGACAAGATTTCTTGAAGGGCAACAAGGCTATTGTTGTCCCCTTCTATGATGAGGTGGTGCTGGTTGGACAGACACAAACTTGGACTTTGCCCACTCATAGGAAAAGGAGGGAAGTCAAGGTGCAGCATGTTTCTGCACTAAGTTTGGAGAAGGCTATGAAGGAGTCAGATATGGAGACATATGCGGTGATGTTCAAGGATGTCGAAGGTGATGGAGTGGGGACGCTTGTTCCAGCCGAGATTTTCGAGGTGCTGACCAAATATGCAGATTTGATGCCTGATGAACTACCAAAGAAACTTCCACCAAGGCGTGCAGTGGACCAAAGCATTGAGCTTTGAGCCAGGAAAGCAACCCCCGGCTAAAGCTCCTTATCGATTGTTAGGGCCTGAGTTGGAGGAGTTGAAATGACAGTTAAAGGAGTTAACTGATGCAGGTTTCATCAGACCTTCAAGGTCCCCTTATGGAGCTTCGGTATTATTCTAGTGGAAGAAGGATTCGAATGAGCTACGGATGTGCTGTGATTACCGTGCATTGAACAAGCAGATGGTAAGGAACAGGTATCCTTCGCTGTTGGCTGTTGATTGCTTTGATAAGCTTGTGAAAGCCCGAGTGTTTTCCAAGCTGGACTTGAGGCATGGGTATTATCAGGTGCGGATAGCTGAAGGAGACGAGAAGAAGACCACGATAGTAACAAGGTATGGTAGCTTTGAGTTCCTTGTTATGCCATTCGGGTTGTGTAACACTCCTGCTACGTTTTGCACTTTGATGAATGATGTCCTACGACCATACTTGGATTCGTTCGTAGTAGTGTACTTGGACGATATAGTGGTGTTTAGTGACAACATGGAGGATCATAAGAAGCACTTGGCGATGGTGTTCGAGGCACTAAGGGCAAATCAGTTGTTCTTAAAGAAGTCTACGTGTGTGTTCACTCAAACCGAGATTTCGTTCCTTGGGCATATTGTTGGTCAAGGGTATATACGGATGGAGCTGAGCAGAGTGAAGGCGATTGAGGACTGGGTTGAACTGAAGAATGTCCATGAGATGAGGGTGTTTTTGGTCATGACCAACTACCAACGGAAGTTTGTAGAGGGTACTCCAAGGTGACATCGGCACTGACAGACCTATTGAAGAAAGACAAGCGGTGGAGTTGGACGAGAAAATGTCAAGAGCCATTTGATGATTTGAAGAAGAGGATGGTTACAACACCGATACTAAAGTTGCCTGACTTCGAGAGACCATTTGAGGTACACACTGATGCTTCAGATTTTGGCCATAGGAGGGGTTCTTATGCAGGATGGGCATCTGATGGTGTACGAGAGTCGGAAGTTGCAGGATAGAGAATGAAGGTATCCGGTCCATGAGAAGGAGATGACTTCCATCATCAACTATCTTCATGTGTGGAGGCATTACCTGATTGGGAAGTCGTTTGTTGTCAAGACTGACAATGTTGCAGCAAGTTATTTTGCATCACAACCGAAGCTTTCTACGAAGCAAGCTCGTTGGCAGGACTTCTTGGCAGAATTCGACATGACTATCAAGTATAGACCAGGAAGACACAATGCGGTAGCAGATGCCCTTAGTAGGAAGGGACAACTTGCAGCATTGGAGGGAGAAGACCGGGCAGCTAGGAGTACGAGTCGAGTTCAGATGTCAGAAGAGATGCAGAATAAGATCAAGGGAAGTGTTGAAACCGATACTTTGGTGTAGAATATAGTAAAGCAGATAAAGGAGGGGAAGACACGAAATTTCTTTCTACGAGATGGGTTCGTGTTCTTTGGAAACCGACTTTATGTTCTAAAGTCATCTAGGCTCAGGAGGCACCTTTTGAAGGAGTGCCACGACTCGCCATGGGCTGGCCACCTAGGGATGCGTCGTTCTTTGGCATTGTTGGAGAGAGGATTCTTTTGGGAGAAGATGCGAGAGGATGTAGAGGAGTATGTACATACATGCATCATTTGTCAGCAGGACAAATCGGATACTTAGAGGCAAGGAGGACTATTGCAGCCTTTACCGATTCCAGAGAGGCCATGGATGAGTGTCTCGATGGACTTCATCACTCAGTTGCCACAGGTTTAGGGGTATAATGGGATTATGGTCATGGTTGATCATTTTTCCAAGTATGTTGTCTTTCTTCCTACAAAGATACCTTGTGGAGCCGAGTGGACTGCGGAGTTGTTCTTTAAGAACATAGTGAAGTATTGGGGAATGCCATTGAGCATTGTGTCGGATAGAGATCAACGTTTTACAGGCAAATTTTGGACCACATTGTTCAAGCTAGTCAGGACAGAGTTGTTGATGAGTTCGAGTTACCATCGGCAGACAAGTGGGCAGACCGAGAGGATCAACGCATTGCTGGAGGACTACTTGAGACATTATGTGACGGTTGATTAGAAGAATGGGCCTGAACTCTTGGATATTGCTTAGTTTAGCTACAATATTCAAAAGAGTTCCGTGACAGGGTATAATCCATTTGAGTTGGTGAATGGGCAGATGTCGGTTACACCGCATATCGTAGTGATGGGAGGCTTCTTGAGGAGTCCTCATGTGAAGAAGTTCATGAAGGCTTGGGAGGAGACCTTGGAGTTAGCACGGTTGCGCTTGCACGATGCTGCAAGGTGGATGAAAATGTATGTTGATTGTGAAAGACGGGAGGCACACTTCAGTGTGGGAGATATGGTGTTTCTCAGGATTAACGGGGAGCAGTTTCAGCCAGCCAAGGGGACTACGAGCAAACTGAGACGGAAGTATGAGGGACCATTCCGAGTGAAGAAGAGAGTGGGGGAAGTTGCTTACGAGCTAGAGCTTCCATGCCATATGCACATGAAGCATCCAGTTTTTCATGTGGGTAAGTTGAAGAGATGTAGACTTGATTCAGACCATCCAGAGAGAGCTAAACCGCCGAGAGGACCAGCCAGGATTGTGGACAAGCCAGGATTGGAGTTGGAGAAGATTTTGAGCGTCAGAACTACAGGGGTTGGTTGCCACATGAGAAGGGAATTTCTTGTCAGACGGAAGAATGCACCAGAAGAAGAAAGTTGGGAATCGGAGGACTCACTCTGGAGATGGAAGGATAAGATCGAGAAGTACAAAAGAAAGCTGTTGAGACGAGCAGGATTGTCGAGGGCGACAATGATTTCCAGTGGGGGAGGATGTAACGCCCTGCGCTCTCGGGCACGGGCGCGCGTGTTCCTCCCATCGCAAATTTGAACCAAAGGCAAAATGTGTGAGCACTCAAACAGCGATGGCGCAGTCATATCGTGCGCACAAGTATGGGAGAGCGTTCACACATTTATAAGGGCGAGTTGGCAGCTCGCCTTACACTTGAAGCCGACCGAAGACATGATGAAACGTGGGTGAGCTGACGGTAGAAGTCATGGCGGTTGGGCGATGGTGTTGAAGATTGATGGGTCGGCCGAGAGGAGGATATTCACGATAGGATGGATATATATTCATACGGTTGATCATTCATTTGGGACTTCGCACAAGTCTTCGCACAAGATAAGAGGTGCGCACAAGAAGTGCGAAGGTCGCACTTAACCGCAGGTCGCATGGTAGATGCGCCCGCCGAGTCGGGCAAGGTATTGTCGTGCAGCGCGGGTCGTAGTGCGGGTGGAGGGCGTAGAAGGGCGCCCGCCCGCCGATTCTTGACACGGGACTTGGTTGTAACGGGCGCGGGTGTGCATGGGTGCGCCCGCCCGTCGGCAAAGAGTTGTGTGTGTAGTGTGGGTCGTGCACGGGTGCGCCCACCCTATTGAAAACTTGTGTTGTATATTGTTTGGTTGAAGGTTGCGGTGAGTGTGCCGTGCGTTCTTGCACGGGCAGCGCCTGCCTTGTTTATGAACGCCGGTGGAGCATCGCTCCCGGTCATTGTAGCCTTTCACATATATAATAAAATATTACTTCTCTTATATTATTGGGTTATTATTGTTCTTGTATTATTGATGGATTCCACACATTAATAATGTTAATACATGATTATTATGAATTATTGAAGGCGTAGTTCGTAAAGTTAATTAACGATGGATAAAGTTATTAACTTAGGCAGTGCCGCACCCGGCCAATTTAAGGAAAAAAGAATTGGGGGCGACTTGGTTACAACAAGACACGCCCAATTTGGGCAAACAACACGATCGTGCAACGAGGTGAATGGAGGGTTGGTGATTCGTGCGGTGACCGTGCGGAGGCGCCGACGAGCTAGGAAACCGAGTTTGCCGAAGTTTGAAAATTGGCTAAGTGTAAATTTGGGGTTTCCCAAGATTTAACTTGTACTTTGTAAAAGTGAAGATTGTATAATATATTGATTCGGGCAGACTCATATTGCAGGGAGTTGCCCCTCCCTTTATACTGTTGTGCATTTCTATTGTATAATGTTGTTATGTGAATGTTATGGGCTTTCACTTGTATAAAGGAACACATTAATAATACTTGGTAACAAAAATAAAACTAAGTATGGAATGTTAGGTGTAGTCTACAATCGTAAGTATTGGTGAAAAGAAAATGATTGGTAGTGCTACACCTCACTATAAGCGGTTGCAAGACTACTGTAAGTGTAGGGGCATGACATCCGTTGTCAGTAACGTGGATCAACATCCCGGTCCCTAAACTATTCAACTTGGGTGAATCCTCAAAGGCTGCAGAAGAAACCTACAAGCCGCCCTCGCCCTGTCTGACTCGGGCAAGAGTTGTTGCTGCTGCAGAGATGGCACGAAAATCAGGTACTACTCCTTTCTTACCCCATTCCTCTCACTTATCTTCATTATCACTTTTCGTTGGTTCATCATTGGATTTTATTGCACCTCTGGCTCCTGCTATTACTTGTGTGATTTCCATCCCTCCACCCATCATAGCTCCCTCCTCCCTTACTGTCCATCCGACCCCATCCTCATCTAGGGTTTCGGACAATTCCCACTCGGTGTTTCCACACTCCTACAACCTTTGCTCTAGGCATATACCGGGTCCTGACTCCCAATCTAGGCTGGGTATAACCTACTCTGGACCCCCTGCACAATCTTACCTGACAAAGGCCATTCAGAAAGCCGATGCAGAGGTTGCATTTGGAAAGCAATCTATCATGGAAGGGGTTCTTAGAGCATTACAAACCCTAGAAGGGGTTCCTCCATTAAATGCCTCTCTTTTAATGGCAAAGGTCTGGCTAGTACCTCCAAAAAGCTAGCCATGCAGAGGTTGATTGAGAATGAACCGACTGATGTCATTATGCTGCAAGAGACTTTGGGCAATGTTGATTTTATTGAGAAAACCCTATCTACCATCAGAATCAGATGGCACTTCCATGCCCTTGATGCCATAGGTAGAGCTGGGGGCTTAGCCATCAGATACAATCAACGAACCATCAACGTATCTGCCACCTAGGGAGAGGTGGGCTTTATAGGTATGGATCTCTTCTCAACTGACCTAGGGGAGAGCTTAATGATCATTAATGTATATGGCCCATGCCAGCGGAGAGAGGAATTCTGGAAGTATTTTCTTGGATTAAACTCGACTTCTATGGATCAGGTTATCATAGCGGGTGATCTTAATTTCTCCATAGGATATGGTGAATCCTGGGGATCACATGCCCAAGTTGACCCCATGTATTATTTCATTAAGGAAATTCTAGACCAGCACCATCTTGTAGACATCCCCATGAACAAGCCTATGCCTACATGGAGGAATCAGAGAGTAGGGGACGCAACCCTGGCTAGAAGACTCGACAGATTCCTGATCAAAATCCCCTTGCTTCAAATATTGACCAGATACAGACAATGGGTGGGGTCAGGGGGAATATCATATCATTCTCCTATTTACCTGGAGATTCTTGGACCTGATGCCAAGCCAAAGGCACCCTTCAAATTCAATCATGTTTGGCTCCAAGATGAGGGATATACAAGTTTAGTCAAGGACTTTTGGGTCACCCACCCTATAACAAATCACATACATCGGCGGAAGGTTTCTGCCACAACCTTTCTCAGCTAAAACAACTAACCATGGCCTGGGCTAAGGAGAAGAAGGTTAAGGATGAACAGAAGACTTCGACCATTGAAGCTGAATTGGAATTATTGTTGGATGACAGAAATCTTGGTTTTACCTCAGCAGTAGAGAAGGCCAAGCTGATTGAGCTTGAGAAGCAAAAAGACAAGATACTCAAGGAGAGGGAAGAATCATGGAGACTGAAGAGTAGGGCCATTTGGTTAAAGGCAGGAGATGAAAACACCAAATTTTACCAAAATTTTTCCAAGGGTAGGAAGACTTCAAATACACTTTGGAAAATGCCCCTTCCTAATGGAGAGAAAGTTGACAATTTCCGAAAGCTCTCCAGACTGGGAACCTCCCACTTTCAGACTCTGTTTAGATATCCCCATGAGGCTAATCTAGCAGATATCATACAAGTGGCTAGACTTTTCCCTCGTTTTGTAGGGGAGGAAGAAGCAAATGAATTGATTTCACCTGTCACTCGGGAGGAACTTGAGGGGGTATTAAAATGGATCAAAAAGGATAAAAGCCCGGGACCTGATGGGTGGAAAATCAAATTCTATTTTCCTTTTTATGATCTATTGGCCTTGGATCTTCTACAAGTTGCGGAGGAATGCCGATCATCAGGTACATTGTATAATGCTATCAACTCTACCTTCATCGCCCTCATCCCAAAATTTGATTCCCCTGCCCCCTTTGACGATTTCCGGCCCATCTCCCTCTGCAACTGCGTTTATAAGATCATCTCCAAAATCATTACGAATCATATTAGGCCTATCCTCTCCCAACATATCCTCCCTGAACAATTTTCTCTCCTCGAAGACCGCTAGATTCATGAAGCTATTGGCACTGCTCAAGAAGCCATTCATTCCATCCGTGCCCACAGACTAAAAGGTATCATCCTCAAAATTGACCTGGCCAAGGCTTTTGATTGAGTGAGTTGGCTTTATATTAAAATGCTTCTTATCCACCTGGGCTTCCCCCACTCATTTACCAATTGCATCATGGATTGCATATCAACCCCCACCTATAGTCTGCTCATTAGTGGCTCTATATCTCCTTTTTTCCATGCTGAAAGGGGACTCAGGCAAGGTTTCCCACTCTCACCTCTCCTTTTCTTGTTGGTTATGGAATGCCTGAGCAAACTCATTTATCATGAAAAGTGGAATGACAGATTGTCAGGTTTAAAGAGTACTGATCAGTGTTAACTGACTCATCTCCTGTTTGTGGATGATGTCCTCATCTTCTTGGATGGAAGTATTCGAGATTCGATCACTCTTGAAATGATCCGTGCCACTTTTTATAGAACCACTGGTATAATGGCAAACCACTCAAAAGCCACTATTTCCCAGGCATACACTACTGCACAAGAGTCCAATCTTGCCTTGCATCAATTCCCATACAACCCTCGACCACTTGACTGGGGCTTCAAATATTTGGATTACTGGATCAAGCCTTTGGGACACAAGATAGGGGATTGGACTTGGCTAATCTCCAAATTTGAGAAGAGGATTTCCCACTGGAGCCATTGCTTTTTATCCATAGTAGGAAGGTTGGTGCTTATCAAATCTGTTCTGGAGGCTACACCTATATTCTGGATGGCATTAGCCTGGATACCTAGAAGGCTGGTGCTTATCAAATCTGTTCTGGAGGCTACGCCTGTATTCTGGATGGAATTAGCCTGGATACCTAGAGGTATTCTAGCTCATCTCAAGCCAATATGTTGCAGATACCTTTGGAATGGAGGATAGGACAAACGAGTTTTTGCATGGATTAGCTCGGACAACATTTCCCTTCCTAAAAATTGGGGAGGATGGGGTCTTAAAAATCTATCATCCTTTGCATATGCTCTGGCTACGAAAGTGGCATGGACATTACTTACCAAGTGTAATCTCTAGACATCTATCTCATACCACAAATACATCTGGCCCCCACAAGTCATGGATTGGATCAGACTGCCTGGTTGGAACAGAACAGGCATATCATCACTTTGGAAAGCGCTATTGTGCTCACTCCCCCTCATTCGCAGCCATCTTACTTGGAGAATCAATGATGGAACCAGGGCTCGCATTGGGATGGACCCTTGGACCAGTGGAGGGGGGAGATGTTACCTTCCTCGTGAGCTTATTCGACTACTCGATCAACATAACATAAAGGTAATCACCCATATTGCGGTCCATTTTTACACAAGCTTGGAAAATTGCAGTGCAACTAAATTTTCCTCCTATATGGCACCACAATTGGGAGGATTACACAAATGCATTAAGTGAATCCCACATCCGCATCAAGGAAGTCCTAGATGATCTCATGTGGATCAAGGTTGAATCTGGTTACTACTCTCCCAAGGAAGGTTACCTATGTTTGATTATAAACAAACAACCAGAAATCACTCAGAGATGGTGGAAGCTCATTTGGCAATTAAATACTCCACCCTGAACCAGACTCTTTTTCTGGTGCATTCTTCAGAATAAGGTTCCTATAGGGACTCACTTTCGCACAAATCCTTGTATGGTCCCACTTGGTGCATACTCTGCGAAAAACACTCTGAATCAAGAGCACATCTTTTCCTTTCCTGCAATACCACAAAACAAATATGGAATGATGTGGATGATGAAATTAGGTTCACGGGAACATGAGCAGGTGATAATATCTTAGTTGCATGGGATGCCTGGAACCGAGCACATGTAGGAACTAACCTCATGTTTCTTCTTCTGATCATTTGCTGGGCAATATCGCTGGTAAGGAATAAAATGACCTTTGAAAATGGCTTAATTTGCTGGCAATCCATTATTGAAAAAATCATAGCATCATATCACGAATTGCCTGAATATACTCCACCTCGCCCACGCAGACCAGCTGCCGCCGATCTCATAGATCACTCCTCACCATGGGAATTTTTCGATGGAGTTGCTCAACAACACGGATGTGGGGGTGGAGGGGGAGGGGGGGTTCATACTATATCTATCAGATCAATATTATTTCAAAGTCAAGATGGGCCTAGGCGTAGGAACGAACAACTATGCGGAACTCATAACTCTTCGTCATCTTATGCATTTTGCTTCAAATCATGAATGTAGAGACATACAAATATATGGTGACTCAAATAATATCATAAATTGGATCAATCAGAATTCTAGATGTCACACTCACACACTCTTAAATATTCTGGATGAAGTAATGCATCTCAAATCTCAATTTAATTTCATTCTTGTTCATCATATCTACAGGGAGCATAACCACAGTGCCGACAGATTATCCAAGGAAGCCACGCACCTGCCAAGAGGACAGTGGTTAGTCCAAGAACAGAGGGGTACCTCATAGTACGAGTACTACCATAGGCCTTATATAGATCAAATCTACCATCAGGTGGATGGTCACTAAATTTTTGAAGAAATATCAAACATATATGATGATGTAGATAATTTAGTTATTTATGAACAACACCCTGTGAGGTGTAAATATGTTTATATGAACACTATTTGAGCATCATCCTGCATGATGATTTTTTTATTTTTGATATAGCATCATCTTGCGTGATAATTTTTTGATTTTGACACAACCATTTACAAGAATGGATAGTAGATATCATGGAATATTGTCTCAAATCGCATATGTTGAACATCATATACTACATGTAATTTTTCACCATATACTGAAAGATTACGGTTTTTCTGCTAAAAAAAATAAAAATTAATTATTGCTTAATTTTAGATTTTTGTGATCTATATTGATTTTGATAAATTCTTTCAAATTAATCACATCATGAGTTTTTTGTCGACGTTTCGAATGATTTAATGTGGTTCATCTAATGTGATGAACCACATTAGATGGTTCGAAACATTGACCAAAAAACTCATGATGTGATTAATCCAATTTTTTTATCGAAATAAGTAATTATTATTAAAATCATATTATCTATTTTAATAGCATAAACACAATTACACTCACACCAACTAAAAGAAAAATAAAAAAATAAACTTAAACCCGCCTACTAACATGATGTGAAATTGTGTGAACCTAAACCAATGTTCCAATCCAACGACAATAAATTCGAATCGTATAAAAGTTACAGGTTACAAATTAATTACGGAAGTGTGAAATATCGCTTACGAAATGCGGAGGAAAAGTGAAATGCCTGCGTGGAGTGGAAAGTGTTGCCCACGAGTGAAGGGATCCTACTTAAGCCAAGACATCACATGTGTCATTAAGCCAACCACCAAAGTATTGTCTCACTTTCGTTTTCATGTCCGATCCTTGAAGCTTTGGACTCATTCTCATCGTTTCCATTCCATGAATATTGTTAAAATTTTATATATAAAATTCCATTTCATATATAAAAGATTAACCATATTCACCAAATAGAATTTTATATATAAAAGATTGTTTCATAAAAATTTACACATAAAATATTAACAATATTCACGCAATAAAATTTTAAATATAAAATATTGTTTGACTAAAATTTATATATAAAATATTAATAAAATTTTTGGAATAAAATTTTATATATGTAATAATAACCATATTTAAAGTATTATTAGACTATTTTATGTTTGCTTTAAATAAAGTGATTAATCTTTTATTATATTATTGTTAAATTATAATTTTTTTTTGAATTAAATGAATTAGCATCTTTGTTTTATTATAAAATTGAGGGATTAATTTTTTTAACTAAATGGATTAATATTTGTAAAATGTATAATGTTAATTTAAATATACAAATTTTATATGGAATTGTTTTTAGTGATATTTTTTAGAATTATTTTTGGTGGATATTTCCAGTCAATTGTTTTTAGCTATATTTTTTGGAATTATTTTTGGTGGATATTTCCAGTCTAATTTCTTTAAAATCCAGCAGGAATTCATTGAGATCACAGGTTTGATAGGTACCGCAAAAAACTAGTTTAAATAACGCAGCCAAGGGATTTTTCAGAGGTGCTGAATCCATATATCCAATCAAAAACCTAGTTTAAATAACACAAATCAAGATTTTAGTTTAAATAACACAAATCAAGATTTTAACCCAAAATTTTCTGCCGGATTCCAGCACAGGAAACTCCAAAAAATCACACTAAAAACAACTCCATTCCACACCACCTTATTAAATTTAGAACAAAAATAATTTTAGAAAAATACCCAAAAAAACAAATCAATAAAGAATTAAAATACTGAAAATTTTAATGGCGATCTGCTTCCTTTTGAGAGTTGGATGCATTTTCCAGAGCAACCTTTTACTTATTTATTGTTTCAACAATTATCCTCGAAACTTATGCCGATTGTAGAATTAGTCATCTGAATGCCCAACAAAGTGAGCGGTTGAGTTAAATTTGTATAAGATTGACCTAATTATCTTTTGCGATCCGTTTCCTCTTGGAGATGCATATAAAAAGATTTATCCTTTTGGTTCCTCTGCCAGTTGCGGATCATTAACCTTTTACGTACAGAATCCAAAAAACAAAACTCGATAATCCAAAAAACATTTATGAGATTGCATAAATGGAGTGACAACATTTCTCTCTTTGTCATCACATAATGCATCACTGTGAACAAAACTTTCTTTATGTCCCCATGCTCCGTCGTTTCTGGTTCAGATTTGTGCAACGATTACAGGGGAATTGGCTGGCATTATAGTTGGCGAAAATTCGAAGCTCCTAAAACTTTACAGATAATCCTGTGATTGTCGGATACCCGTACCAATTACCCCCTCAATTCGTTGCACAATGACAAACAGTATTATGTAATTTGCACAAGTATCCAAATAATGCACTAAAGAATTTAATAGTGCAAATTAGATTGCTGGCTTCTCTCAAGTTTATTAACCAGAAACAAATTATAGTGTTTGTTTCAAGATGAAGTCAAAAGTAAATTCCAAAAATGTGTTGGAAATTGTCATTACTTTGTTGTGCATCGAGGTATGAATTGAGTTGTTCAATTTACTGAAGTCGAGTTCAATATTAGAAGTTTGAATTCAGTTTATACTGGGAAAGAGTCTAATTTTGCATGAACAAGTTAGCTCGAGTTGAGTCAAATCAGTTGAAAATATCATGATTCATAATTAGTAAATTAGGATTATATATACCAGAGATTAGGTCATTATGAGAAATAAAATTTAGATAAGAAATGTATACCAGAGATTGGGTCATTATGAGAAGTAAAATTTAGATAAGAAATGTATTTGATAAGCTTTATCAATTGAAATTTATTTTGTGTGTATTTGTATGTCTGCAGAAACATCTTACCTCTCAAACCACTGTATGTCTGCACACCATGGTCTTGTTTGTTTTTTTCTTTTTTTATCTGGAAACTTTTCATTGTACCAACCAGTTACCACCCACATGTTTAAGTTTTAAACTGTTCTTTTTCCTTTGCAAAATAGTAATGCCCAAGTTTTTGGCATGTGCTGGGCACCTGTATTTATTTTTATCTGAACTAACCATTTTGGGATGTAAAACTAAAACTTTTTTTTTGATTAAGATTTAGATTCTGGGAATAATCTGATGGTTGGGAAACAGGTTTTAAGTCGTTGCTTATTGGGTGTGCATACTTGTAGTTTACAGTATGTGTTTACTGATAAAAAAATCACAAATTCAGAACCGGGATAGAGTATATTCATAATTCTTAGTTGATTACTAGGCTATTTTTTTTCGACGCCTTTGTTGGCATGACACGGGATATCTCATGTCTGAATGCCCAGAAAGACTAAACAAACTCTCTGGAAAATCAAACTCCTTCGCTGATGCACGGCGACAAGTATTCGCTCAGAAGCACTCTACCAAACTGCATAATACAGGTAATCCTCCCCTCCATCATCCATCAAATATTTCAAAGGTTGCCAATCTACGTAATCCTTCTCTTCCAAGTCAGCCATCCCCTATTGAGACTCAATTGCCTCATAACATTTCCCACTATAACCTTATCATAAAATCCTCATCTCATGCAATCTCGACCCCCTTAACAACCCTCTTAAATCATAGGTTGGGGCTCCCTGCCCCTCACCCTACTTTACATCCCACTGATCAGCCACCCTCTTCTAATCCATACTTTTCCTCCCCAATCAAATTTGGGGCCCCATCTGATAGGATTTTCTCTCCATTTTCGGAAGATTTGGAGCTGGAGACCCTGGCTAGAGATTCGCAAAACACCCTGGAACCTCTGACTATCAAAAAATATTTCTTTGACGACCATGAAAATCTCCCTTCCCCGGGCTCCCCTGCTCCTCAGCCTACTTTACATCCCACTGATCAGCCGCCCTCTCCAAATCCATACTTTTCTTCCCCAATCAAATTTGGCATCCCATTCGATAGGATTTTCTCTCCATTTTTGGAAGATTTGGAGCTGGAGACCCTGGCTAGAGATTCGCAAAACACCATGGAACCTCTGACTATCAAAAAATATTTCTTTGACGACCATGAAAATCTCCCTTCCCCGGCCTCCCGCAAGAATGTAACCACCAGAAGAAAGAAAGGGATAAAATATAAAAAGATCTTGAACTGTACCCTGCTTCCATCAAACTTGATGGACCATTTCCATGCTTCCAAAGATATTCCACCTCCCAAAGCTGAACCTGTTTCATTTAGGGTGGGTCACCATGATGTAAATTTCCCACAAACTCGGGTCCTTAGAGCAAAGCCACCCAAATTTGATTTCTCATAATGTCAATCTTGTCATTAAATGTCTGAGCTCTAGGATCGGCCTACAAAAAAAAATCCTTGAAAAGCATAATTGAAATCTATAATTCCATGATAGTTCTATTACAGGAAACCATGACAGGACAGGGTAAGACTTGGGGACATTTGATACAGATCTGTCCAAAATGGTTTGTATGTGCCATTAGCGCTAAAAGACTCTTTGGGGGATTGACTGTTATGTGGAACCCTGAAATATACCGCTTCAAAGCATACAACACTACGATGTGCGTTATTATCTCCGGTGGCTAAAAAGACACTAAGAATCGGCGGCGGATATTTAATTCTTAGGCCCCATACATAAACAGGAAATAATTTTGGAACTATGCTAATAATAGTGCCATATTGGACCTTGATTTTCTCATCCTCGCTGGGAACGTAAACTTCACAATTGATTCTATAGAGATATGGGGTTCACTCTGTTGTCCAGACCCTTTAGGAGGCCACTTTAAAGATCTCCTCATGCAGAAGGGACTTTGAGACATCATGCTTGACCCTTTGTGTAAGGCCTTCGTTATGCCGGGTGCGGTTGGGCGAGCGGACATGGTTGGGCGTGGGCGAGCCGGGCCGCACAATGGTCGGAGAACGTGGGCGCGCCGGCGAGTCGAGCCGCACGACGGGTGAGAGCGCGGGCGCGCAGTGCACGGGCGGGCACGCGGTGCACGGGCGAGCGGGAGCTGCACGAGGAAGCGACGTTTCTGCGAGTTAGGAGCGAAGAAAGTCATGTGACCGATTTACGACACTTGGAATAAAATGCGATAAACTTATACCCATGCGAGGAGCGTTTGCGGTGAAGGGGTGGGCGACCTATGGAGATGTGGTGAAGCCAACTTGTGGAGCGCCGAACAGGGGTGTGTATGGGGTGTGTGGGTGGTCGGCTGGGTAGCCCACCCACGCACAAGGATGGCTATATATATGTATTGCGATGGAGCTCAAAACTCATCATTCGATCACTTGATCTTCGCTTAAGGATAAGGAGCTGCTTTAAGTGCGCAGAAATAAGAGAGCCAAGCGCATAGCTTATGCGCTTTCTTGGTAAAGTCGGACTTGTGGAAAACGCACTTGGTGAAGGGTGAAGTTGTTGGGCAATGTGTTACACAGTAATTTGTCACCATTGGTCACCGTCCCTGTTACCCCTTTCCCGTACTTTGAAGGACTCATTTCGGGACCTATGAGCAGTGACATAACTTAAAAACACTTGCATTATGTTCCCCTAAGTATGGACTTCATGTGCCCTGAAGACACCTCCTGCAAAATATCCCTGAAAAGTGCCCTTTTTCCATTAGTGTGGGTCCACAGTGTAATACCCGCGCCAATGAGGGAGATCCTCAAAAGAAGGCGCGCCCATTGGCGCTCTGTCTTAGAGTAACACCCGCGCCAACCGAGTTTGGAAAAGATTTTTAACAAACGCGCGCCCAGATGTTTTTTCCCTTCAAGTCATGAAGTATTTTGAGGATAAAGCTAATCTTCTGGATGTCGAGATTCATCATCTATCCCTTACATCTATCCACAATGGCTTTTTCGAGATAATGCCAATCCATAATGGGTGTCTTGATGCATTGTATCTTCCTCCCCTTCTCCATCTATAAAAGTCTATCCTCATGCATTTGACAAGCTAGTTTTTGAGTAGTGGTGATAGTGGTAGTAGTGATAACGCTTGTCTTGAGTGATAGTAAGAGTCTTGGAGCATAGGGAGGTTATGCTGTCAGAAGTCTGAGCTGTGTATTCATAATCAAAGAGAGAGAAAGGTTTATTGCAAGACATATGTAGCTGCTCGCCCAGCCAGAGGAGAGATTCAACGTCAGAACTTTGGTTGTATTTTTCTCTGTTGATTATTCATTAATAAACGACTATCGTTATGGTTCCGATCTTATTGTTCATTATGATAATGTTTGATCTATGTCTTTTCTGACTGATATATAGTTGTATTTAGTGGATTTTATGCTTGTATTCGCTTTGTTCTTTGCATGTGCAGGTATCCATTCGCGGAGATCGTGAGGATCGTGACCTGCCGGAGCAAGGAAACGGGAGTATCAACTCGTCTACGACACTAGCATTGGACTCCAGGTTGGTTCTCATAATCCACTTTCAATTTGCAACTAGGAACTTGCATGGTAGCGTTAATTGATTGTTGCTAGACCCATTTTGGGCTAGTGGGATCGCCTATGTCCGCAGAGGGGATTTACCTCTCCAACAATTTGGCGACTCCACTGGGGAAGCTATTTGTTGTTTGATTCATAAACCTTGGACGGAGCCTGAAGTACGGCCAGGCAGCCTTCGAAACGCTATTGCTTTGCATTAGCGAAGTAGATCAACGCCACTTCAGTCAATCTCTGGTTTGGTTTATGAACCGAACAGCTTGGAGTTTGTCTTGCATTTTGGTTTTCTCTTGCTTGCTTGTGTAAATGAGCTTTCTGGGTTAGTTTTAAAGTTGTTTCTTGCTGTTTGATCTGTCTGAATACTGTCGACCAAACCCTGAACTGCTTGATTTATTTTTTAAGCCAGCAAACTTTATTAGCGCGTTTTTCTACCTGACAGTCGCGCCAGTTGGCGCAGGTTGCACAAAAGCAACTTGCGCTAATTCCTTAATAGTGCGAGTTACAGGCTCACAGTCGCACCAGTCCTGTGAACTTTGCCAGTTTGTTTGTTGGAAGCTTTTTAAACTCAGATTTCTGTATTTTTACATCCTTTTCAGCTACTGGAGTGTGTTAGAACTCTGGTTGACTGGTTTTTTACCATTATCCTTCGGGTGTTTGCCTTTTTCCATCGATCTTATATCCCAGCCCTAGAGCATCTAGTGGCTTGGTACATCGAGCCTTCCGTGGGAGTTTTGGTTCTTTGATTGTCCAGTCAACTCTTTGGTTGTTTTCTGCACTTGTCTAGTGGTTGACAAAACCTTTTATTGTGTGCTTCGAGCAATCTACTTATTGATCGTTTGGATTTCACTTGACTTCGTTTTGGGCTTAGATCACATAGTTCATTGAGGTCTTTGTGAGGTTTTTGACAGATTGTCTTAGTGTTTCAGACTTGGTTCTACTTGCATTGAGTGAAATTTGTCCGTTTACTTTTGTTATCATCTCTCGAAATTTGTTTAAATGCATTATGCCATTTAAAAAAAAAAACAAATGATCTTTTTGCATTACATTAGCTAGCATTCTTCATTGTTATTGGCAATTAGTCACTTTTTAAGAAAAGAAAAGAAAAAAAAGTTTCATTTATTGCTATTAGCTGCATTAGGATCTTTGTTGATTGTTTGGTGATCATTTTGTTTGTTTGAAAATCTCAACTCTTCTTTAGTTAGCATTCATTGAACGGAATGATATATTTTGGCATATAGTTTGCATTTAGGAAATTCTGAGAGATCACATACGGTAGGACCTAAAAACTGAAATCTAATTGAAGATCAACTGTAAAATGAACTGAATGAATCTAACAACGCATTGGAACTTAACACATACATTCTAGAGGTCTAGGCTAGAGACGTGTTCCGGCGTCGTTAAACCTAGCCACTATTGTTTCACATTACGGTTGGGTGATTCCTCCTTTTGTGACTCGGTAGTGGTCTAGCACGAATTTGTGCTCCCACGTACCGTCGAGTATATGTGGAGACCCCACTAGGTTATCATCCTTTATCCACAGGAAGCCGTGTCTGCCACCTTACAAGCCGTAATGCACTGAACACAACATTTGGGAAGATTGAATGTCGTACGGGAAGTCCTTGGTTTTCATCTGATTGCCAAGGTGTATAAACAGTTTTACGGATTGTTTGGTAAACCCTTTGCCTAGAGTCTCCAAAGTAGTCACTTTTGATCATTTTAGGACTCCTTAAAAGAAAAGGTGCCAGTGAGCGTCTTGTCACTTCGTGCTCATTAAACATTCGAAGGAGACTAGAGTCATCTTTTTGTCCTTTTCTCGACTCTTAAAACATGAAAAGGTCAAGTTCAGTTCCTTTGTCTTAAAATTTATTCGACCATGATACACATTTACCCGGTTAGATTTTGTTTGTGTTAGTTTTAGTAGGGTCTTGTCTCGTTAGATTCCCTAGGATTTTGTGAAGTTTCATCCTGGCGGAATTACCCATTTCGTCTTCCGAGATACCGGTTGTGAGTGAAACTCTTTCTGTTGTTCCGAGTATACAATCGATTAGTTCTCGTGCTCCAGGCGACAAGACTTACGAGTTTCATTGGAACCCTGTTTGGGAACCTTCTGAGGACGGTATCCCTTTTTGGGAATACACTTCTCCTCGTGTTCCAGCCCCACCATTTTCTTCCGACATGGAGGACTTATCCCCTACTTCGACTGACGAATCCGTTGCGACGAGCGGTGAAATTCCCACCGCAACGGAATCTACGCTTGTTAGTAGCACTCCTACTACTGGGAGACTACCTCCAGGCTATAAAGCAATAAGCAATGTTATGTCTTCTGGAACTCCCTTCACGAGTTCCATTTGGTCACAACTCACTTTTTCCACCACGGAACCTTTCACTCCACAAAGTCGCAGTACGTCTGTTACCTCAATCACAACCGCTCCAACGGTATGTGTGGCTTCTTCGACTCCTATTTTTAGTCGACCTTCGGCCTCTTTATTCGGAGTCTTCGATCCTACATCAAACGTCCCACCTGAGGGCCCATACGATCAGTATGTACCACATCTTGGTGGGCCTTTGTTGTCTCAACCGACTGTTGAGATTTCAGTTCCGCTGTCAATTGATTGGGGTCCCACCTCTTATCATGGTGGCCAAGCATCGTCTGCGCAATCCCAAAGACCACCTCATCAAGACCTACAAGGACAATCCTTTCAAGGAAACCCTTTCGCCTCTGGTGGTCCGTTTTTCACCTCTTATGCTCAACCTTCTGGTAACTCAGGTCAATCTTCTGTTCAACAAGCCCAACCTGGTATCCAGCAAGGTTATCCTACTGGACAAATTGGTCAATCATTTGTTAACCCAAACCAACCCAATGTCCAGTATGGTCCAATATCTGGACAAGCTGCTCAACCACCTGGTCAGCCCACCGTCCAGTATAATCAACCTTCTGGGCAAGTCGGTCAGCCTCAAACCCAATTAGGCCAACCAACTGCCCAGCCCACTCAGCCATCTGGTCCGTCAGGACAACCCTCAGCTGTGCAACAACAACTCCACTCCCAGCAGGTACAACCTTCTGGGCAGGTAGGCCAACTTCAATATCAACAAGGTCATCCTTCTGGCCAGATAGCCCAACCTACAGGACATCCCTCTGGCGCTGCTCAACCCGGTTTTTTGCCCCAAGCTGGACCCCAAACCCCATCCGGTCTTCAAATGCAAGTTGGAGTTCAATCCCAACCAGTCTATCAAACTCAGCCTGTTTCTCAAACTCAGTTTGGAGTCCAGCCACCGTATGGTTACCAGCAACCTAAAGGGAAACCTTTGTTTGCCCCATATCAAGATTATCAACAACTGCAGGCGAACCCTTATCAGAATTATCCGCAACCATATGGTGCTCCTGCAGGACTGTTTGGTAATCCATGGAACGCTGGGGGGCAGAACCCAAACCCTACGGACAAAACCCTATAGGGCCAAATCTGTCCGGACCATGCCCTTGGGGGCAACTGCCAGTCGGTTGGAACCCTGGTGTTCCATCCCACCAGTAGCCCCAAATGTCCTTCAATCCTTAGTTACCTTTCTTAGCGACTTTAGAATTACCAGATGTGTCCAAACTGACCAATGATCCTATTCTCCATAATCCATATTGGCCTCCGGTTCCAACGAAAATCCCCGGTGACTGTCCAAAATTTGATGGTAAAGCTAATGAAGATCCACAAGCTCATGTTATGACTTATCACCTATGGTGTTCATCCAATTCATGGCTTGATGATTCAATTCGGCTTCGCCTTTTTCAAAGGACTCTCACTGGCTCTGCAGCTAAGTGGTATATTGAGCTCAATCGTGGATCCTTTCAGGATTTCAACTCGTTGGCTATGGCATTTCTCACTCATTTTCAGTTGCCCATTCGATATGAAACGGGTACACACCTCCTGACATCCTTAAGACAGACAACGGCTACACATATATCTGATCATATCCATGAATGGAGACGGCGTAGAGGTATGATCAAATTTTGGATTCCCGACCAACTTCTTACCGATTGGTTTACGACTTCGTTCGTTCCTCCAATAGCTCGGGACATTACCAAGGGGGCGTGTGTCACTGAAGAGAAAGCTATCGCGCGCGCTCAATACCTTGACTTGGTTTATTCTCAGTCAGGTACATTGTATGATTATCTGCCTGACGCCCCGAGACCAGGAACATCCAAAGCCCCGCCAACACCAACTGTTGATGGTATTATTGGTTCTGTTCATTCGTCCTCGAAGAAAAATTCCGCGAACCCTGGGAAGCAAAAATCAAGTGCTTCGAATGAACCCACTTCTCAGGTAACACCCGCTTCGAATATTACTTCCGAGGTCAATGTCGTCCAGTCCACCACAGCAGACAAAGCCTCGAAAGGAAAGAAGAAAGGGAAAGCGAAGAATAAGCCAGATCAACCTAAACATGACTCCCCTAAACCTCGCCTGAGGACGGTGCCAAGCGCAAACCCAAGTATCTTTGTCTTATCTGTGATGAAGATCACTATACCAAAGACTGCCCTAGGCGGTCCGAAGTTAGTCGTTTGTTGAAAGGCGATCCCGGGATTCCTGCGGTGCTCAAAGAACCCTTTCCCTCACAACAAACTCAAATGGTGGCTGACCCCTCTCAGCCTCCCTCTTCCTTCAGTTCTCAAGTGTTTATGGCTGGAACGATACCTGTCAATATCAGTACTCGAACAAAAGATTATTCGTCATCTGCGGGAAAGAGCCTGAGGTCCCCTCCAGTGCTCCTTTGTTCAGTTCAGGCCCGCTCCACATCGAGAGATCTAGTACTGAGATGCCTATTCGACCCCCTCCAAAAGGAGTACTCCGGAAATCTTCTTACAACCCAAACGCCCGTGCTGCACAGCACTACAATATCGTTGACGACTTAGCTCAGACTCCATCGGCTATGTCCACTTTAGAAGTTCTCCAGAGCTGCCCTTCTCAGAGGAAGTCCTTGCTATCCGCTATCGGTGGCATAGACCCGGCCGACTCGGATTTAATTACTTTTGACTTGGAACGCCATACGCAGAGACTGCCTCCCCAAATCGCATTCCTTATACATGTTATTATTGATTCCAAAACGATTCATCATACAGTCATTGATGAAGGTGCTTGTACTTGCATCATGTCTGTTGCCTGTTGGAAAGCTATTGGATCTCCGACGCTGAGCCAGTCTCCCACAACCTTGGAAGCTTTTGATGGAAGAGCATCCCGTCCTTATGGTATACTCCAACGTTTGCCCATCTCTTTGGAAGGGAAGACGGTCGAAATGGAAGTTGAAGTTGTTGATGCTACTCTTACCTACAACCTCCTTCTCGGACGTAGCTGGATATACGCGATGCAAGCTGTAGCTTCATCTTTGTTTCGTATCATCCGTTTCCCTCATCAAGGGAAGATTGTTACTGTAGACCAGCTGTCATTCTTCGCTTCCTCTTCTGAAGGAAACATCCCTTTTGTGGAGCATACCGCCAGATCATCTGAGAGTCTGGGTCACGGGCTTTTCAAAGATCCCGCCCTGATGGGTGTTTTTCCGCTCCCACCTCCTAATGTCGTTTCCGTCAATATGATTACTACTTGTTCTGATCCGTGGATCCTCCCTCCCACCGACCAAGTAGATTCTTGGGGCGACCAGATGCCGTTGAGTCCTGCCGAGCTCAACTATGTCGAAATCATTGCTGCATCGGCTCCCTCTTCTGAACTTGCCCTTTCGAGCAAGGTTCTCCATCCATCCTCAGGGCTTGTAGATGAGACTTCTTCGGACCCTTTAAAAGAAACATTCCCTTCCGACGAAGCCATTATTGAGACTATGTCTCTCGAGGAACCTCCTTGGCATGATTATCACCATCGTTCCTCGTTTCTACCTACCCATCAGCATATGCTTACATGTTTCGAGGTTTGCTCCTTGTCTCCCATTTCAAATCCTTCAAACACCTATCCAAGTTTATCAAGTGTCCTCTGAAGGAAATATGGCGAACATTACGCAAACCCAGCCCATCGACATCTCTGTGAAACCAGGGATTGTCGAACATCTTCACCTTGGAGTCACTTGTACTCCGGAGGAAATTCAACTTTATTCCAATCTTTTCCGCGAATTTCGTGACATCTTTGCATGGTCCTATGAAGAAATGCCCGGCATTGATCCTAGCATAGTGGTGCATGAGATAATCACGTACCCAGGTGCTAAGCCTGTTCGTCAACGTTTACGCCCTGTACACCCCAGAAAGGCTGCAGCTATTAAGGCCGAAGTAGAGAAGCTTCTTAAAGCCGGTTTTATTTATCCTGTCCCGCTCACAGATTGGGTTTCCAATATCGTACCTGTGAATAAAAAACATGGTACAATCTGTGTTTGTCTCGATTATCGTGCTATTAATCGGGCCTATCCTAAAGGTAATTTCCCCACACCATTCATTGATCAAATTATTGACGAGTGTGCCGGAAGCGAAATGTACTCTTTTATGGACAGTTTTTCTAGATATAACCAGATCAATATTGCTCCCACTGATCAACACAAGGCCACCTTTATCTGTCCATGGGGCACATTTGCCTATAAGAAGCTCCCTTTCGGTCTCAAAAATGCCGGTGCTACCTTCCAACGTGCAATGTCCTATGCTTTTCATGACATTCGACACATTGTACAACCATACCTGGATGATCTTCCAGCTCATTCAGCCAAACGTCAGGACCACCCTACTCACCTTCGCGAGATCTTTCTTCGCTGTCGACACTACCGAATTAGACTCAATCCTCACAAATGTGTCTTCTGCGTTGAATCCGGCCGACTTCTCGGGTTTGTCGTCTCCCGAGAGGGCATCCGTTTGGATCCCCTTAAAGTCGAGGCTATATTGAATCTTCCTCCTCCTGCTTTTTTACAGCAATTGCAAAGCTTGCAGGGTAAAGCAAATTTTCTACGACGTTTCGTTCCAAACTATGCCAAGGTGGCCAAAGGTTTCACACGATTACTAAAGCGAGATGTCCCTTTTCATTGGGATACCATGGCTCAGGATTCTTTTGAGCGTCTCAAGGGTCTCCTTGTTTCTGCTCCATTGCTTCGTCCTCCGAACTATCATCGTGACTACACTCTGTATTTGGCTACCGCCGACACCACTATCGGCATGGTTCTCATTCAAACTGACGATGATGACACTGAGCATCTTATATATTATCTCAGCCGCAATCTTTTAGATACGGAAACTTGATATGCTTATGTCGAGAAGTTGGCTTTGGCCGTCGTTTGTGTTGTCCAACGTTTCCGTCATTATATTCTGCTGCGCACTACTACCGTGGTTTCTGATTGCAACCCCATGACGTATATTTTGTCACACCAGTTGCTGGGGGGCAAGTACTCAAAGCGGATTGTCATCCTCCAAGAGTTCGACTTGGAATTTACCATTGCCAAGTCCAAGAAATCCCTTGTCTTTGCTGAGTTACTTTGCTCTTTGCCATCTTCTTCCCTGCCCTCTCATACAGAGGATCAAATTCCGGATGAGACTTTATTTCTTATCAGCACCCTCGATCCCTGGTACGGAGATATCATTATATATCTGCAGACGTCCTCCTTTCGCCCTGGCGTGTCCAAAGACGCTTGGCGAAGGATTCGTCATCAGTCTCAACCATACTGTATCATTGGGGATACACTATATCACCGACTCTGTTCTCCGTCATTGTCTAACTCTCGAGGAAGCTGAGCATGTCTTGAATGACTGCCACTCTGGTGCTTGTGGTGGTCACATGTCCAGATATGCTACTGCCCAAAAAATCCTCCGTGCTGGCTACTTTTGGCCCTCTATCTTTAAGGATTGCATTGTTGCCGTCTGTTCTTGTCATGAGTGCCAGATATACCAGCGGAAGATGCGAGCGCCTCCCGCTCCATTGCACCTTGTTGTCACCGTCGGCCCTTTTGCAAAATGGGGCATTGATTATATGACCTGTAACCCTCGCTCGGCCAGGGGGCATGGGTTTATTATCGTTGCCGTCGATTACTTTACTAAATGGGCAGAGGCGATGCCTACGTTAACTGAATACGGTCACACAGCGGCGTAATTTTTATTCAACCATGCTATCTCGCGATTCGGCGTCCCTCAAGCCATCGTCACTGATCACGGGAAGCATTTCCGTAATCATATGATGTCGGAACTAACAACCCAGCTAGGCTTACAGCACGATAGTTCGACTCCATACCCTCAGTCCAATGGCCAAGTTGAAGCTATCAATAAGATTTTGGTTACAATGATTCAGCGTACCATTGGCATGCATAAGTCTAACTGGCATTTGATGTTGTTCCCTGCCTTGTGGGCCTACCGAACCTCCGTGAAGGACGCCACTGGTTTCACTCCATTTCAGCTAGTTTATGGACTAGAGGCTACCCTTCCAATCGAGTGCGAAATCCCTTCATTAAAATTGGCTGTCGAACTACTTCCCAACACTACTCCATTAGAAGAACGCCTTCTTTACCTGGAACGGCTAGATGAGACCCGTCGCCTGGCCTCTTTGGCCATCGAAACACAAAAGAAGCGAGTCAAGACTCACTTCGATCAGACTGTACATCCACATTCTTTTGTTGAGGGAGATTTAGTCCTGCTATGCGATTAGGCAAACGATAAGCTCGGAGCAGGAAAGCTCGAGCCTATGTGGCTAGGCCCTTACATTGTCAAGAAAGTTTTGCAAAAAGGGGCCTACGAGCTAATTGATTATGAAGGGAACCCTCTCGGGAAGCCCCGAAACGGGTTGTACTTGAAAAAGTACTATGCATGATGCTTGTACACTTTATTTTGTACATACATGTACTCTAGCAAGTGTGTTGTGTGTATGTGTGTCATTTTTAAAGGTGTAACTGCCACTTATTGTGTCTTTCGCTTCTTGTCCAGATGTCTGATGCACCTTATGTTGGTTTCGCTGATGGTGCCTACTGCAGTACTCGCAACTTGTCCTCTGCGGCGTGGGTGATCTATGATCCTCATGGCGCCCTGATATATTTTCAAGGTGTGTGTTTGGGTTGTACCACTAACAATGTCGCCGAATATTGTGCTGTAATCGAGCTACTTGCTGAAGCAATTAATCTCGGCATTCGTGCATTGGTAGTGAACCTGGACTCTCAACTTGTCATCAACCAGCTTAACGGGCAATATTCCACCAGAGACCATTGCATCCTAAGGTTGTATTTATGTGTGAGATTGTTAGAAAGGAACTTTGATTTTATCACATATCAGCATATTCCATGACAATTAAACACATTATCTGATGCATTGGCTAATCATGTATTAGATAGACATTTGCGTAATTTGTAATCAAAACATTATACAAGCAAGCACATGAAAGCACAATAATAAACCATAGGCATATGTATATATATACGTGTGTGTCATAATGTTTGCGCCGTGCGCGTTACATAGTCCAAAAAATAATACATGTTCATCTCATATGGCCGGAGACAACATGTCTCTCAAAAATATGCAAAAACAAAACCTAGGCGTCTAATCACGATGATGCTCATGATAGCATGTCACCTCTCGCACCAAACGTCTTAGCAGACAGTGGACGCGAGTCGGTACTCCCACTGTGTGCCTCTGCTATGCGAAGGGCACATCCGCCAATCTGGCATAGTCTGGAATCCCTCGAGTGAGTCCCTCAAGGTTTTGTACTAGCTCTTCACCCACACCACCCTCTACCTGAGGGTCGGCTGCGGGTTGTACCCTCCGTTCTATCTGAGACAGACCAACTGGTCGCTCTGCACCAATGTCTGCATACATATATATAGTTGTTGTCAGAGACATGCATGTATTACAAAAAAAAATAAAAAATTATTAAACATCAAAAACACAAAGAGTTCTTACCAAGCTCCTCATCCTAGTCTTCTCCCGCAGGCAATGGGAGATTTGGGTCTCCAGTAAAATCGGTGCCCTCATATGGCCAATCCTCTATAACGATCATCTGGTGACGAAGCCATATGAAGAACTCGGGCCTCCAGGCCATCTGCTGGCCCCCTCCTCCTCTGGGTATGAGTGCTGCCCATCGAGTCATCCTCGGTTCCCGTGGCACTGGATCTGCCACTATACCTCCCTGAATCCGGAAAATTGGCAGTCACTCCAAGAAGAAGGATACCACAATGGATCGATACCCAAACTGTTTGTTTCCCCCACGCTTACACTTCGTAAGCTGTCTCTTGATGTTAAGGGTCACAGCTGTGGCCCAGTCAAATAGAGTAGGGTTGAGACACTCGGTTGCCAGCAGTAAATGATTCTTGCTGGCCTCATGGGGCGCCTATACCCCCACCGTCTGTGTAATACTGAATAGTATCAACCGTAGCACTAGGTCTGGAACTGTGACAATATCTACCTTGGCACTATTCTGTCCAAACTGTGCCCCGGACAAACCCGGTCCATCACCTCCCCCATTTTTCTCCGGAAGGCCTACTTCCAGTCAAAATGGGTCATGCACCTCTCCGCGATAACCCAGTGATAAAATAAACATCAGAAACATCCAGCTCCAATGTCTGATCTTGCAAGCGGAATACCTGATCCTCTATGTCCCAAGCATCCATGATAAATCGTAGTAGCTCCGGTTGTGCACGCAAATAGGAGGTGAGGAAAAACTTCTTTAAGCCGCAATCCCTCAAGGCATCCATGCAGGCTTCATCCTCTAGTGCCAGAGCATCTATAGCATCATGCTCTCTTTCTCTCCATTCTACAACCATTTTGACGAATCCCTGCAACCATAAAGTCAAAAATACCATCATTAGATCACTGGTGAAACCATAATTCAAGGAAATTTGCGAAATTAACGGTAAAATCCACGGGAAAATTAGGTCACGCGGGTGGCGCGACTGTTTTCAAAACAGTCGTGCCAATGGCGCGCCCCCTTTTGGAAAATAATCCCATTAGCGCGGTCCCGAGTGGGAAACCCGCGCCAATGGCACAACCCTAAATTTTGCAAATCCCCTTGCAGGGGATCCGTCTGTGGATGGAAAACTGAAAAAACGGAACGAAAATGAAGCTAAGGACAAGACCTCTTACCTGCTCCAGACGGCGGCTCGATTGCTTTCCTGGATTGATCACAATCGACGGTTGAAGTTTGCACCCAAAACCCTCCAATGGTAAACTCACAAGGTGAAAAGTAAAAAGTGAATTTGTTTTTTACCATTTCGCTATTTTATAGCATTTTTTTGACCTAAAATGCATTAAAAATATTATTTTGGGTATTTTTGAATATATTTATATCAAAATGGGTTTTACGCTGTTTTTGGTATGATGACAGGTGTTGGTGCAACTCAAGCGACGAAACGAGCTCCTTTTTTCTACTTTTTCAAGCTCGGTAAAACATGTGAAAAGGTTACTTTGAGGTCCGCTTTCAGCTCTTTTCTGACCGTTTAAAGACGAAAAGATTGCCGAGTTACTCCTCTTGACTCGTTAAACGTTAATAAGAGGCGGTCGTTTTAAGTTCTTTTTGTTGACCGTTAAAACATAAAAATATTACCGGGTGGTTTTTGTCGTTTCAGACTCGTTAATGGTTACGAAACGACGTGGTTTTGATCGCTTTTTTACTTTTTCAGGTCGAAATCACTATTTATGAAAAGTACTCCTCGATCGTAATGGTCGGGCGGTTCTTTCGAGCATTGTTTTATACTTTTTCGGGCTCGAGAGACACAACTTTACGAAAAAGGACACCCTTGGAGTTTCCTTTTCTGCTGTCTTTTCAAACTCTCTAAACATGAAAAGACGCCGAGTTCTTCCTTTGTCAGACTCGTTAAAACTTGATGACATCGGATTCTGTCGAAATGACGCACCACAAGCATATGCTATCCCCATCAAGCTTGTTAAAAATAATTGGGGTACTCGCCAGAAATGGCGGGGGAAAATGGAACCATAATTATTGTCCTGTCGACAGTATGTCACTCTTGAACATGGCACTTGTCTGCTTTCATGTCTGGGTGGGGATATCTCATCTCATTTTTCACTTGCCTCTGTGGATTTGAATAATCCTGTTTGACCTCTCATCTGCTCATTGCCTCGTCACCATGACCTCTGATCCATTGATGTCAAATACTGCCAATTCCACTATCATGTCGTCGATATGTTCAAGAGAAGTTGACCTCTGCAGAAAAACAACCTCCCTCTGATAGCTCACATAATCCTGATTCACAACATTATCTTTCTGTCTCGTGTCGATGATGTGGGAAACATCATGGCCCACCTTCGATCAAGGTCACTTCTTGTCGACTTCAGCTCATTATCCAGGAAGTTGATCTAGAGACTCCCTTCCGGTGCCTTGGAGCCTTCATGCCTCAATGGCAGGTTCTTCGTGTTCAACGTGAGGTTTTCGTCATTGGCCTCCAATCGAATGATTCTACGGGTGTTCGACGCCAGATCACTAATTCGCACGCCGTAGATTGTACCTATAGTACCTTGAGGGCCATTGTCATTATTGGTGGTACCTCTCGCGTCTGTTAACAGTTTTCATTATTGACTGGTAATCAGACGATGTTCATGCATGTTCGACTTCAGCTCATATATTCGCATGCTTGAACTTGTACTTTTGTTCGGGTCGAGATGGAGCGCAAGACCCTGGATTTTGTCTGTTGTAATCCAGGCGTGATTCTTGTTACATGACTCATTCACTGGATGGCTGCGACCATACCTGAGTCTATTCATTGATCCTAACCAGATGGCTGCGCCCATACTATGGATCTAGATTATTATGTACTCTCTTATGGATGGCTGCGACCATACCACATATATCATGTACTTGAGCTATCAGTTGTATCTCTCGATGCAGATTCTCGGCGGCAGCTACATGTGTTCTTATAAAGCATTTCACCCCTCTCTCTCTCTCGGGCCTCATGCTTTAGGGGGCATCTGTTACACAGTAATTTGTCACCATTGGTCACCATCCCTGTTACCCCTTTCCCGTACTTTGGAGGACTCATTCTGGGACCTGTGAGCAGTGACATAACTTAAAAACACTTGCATTATGTTCCCCTAAGTATGGACTTCATGTGCCCTGAAGACACCTCCTGCAAAATATCCCTGAAAAGTGCCCTTTTTCCATTAGCGCGGTCCACAGTGTACTACCCGCGCCAATGAGGGAGATCCTCAAAAGAAGGTGCGCCCATTGGCGCTCTGTCTTAGAGTAACGCCCGCGTCAACCGAGTTTGGAAAAGATTTTTAACAAACGCGCGCCGGATGTTTTTTCCCTTCAAGTCATGAAGTATTTTGAGGATAAAGCTAATCTTCTAGATGTCGAGATTCATCATCTATCCCTTACATCTATCCACAGCGGCTTTTTGGAGATAATGCCAATCCATAATGGGTGTCTTGATGCATTGTATCTTCCTCCCCTTCTCCATCTATAAAAGTTTGTCCTCATGCATTTGACAAGCTAGTTTTTGAGTAGTGGTGATAGTGCTAGTAGTGATAACACTTGTCTTGAGTGATAGTAAGAGTCTTGGAGCATAGGGAGGTTATGTTGTCAGAAGTCTGAGCTGTGTATTCATAATCAAAGAGAGAGAAAGGTTTATTGCAAGACATATGTAGCTGCTTGCCCAGCCAGAGGAGAGATTCAACGTCATAACTTTGGTTGTATTTTTCTCTGTTGATTATTCATTAATAAACGACTATCGTTATGGTTCCCATCTTATTGTTCATTATGATAATGTTTGATCTATGTCTTTTTTGACCGATATATAGTTGTATTTAGTGGATTTTATGCTTGTATTCGGTTCGTTCTTTGCATGTGCAGGTATCCATTCGCGGAGATCGTGAGGATCGTGACCTGCCGGAGCAAGGAAACGAGAGTATCAGCTCATCTACGACACTAGCGTTGGACTCCAGGTTGGTTCTCATAATCCACTTTCAATTTGCAACTAGGAACTTGCATGGTAGCGTTAATTGATTGTTGCTAGACCCATTTTGGGCTAGTGGGATCGCCTCTGTCCGCAGACGGGATTTACATCTCCAACACAAGGTGTGCCCGGGTGATTGTGCGGAATTGCATATTTGTGTCAAGACTTGACGAGGGTGTCTTGGTGGCTCAGGTGAGCACCCGCCCATTGTGCAAGGTGTGCACAAAGGTTGTAAAATGCATGTTTTCCTCTGTTGTAAAATTGGCTAAGTATAGACTTGGATTCTTCCAAGAATACTTGTGAAGCTTGTATTATTGAAGAAAGACTGATTAATATATATTGTCGGGCAGACTCATTGTTCTGGGAGTTGCCCCTCCCTTTATACTGTGCAATTGTTGTTCTCTTTTATAATTGCTGATGATAATGAATGAGTATGGGTGTTCATTAGTATAAAGGATAAACATAATATTGCTTGGTTGCGAAACACAAACAAAGTAACGGAAAGTGAATTAGGCGTAGTCCATGAACATTAGTATTGGTGAAAAGAAAGTGTTCGGTGGTGCCGCACCTCGCTATAAGTTGTTGGAAGACTACCGCAGGTGTAGGGGCGTGACAGGCGGTATCAGAGCCGCTGATTCGGGCATTGAAGGTTGAAACTGCTACACAACTTCACCAAAGTGAAGTTGGTATGGGAGCTAGTCTGAAGACTTGGAGAAGTCTTGCAGGAAGCTGGTGAGCAGGGTTGCTCGTGACAGTGGAAAGCATACTTGTAGGTGAAGGAAGCTGTTTCACACAAGTGGAACAAGGGTTGGTTCAAGTTGCAGGTTACTTGGTGAAGCTGTTGGATGATCGAAAGTAGATTGCAAAAGAAGAAGAAGTTGTTAGAGATGGCAGCTGAATCTCAGGCTGGGTCTAGTCATGGACAGGATGCTACTTTAGCACTTATGGAAAAGATGTTTTTAACGATGGAGGTTATGGAAACTTCCTGGGATAAGGAGATGGACTTATTTGCTAAGGAGCAAGAGGCCAACTCAAAGATGAAGGAAGAGTTTGATGAACTCCGGACACAGCATGAGTACACTGATCTTATGTGTACACAACTTGAAATAAGGGTCAAGGAGGTTGAAGAAGCAAGGGATCAGGGTCTTGCAGAGATCGTGAAATTGAACAAATCTCTTAACGAAGCCAAGGATGAGATCGCGGTGTTGAAGAAGGCCGTGAGGCATAACTCAGGTGGAGGAGTGCCTCATGTGAAAGTCAAGGAACCGGAATCTTATGATGGCACAAGGAATGCTAAAACTCTTGGCAACTTTCTATTGGACGTGGAGCAATACTTGGAATAGTTGGGTCTATCTGATAATGAGACAAAAGTCAAGGTAGCTGCTCAGTTCTTAACAAAGGATGCTAAGATGTGGTGGCGAAGGAGGATGGATCGGATTGCCAATGGAAGTGCTGATGACATTACTTCGTGGGATGACATGAAGAAGGCTTTGCAGACCCATTTTAGTCCTCAAGATGAAACATGGGAAGCAAGGACAAAGATTAAGTACATAAAGCAGACCGGGAACCTACAAGCATATCAGCGAGAGTTTGCAAGTGCAGCTCTGGAACTTCCTGACATGGCGGAGAGGGACAAAGTGTTCAACTTCATTATTGGGTTGAAGCCTTGGGCATGCAATGAAGTTAAGAGGTAGAAGATTAGGACACTTGAGGAAGCTTTTGCTGCTGTTGACAGGTTGGTGGAGCATTATGATGAGACTTCTGATGACAAGAAGAAGAAGTCCGATAAGCTAAAAGATAAGAAGAAGGATGATGCTTCGAAATCGGATGATAGTTCGAAGACGAAGAAAGCCTTGAAGTGTTGGATATGTGCTAGACCACACACAGTGAAGAATTGTCCTTCCAGACTAAAGGTGGCTGCTATTGCACAATCTGATGTGAAGAATGAAGGTGCTTCTGTGGGGATGATGCAGATACTTGGTGCTTCTGCTACTACGGAGGTGGTCTCTAGGAGGGATCCTGAGAGGAACAGATTGGAGTATGTTCGAATGAAGGTTGGAGGTGCTGATGTACTCACTATGGTGGATAGTGGGGCCTCTCACAACTTCATGGGCGAAGATACTGCGAGAATAATTGGGCTGAAATTTGTACCGACAAAGGCACAAATGAAGACACTCAATTCTCCTCCTATTGAAATTCTTGGTATAGCTGAGAGGGTGGACACTACACTTGGTGAATGGATGGGGAAGGTTGATTTCACTATAGTGCGGATTGATGACTATGAGGCTGTATTGGGGATGGAATTCATGAAACAATTTGATGCTATGATTGTTCCACATTTGAAGAAGCTCTACATTTATGATGGAAGGGAAGATGTACCCATTGGTGTGCCAACCATTGGAGTGACAAGGCCTGATTGTAAATTGGGAGTGATGCAAATGGAGGATGAGAAGAGAATGGGAGACATGAGTAAGCGGTTGTCTACTATTGAGGCAAAGCTTACCGAGCAGTCATTGGTCATCAGGTCACTTTCAGATAGCATCTTGGACTTGTCAAGAAGGCTAGAGTTGGTTGAGGATGATGATGATGATGAGGAGGTATATGTGAGGCCGGATGTCCAAAAGGAAGACTGGGTTGCTTATCTACAAAGATTGGAGATTGAGGATCCTGATAGGTGGATCGAGTTGATTAGTGAGGGAGAGCCTTCAGGCTCTACTCCCTCCACATCTTCTTAGACGAATGAGAAGATGGGTCTCATTGTTAGCTACTCATGACAGTGAGTCCCTAAACATATTGAGCAGGTATGATTGATGATGCAGGGATGGCTTGGCATCAAGCATCATGACATGTTGGAGATGAGATGGATGGAGTCCATGGACCTGAGCATGGGTTGCACTTATGGAGATAGATTCTTGATCGAGTTGAGAATGTGACGGGATGTTTTGAGAAACAACTGAAGATGGCACGAGGATGTTCATTCTCATGATTTGAGCGTGATCGTTGGATTAGCTACCCAACTAGTTCAGACATGGGGTCACGAAGTGTGCATAGATGTGTTAGCATTGTGTTGGGGTATCATGACAAAGGTTCACATGGTGACACATGATGAGGTCGACACGGGATGTTACGGTGGAGATTGTGGTAGAGGGGTCGATGATCATGGATCGAGATGATATGTGATGGAGGACATACCGTTGAGGTGTATACCTTGGTATGGAGAGCTTGGTGACACTTGGTCACTAAGCTGAGGCATGATGGAGATGGAGTTCTACATGTATTGCAGGGATGGTTGCCTTATGTGGAGGAGTTGACATCATGGATAGTGATGATCTTTGTGGATGGCCACCGAGATGATATGTTGTCGAGGACGACAACGATTTCAGGTGGAGGAGGATGTAAGGCCTTCGTTATGCCGGGCACGGTTGGGAGAGCGGACACGGTTGGGCGTGGGCGAGCCGGGCCACACAACCGTCGGAGAATGCGGGCACGTCGGCGAGTCGAGTCGCACGACGGGTGAGCACGCGGGCGAAGGCGGCGCGGGTGCGCGGTGCACGGGTGGGCGCACGGTGCACGGGCGGGCATGCGGTGCATGGGCGGGCGTGAGCTGCACGAGGAAGCAAAGTTTCTGCAAGTTAGGAGCGACGAAAGTCATGCGACCGATTTACGACACTTGGAATAAAATGCGATAAACTTATACCCATGCGAGGAGCATTTGCGGTGGAGGGGTGGTCGACCTATGGAGATGTGGTGAGGCCGACTTGTGGAGTGCCAAACGGGTGTGTGGGCGGTCGGCTGGGAAGCCCACCCACGCACAAGGATGGCTATATATATGTATTGCGATGGAGCTCAAAACTCATCATTCGATCACTTGATCTTCGCTCAAGGATAAGGAACTGTTTTAAGTGCACAAAAATAAGAGACCCAAGCGCATAGCTCATGCGCTCTCTTGGTAAATTTGCACTTGTGGAAAACACACTTGGTGAAGGGTGAAGTCGTTGGGCAAGGTGTGCCCGGGTGATTATGCGGAAGTGCAGATTTGTGTCAAGACTTGACGAGGGTGTCTTGGTGGCTCAGGTGAGCACCCACCCATCGTGCAAGGTGTGCACAAAGGTTGTAAAAGGCGGGTTTTCCTCTGTTGTAAAATTGGCTAAGTATAGACTTGGATTCTGCCAAGAATACTTGTGAAGCTTGTATTATTGAAGAAAGACTGATTAATATATATTGTTGGGAAGACTCATTGTTCTGGGAGTTGCCCCCTCCCTTTATACTATGCAATTCTTGTTCTCTTTTACAATTTTTGATGATAATGAATGAGTATGGGTGTTCATTAGTATAAAGGATAAACATAATATTGCTTGGTTGCGAAACACAAACTAAGTAACGGAAAGTGAATTAGGCGTAGTCCATGAACATTAGTATTGGTGAAAAGAAAGTGTTCGGTGGTACCGCACCTCACTATAAGCGGTTGGAAGACTATCGCAGGTGTAGGGGCGTGACACTTTGGGCCCGACTTGGAGGACTAGATGGCGAGATGAGAAGGGCTTCGCCAAACGTCTTGATCAATTCTATATACAATCTTCATTAGCAAACATCCTAAAAGAACAACACTGCAAGGCAGGATGAACAGGGCTTCGCCAAATGTCTTGATATATTCTATATACGATCTTCATTAGAAAACATCCTAAAAGAATAGCACTCCTGCATCATTCCAATCAAAATGTTTGATCACTTCCCCATCCATCTAAATTGGACTGGTTTACTCAGTCATAATGTAGCTCAGTTTAAATTTAATTATTTTTCGTTGAAGGATCCATATTTCGTTGCTCTAGTTCGCTCGACTTGGTAATCCCCTTGCGAAGACTTGGCTCATAGGAAGATGGACATAATCAACCTCAAGTTGCATATGCTAAAAAAGAAAGTCAGACTGTGAGCTAAGAAAAAGAAGCGGACGAATATCCAAGATATCATTCTGATCGATGAATAGGAAAAAATATTAGAGGACCACAACTCTACTACATACTTCTCTTACTTGTAAAAAAAGGTGATCCTTCAGCTGGAAATCTAAAGGTAAAACATCCTTCTCTATCAGGCTCAAGAATTACAACAAAATAGCAGAATCTTATGGGTTGAAGCTGGCCATAAGAACAATAGATTTTTTCACAATGAGATTTCCTCGAGATGGAAAAGACGCAATTTGGAATATAAAATTGGAATTAGGTTAAACTTTGAACAACCAATCGGACATCGAATAGGAGGCTAGAAGCTATTTCTATGATCTATATTTCTTTCGGGCTCAAGTTCCCCAATGAAAAACAATTTGAAGTTCCCCTTCTGGTTGCATCTTGAGGAAATAAATCAAATGGTGCACCCTGTAACACAGGATGAAGTTCTTCAAGTTCTAAAAGATCTGGCCAGAGGTAAAAGTCTGGGCCCTAATGGATGGACCATGGAACTTTTCCTGCATTTTCAGGATAAAATGATCCATGAGCTAACTGAGATGGTTGAAGAATCTAGGGAACTTGGTTGGGTATCCGGTGCCACAAATTCTACCTTCATCTGCCTTATTCCAAAGATTACAAATCTGGTATCATTTTCTAACTATCGCTCGATTTCTTTATGCAACAATATTTACAAACCAGTTTAAAAACAAATTGCAAATCGACTCAAACCATTCTTGTCCAAGTATATTTTTGTGGAGCAATTTGGTTTTCTGAAGCACGGGAAGATTCGCGATGTGGTTGCAATCGTCCAGAAGCCATAGATTTTGTCAAAAAAAAACAAATGGATGTTTGTCTCATGAATATTGACTTAACAAAATATTTTGACTGTGTTGATTGGGAACTACTGTGGATGATTCTAGAGAAGATTGGTCTGGGCAGAACAATGATTAACTAGATCAAAGCATGTATAAAGTCTGCATCCTTTGCCATCTTGATCAACGACCTTCCTACAAATTTTTTCTCAACATCCAGAGGACTTAGACAGGGTTGTGCGATGTCCCCACTTTTATTCCTCATAATCATAAATGGACTCAGTAGGAAAATCAAAGATGCTCGATCACGGGGCATCATAACAGGTTACAAAATAACGTCATCAGTCATCCTCTCTCACCTGATTTTTGTGGACGATCTGATGACAATGGTAAACTGGACCCCAAAGAATATACTTCCTTTTAAGGTCTCCTACATGAATTTGATTTTGCCTTAGGTCTATTTATGAACAAATCCAAGTCCATTTCATTACAAACGACCAAGACGCTGCATTGACTCTTCAGATTGCTACCACTTTTGGGGTCAAAATTGTTCACATGGATGCTAGTTTTAGATACTTGGCTTCACTTTGAAACCAAATGGTTACAAAATTTGGGACTTGGTTTTGGCTCACTAAGAAAATTGAGAAGTGGCTCAGTCATTGGGCTCACACCTGGATTTCACTTGGGGGCCATCT